>LPNX011223055.1:532226-552875 GCA_001517045.1 Pseudotsuga menziesii
AAACTTTTAATTCCAAGAACAAAGCACATATATGTTATTTATTCATAGTACTTTTTTGTAGATGCATATGTTTATTCCAGTTCAGTTTGTAGAAGTTTGTTTTTTATTCAGTTTGTGGAATCATGTTTCATCATTTGCATTCTGAAACATCAATTTATGTTAACTGATTTTTCATTATGAGAGTAATTACTCTTTATTTTTGTAAAATCACATATTTTTATTCCAAGAACAAACTATGTTCAAGTAGTTCATATTGCATTTTATGTTTTGGTGTTTGATTGCAATTCTAATAGGATTTCTTTCTCTACAGGTATCAAAGAACATATGGAATTTATTCACATGTGTTTACTTTGATCATTATGTGCTTCTTGTGTAGTTCCTCCAATCAACTATGCACATCTATCTTGAAGTTATCTGCAAAAATTATTAAAATCAATGGATTCAAAAACAGCTTTACAAATTGCAAAAGGGAAAGGATCATTGCCATTTCAAAGCATAAGCACACTATATTCATGTACATAAACTCCTTCTGCTGGCCTGAAATGTTTCCAGCACCATATTTTTCTGTTGAATCCTACATGGGATTATTATTGTTCATTTCACACTTTGATCCGTATAAAACATGTTAGTTGTTGTACCATTAATTATAACAACACATCGGAGTCTTGTTTATTACAAGATTAGTTTTTGTCATGCAATGCCAAACTGTGATGTGATGTTCATTGTTAAGACCAGTTGGCATTCCTCTCTTTTAGAAAATCAAAGATATCTCATCCTTGCGATTTTGTAAAACTGTTAAGTTCAATAAATCTGTTATATATTCTGATTTGGATTGTTCCTCTTGGTGTTCCTTTGCACCTCTTGGTGCAAGTGCTAGTTCTATTAAGATCATAAAGATGATACATTCTTAATTCATGATCAGTGATAATCTACAAGCCTGGATTTTGTCGTACATATTTTTAGTTATAAAACATATTTGATACATGGGTTTAAATGCGGAACATGGAAAGTGATATCTAATTTAATGTGGGATAAGTGATATTTATATTTCTTTTTTTGTAATGAGAGACTCTTATTCTTGGGATCATAAGTAGTCAGGGTTCTAGTCACATCAACTATCTATAAAATAAAGAATTATATTTCAAACATTGACTACTAAAAATTATATCCATGTATAAATATTCATTATATTAAGTGGAAAATGAATTTATAAATTGATTAGACCAAGGGTTGTCACTAAACAGTCACTTTAGTGACAATAGTACAAACTTGTTCCACTGAGATCCATCTCTGTCTTGACATAAATACAAAATTTAACACCAAAACATATTTTCCAGCTCAATCTATAGGTACACATTGGCCATCACATCAACCCCGACAAATCCATTACCACTTGCACATTGCAAGGGGAAAATGGGTAAGCTTTTGGTCCATGTTCTCTCAACAATTTAAAGCTTCCACTGCAATAAATGTCACACACCCATTGAAACAAAATCAAATCATCCATTAAACATGATGAAAGCACATGGATAAACTAAATCAAATTCCCAACAATGAAACAAAATCAAATCATCAACTAAACACCTTAAAAGCACATGGATCATGGAAATACAAATTCCCAACCATTGCATTTGAGCCAAATCAATCCCAAACACTCATTCCCATAATAAATTTTGTAATCCATGTCAATTCCTATGAGCAATCAACTTGAACAACAAAAAACTATAGATCAACCTATTTTCCTACAGTTGACCCTATTTGTATTCCTTAGATTCAAACAATTCATCAACACTATCAATAGACCATCAGTGTGTGCACAATGGTTTAAATATTAACATTCAGGTGATTCTTGTAGGATTATGTAATATTATCTATGTATTTTCCAAGTTTTAGATCAATGAACATCCTACATTTTATCATATTTTTATTACCGCTATGTTTCACTAATGTTATGCGTGTGTGTGTGTGTGTGTGTGTGTGTGTGTGTGTGTGTGTGTTGGAGAGGTATTGAGAACAAATGGCCTTAATGAGTCAAAATTGGGTTGCAGTGGGCAATAATGTGACCACCAATTAGATAGTAATTCAAGACCAATATGGATATAGATAGGATTTTACATTATGTAGTCAATATTTTACCATACTCTTATATCTTGGAACTACTTGTATTTTCACCTGGAAGATGACACATATATACCAGATTTTAGACATATTTGAGAAGACTATGCCTACCCGTAAAAGAATACCAAACTTACTATATTTTAGTAGTATACATATCTCTCTCTGAAGCATCCTAAAAAGAGTGAAAGAGTAGCAGTATTTTATGAATTATGATCTTATTGTGATACCAACAACATAATAGTAATGAAGTAGAACCATTGTACTATGTATTGTTACAACTTGCTAGAACAAATATGGTTTAGCTTATACTACTCATAGGTTAACAATTGTAATAGGAGACCTATTAAATATTACATATGTGGATTGTGGATGTTCTCGTAGCCATGCAAAGAGTTAATATTGCTACTCGTACAAGGAGGACACAAAAATGAGGTACCAGGGGTGCCCAACTACAATACACAACATCGAATGAGGACATGACCAAGGATTTGAGTGACAACAATGCTTCATGAAATTATGAGAATGATCATGTAGAAGAGTAGATGGTGTGGTTCCACCATCAACTACTATTCCATCATCACCCATATTGCCACCATCACCCATACTTCCACCATATTCTACAATGCAATGTGCTAGTTTAAAGAAGAAAATTGGCGATATCAATTGATGGAAAAAAGAAGACATGATGGATGTAATTAAAGACGTCGAATTCAAGGGATATTAAGTTAAATAAATTACAAATAAATATGGGATTGTACCCACATTAATCCATTATTGGATAAATGGCTTAACCCATACCAAGTGGACAGGACCTCTTATTGTCATGACTGAACAAGAGGAGTACGAGGTGGTGGTGTGGTGTAAGGAGATGACTGAGTTGGGACATGGGCTAGAGTTAATACATCTGAAATCAATTGTTTCTCAAATCTTTCAACGAGGACAAACCCATTCAGATATGGGTTTCCTGGTAAATCATGGTGGGTTGGTTTTAAAAAAATACATCAAGATCTAGTGTTACAAACAACAGAGGGCCTTGATAGAGACAAGGAATTAAATATGCACCTTACAGTTTATTAATTTGTCATAGTGATCTAGGAACAAAAAACACGGCCTCACAAAGAATACAGACATATATGCATAAAATTGGAAAAATGGTGCTACAATGGAAGTAGCAGCTCGATATAATCAAATGAAAGAATGATAATACAATACAATGATCATGCCAGATGCATGAATTCCAAGACAATTCGAATTCCCAAGGAGGTCATTCGAATTGAATGAGTGAGTCTAGCTTAACTTAAAGTAAGCCACAATGAACACTCAAGTTAACTACTGATCAAAACCCTAATTGACTCAACTGAGTCCTAAATGAAGTTGGAGTGCAATAAATGACTGATTCTAACTAAAAGTAACTCAAACACATGCCACTGCAAGCTAACCAACAAATGGTAGCACATTAATGACTCCAATGAACCCCGATGAGGTTAACTGAAGTGTAACTGACCATAAGAAATGGTTGGAGGCACCGTTGTTGACTCCAGTTCATTAAATAATCATTAAATAATCAATTTAATGAAAGGATGTGCCTTTGGTACTCTGTTTAACTTATTGTAACCATCAGTTAGCAATAAAGTGCATTTATGACACTCAGATCACCCCCAGAGTGCTCCAATTAGCCTCCCCGAATGAAGGAGAAGGATTAGTTAGCCTCCTTGACTGAAGGTAGGTGTGAGTGTGCTCATGATGATGTCATATAGTGCTCCTTTGATGTCAATTAAGTCAATAAAACTTAGGATAGTGTTTTAACTAGGCCAAATTGACCAAAAAATGAGTGTGTATGGTGGTAAATGTCTCCAACACCCCCCCTTAAGCTATACTCAGGAGGAGTAGAAAACATAAAGTGCATAAGGATGCTAGGGCCTCGGAAAAAAAGGCCATAGGTCACCTTGTACAATACTAAAACTCAAACAATGCTCAAAACAAACTAAGTGAGGAAAAGAGGGAAAACCCAGTGGGAAACCCCCCCCCCCCCCCTCAAGCTGAACACTGAAAGTAGTTGGGATCACCCTGATGAACTCACCCCCATTAGTGAACGGAGGTAAGTGAACTTATTTTATAATAATATCTTGGTGAATATGTCTGTAATCTGCTCATTAGTCGGGAAGTATTGCAGAATGATGGTCCTGTCATGCACTAGCTCCCTGATATAGTGCATGTGTATCTCTACATGCTTGGTCCTTTGTGCATTTTCCTTCTTCAAGGCTGATCCCTGAAAGGAAAGGGAATGGTGCAGGCCTACATTCAACCATGTTAAACTTGACTAATAGGTCTGATATGTATTTGGACTGAATGACCATTATCCCATCAGAATTTTGCTCAATTTTGAGCCCCAAATCGCTCATTTCAAATGCATTGCGGAGAGCAGTTTTGATGACTAAAATAGTAGCAATTGTGCTACCTATGATCAGTAAGTCATCAACATATAAAATAATAATAATCAAATGACTATCATACTGTTGTATATACACATTTGGATCTGATATACACCTTTGGAAGTTTTGCGAGCGAAGGAAGGCATCCATCTTAGAATACCACTCTCTTGGGGCCTGTTTTAACCTGTATAGTGACTTCTTTAGCTTGCAAACCAAATATGGATCAGAAATGTAGCCCTCAGTTTGCTTCATGTATATCTCCTCATGAATATATCCATGCAGAAAGGCTAACTTAACATCCATATGATGCACTTCTCAGTGCTTAGATGCTAAAATTGCCAAAACTAGGCGGATGGAGTCCATTTTTGCAACCAGTGCAAAAGTCTCATGGTAGTCCACACCTTGGACCTGGGAGAAACATTTTTCCACCAGCCTTTCCTTATATTTTTAGGTGCTACCATTTGCAGCAACATTATTCTGAAACACCCACTTGCATTGAACCAATTTCCTTCCCGAAGGAAGAGAAACTATCTCCCTAGTAGTGTTTTTCTGAAAAGAATTCATCTCTTCATCCATGGCAACTTGCCATCTCAGATCCTTCTGAGCATGGTAGTAGGAATTTGGTTCTAAAATTATCATCAAATAACAAGATTCATACAACAAATAATCACGACAAGAGAGCGCAATACCTGCTCTTTGGATATTAGACTCGGTTCTCCTTGAATCATTCGGATTTCCAATGTTATCTCCTGCGGAGGAGAGTGTCTGTCGGGCCCAAGTTGGGAGATCATTTTGTACTTGAGGTTTTGATTCAGCATCTCATGTTTGCTGTACACTGATATAAGAAATCAGAGGATCCAAATCAAGGTCATCACCCCTAATTTCATCATCCAAATATTCAATAGAATAGGAAGGAAATTCAGCAATTTTCTCCTTCACTAGTTCCACCTCCTGAAGAGGCTCATCGAACTTGATACTCCTTTCGATGATGATATGTTTTGTTTTGATATCCAGAAGATTGAAACCTTTTGATTCATCATGATACCCAATAAGCAAACATTATATGCTTTGCTGTTGCAAAGCCCTTCTTTTATCAATTGGAATTTGGGCCCATGCAGTGGACCCAAACACCCGCAGATTCGACACATTCGGCTTGTGTCTGAAGTATGCTTCGAAAGGGGTATTCCCTTTCATGGATGAGTGTGGAACTATATTTTGAAGATATTCTGCATAATCCATGGCTTCTACCCACAAATTTACAGCCAACTTCTTTGATTCCAACATACAGGTGGTCATCTCCTTGAGAGACCGATTCTTCCTTTCCACTACACCATTCTGCGGGCGAGTGTAGGGAACTGAATGCTGGACTTGAATACCACTTTGGGAACATATGTGAAGAAAATAATTACTAACATACTCCCCACCAATATTATATCTCAAGATATTGATCTCTTGGCCAGATGCATTCTCAATCAAGGCCTTCAGTTCAGTGATTTTTTCATAGACTTCAGACTTCTTTTTGATAAAGAAGACCCATGTGTACCTAGAAAAATCATTAATGAAAGTTAGAATATACCTTGATCCATTCATGGATGTGATAGGCATGGGACCTCTGATATCAAAATGTATCAGTCCCAAGATGCATGATGCTCGGCTTGACTTCCCCCGATCAAACTTATGCTCAGGGTGCTTTCCAACAACATAGCCTTTGCAAATTCCAGTGGTTGCCTTGATGGCCGAGAGGCCATCAACCATAGAATTTTTCTGTAATTTCTGCAATTATTTGAAGTTGAGATGGCCAAACCTCTCATGCCACAGTATACTAACTTCATTTCCATGAGTCAGCAAAGCGGTGGGCTTTGCATCCGCCACAAAATGGGAAAACTCATAGGCTTTTGCATGATGGTTTGCAAGGCCTTTTGCAACAAGTTTCCTGGATACAAGTTCTATGATCTCCACATCATTCAGGATGAAGGATACTCTCTTGGGAACTCCCGTATGTGTCATTTGATAAACACTAAGGAGGTTTGATGCTAGAGATGGTATGTACAGAACATTTGAAAAGTAGCCATGTTCAAGATCAACAGTACCTTGTCCTTTGGAAATGATGGTGGAGTCATCTCCCATGTGGATGGGAATGGATTTTCTGGTCTCCAAATATAGAAGGAGTCTCTTTCAGCCATCATGTGGTTCTAAGCTCCAGAATCTATCAAGAGTTCTTTGGACTTTGAAGTGCTTGC
Organism: Pseudotsuga menziesii; assembly: GCA_001517045.1. NCBI lineage: Eukaryota > Viridiplantae > Streptophyta > Pinopsida > Pinales > Pinaceae > Pseudotsuga > Pseudotsuga menziesii. The sequence goes on from LPNX011223055.1 coordinate 539,017, forward strand.
CATGAGGGCATGACCTCTTTCATGTTGTCATTCCCAATCTTGCTGATCTCTCCTCCGAAAGCTTTCTGGAAGATTGATGTGATTTCTCTCAAGGAGAGAGGTAGCTTCATCAAGTTTCTTTTTCATGTAGGCATGTTCAGGGTGGAAGCCCTTCCCGCAGTATGAACACTTGACTTTTTCCTTTCCATGATGCCCTTTTCCTTTGTTCTTCTTTGAGCTGGAAGACTCTTCATGCTGCTAGTTTTCAACTTTAGGCTTAGGAGCTTCGAATTTGGTTTTTGGGTTCTTTTGTTGCTTTCTTTTACCCATCATATATTTGGGCCTCGAGACATGGAGGGATTGATCACGGGAGGATCTGATGATCCCCATATGGACAAGCTTATCATGTTCACTTGTTAGGGACTCAATGAAGGCATTGAGTGAAGGCATCTTCCATCCAGGGGTTGTGATATTCCCCGCACAAAATGTAGAGACAAAAACCGAATAATTAGCTCCAAGTTTGGAGAGTATGGCAAGGATGAGCTTATCATCCTCCTTCTCCACTTTATATTGCTTCAATAGTAACACAATGTGCTTGAACTTTGTGAAAAAATCATTCAAGGTCTCGAAATTGGAAGGCTGGAGAGACATCAACTCATTCTCAAGCTGGTATGCTCTCAAATCATCATGCTTTCCATACAGGGTTTCTAATTTGTCCCAGATTTCCTTTGGAGTCTTCAATCCTAAGAGATGGAAAAGAAGATCCCGGGAAACAGAGAGGCACAAGAATTCGAATGCTTCATCTTTCTTGTTCAAGAATCTAGCTTTGCCTGTCACAGAAGCAGGCTCTTCTTCAGTGTCCATAGTGACTCTATAGATTCCTATGGCATGTAGCTGGATCTCCATCTCTCCTTTCCATGAGTGGAAATTGAATGGAGTCAAGAGTTCTACAGAAGAATCCATCTAAAACTGCTGGAGCGAATGCTTTCACATGTTAAAAACCTACAAATCACAACAAAATGGACACTGTAAGGTCGGGTATCCTACACATTTTAGGATTTAATCACACCCAGCATAGTTGATCAAGCAAGCTTGACCAACAATTTCCTTACTTGTGGTATTAAGTGGTAAGCCTTGGCTTCTGGGGCAGTGCTGGAATTTTTGAGCTTTGCTCAATTTTTCATGCAAGATCTATCAAAAACCTTGTTTTTGAGAGATATAAGATTTGTCCCACCGTGAGCTCTAATACCATATTAATTTGTCACAGTGGTCTAGGAACAGAAAACACAGTCTCACAAAGAATACAGACAGATTTGCATAAAATTGGAAAAATGGTGCTGCAATGGAATTAGCAGCTCTATATAATCAAATGAAAGAATGATAATACAATACAATGACCATGCCAAAGGCATGAATTCCAAGACAATTCAAATTCCCAAGGAGGTCATTCGAATTGAATGGGTGAGTCTAGCTTAACTTAATGTAAGCCACAATGAACACTCAAGTTAACCATTGATAAAAACCCTAATTGACTCAACTAAGTCCTAACTGAAGTTAGAGTAAAATAAATGACTGAGTCTAACTAAAAGTAGCTCAGACACATGTCACTGCAATCCAACCAACAAGTGGTAGTGCATCAATGACTCCAATGAACCCCGATGAGGTTAACTGAAGTGTAACTGACCATCAAAAGTGGTTGAAGGTGCCCCTGTTGACTCCAGTTATTAAATAATCAATTTAATGAAAGGACGCACCTTCACTGCTCTGTTTAACTGATTGTAACCATCAGTTAGTAATAAAGTGCATTTATGACTCTCGTATCACCCCCGAAGTGCTCCAGTTAGCCTCCCCGAATGAAGGAGAAGGCTTAGTTATCCTTCTTGACTGAAGGTAGGCATGGGTGTGCTCATGCTGATGTCATATAGTGCTCCTCTGATGTCAATTAAGTCAATAAAACTTAGGATAGTGGTTTAACTAGGCCAAATTGACCAAAATGAGTGTGTATGGTGGTAAATGTCTCCAACACAGTTGTGTCTAGTTTATACGACACTCTTTCTACTAGATATGAGAAACACTCTTACACTCCAAACCATATATGGAACTATGACGAGACATGGTTATAGGAAGGAAGGAATTGTGGCAAGTAGGTAATTGCTAATATAGGGAGCCAAAACGTGTCAAATATTATGCCCAAGAGAAAGGAGTAGATAACCATTCTATGTTGTGTGAATGCAATTGGTTTTTCAATATCGGGATTCTATTTGTTCATCGGTCAAACTCGACTGCAAAATTATATCCAAAACTGTGAACCTGTAGCATGAATGGTTGCACATCCCCATGCATGAATGACCAAAGAACTTTCCCTAAATTGGATCTTTCGCTTTGCAACATCTATACTACGCATTGCCTTCCTTAAAAACAAACACATGTTGGTTTTATATGGCCATGGCAACCACATTTATATGCAAATTATTGGGGAGGAAAATTGGTTGGGCATTGAATTGTTAACACTTCATGCCCATACTAATCACAGGTTGCAACCCTTGGATGTGAGTGTGTTTGGGCCTTTCAAGGATTTTTTCAGGTCAGAATGAGTAACATGGATGGCAAAGAACCCAAGGGTAGAGGTAAATAGGTTTGAGTTAGCTAAGCTTGCAAGCAAATATTTCAAAAGGGATCTCATAGCATCAAATATCAAGGTTGTATTTAAAGAAACATGTACCTGGTCATTAAATTACGATGCTCTTGTTCATGATACCAGTTGTAGTCGAGCATTTGATGTGGATGTCCTAGAAGTCGTGGATGGAAAAGAGCATGTGGATGGCCACGAAGATGCAGATGATGTAGACAATATGGTGTCCCTATAATAAGGAAACTGCCAAGGATTTGGCGTTGATGATGATGATGACCAGGTCAACACTACAAAATACGATGACAAAGAATCGAAATATAACATGGGGCTAGGTGGTCTAGGTGAAACACATATGTATTTTGTATCATATACTAATAAATACAATGGTGATTTCAATGTGGTCGATGGTTGTCATAGTCTAGGAAACAACAATGACCCATTAACATTGCCAACCCAAGTATCCCAACCATCATGGATGGAAGAGGACATGATGAACTTGAACATACACATTGACACACCCACCAACAACGAAAGAATGAACATGTCTTCGCAACCAGTAGTCATTCCAAATGAGATTGTCCATTTTTATGTTGATGGTGGGTCAATAGAAGAAACTAACATAGACAATGTGGAAGTAGTCAAAGAAGATACTGCAACTAAAGAAAATCTCCTATATTATCCTCAACCACTATTGGGGAACACACCAAGAATTGGACAATTCCTAAAGTCTCTAGTGGAGAGAGTGCCAACATAAGAATGACAAGGAAAAATAGGCATTCTCTAAATGGTATGAAATTCACAACTACTCACTTTAGAAGACTACATCAAGCTTTTGGTCAAATTTGAACAAAAGAAACATAATATGTAGGAATTAAAACAGAGGGACAAGGATCTCGTAAAAAAAAAAGGCATCAAGGATTATTGTAATTGAACATGGAGCACAAGAAAGGATTGAAAGAGAGAAAAATCAACAAAAAAATATCATCATAAACATTTGGCATGGTAAGAAAAGGAGGAAAGAAAGTCACAACATATGAACCAAAATTATGTAAGAGCAACTGAGGAAAGGAATGTGATGGAAAATACTACATTAACAAACAATGAAAGAAACATGATGGGAATATCATTGGTACAGTTCACAAATAGTACATGATTATCAAGATATTATAAACATTTAGACCCCCACTATCATCAACTTGGTATCCCCCCCCATTCTATGTTTCCTATCCAACACCTCAAATTATTTTGGGGGTGTCAAGCACAAGTCATGCATATGGTTATTCAATTCCTTGACTGCAAGCAACAAATTGGTTTCAATCCTTTACTAATAACCCCATCCATCCTTATTAAACATGGTTAGCAAGGTCACCCTACTTGGCTCAACTAGGGAACCCGACAAGAAATGGCTATAAAGGTACCCGACCTCATGAATAATATAATATATAGTGTATATCCTAACCACATGAGATGTGGATTTTGTTCTCAAGGATTTTTTTTTTCAATTTTAATCAATCACGATCTGATGGCTTGACATAGAAAAAATCCAACCTCACAATTTTCACACATACTACAAATCTTGGGGCTTGACATCTACTATGAATAGAGGCAATGTATTTCCGTACTATTAATATAATTTGTAGTTTTATTATACATGATCTAGTTTTATTTATGATTGTTTATTTCCATTCTATTGAAAACTTAATGACCAAAGGAATCTAGGCTATAATAATCATAATCATAATAATTAATAAAATTGATAACAATAATGAAATCAATGCACATTCCTCCACACTAAAGGATAGACCATGCCAATTTACAAAATTGTTAACAAACACAATGACAAACTATTTGCTATATATGCCTACAAAAAGTCATGAATATAAGCCAAAAATCATGTGTTCGGTTGCACTACAAAACTAATTTACAGTAGAAACAAACAAATTTATCTACAAAACCCTCCACCACTAACCTATTAACCTATATTATAAAGTGGTGTAATAACTATGTAAGGTTCCCTAAATAAAACAAACAAGAGGAAGCATCACAAAATTATCCAACGCCTCAAATTACATTCATGGATATCAATTATTCTAAGAATGGTATGCAATAACCCCACACACATTCATGCTTAAATGGATATATATAGGTTCTAAAATACATTGAAGAGACACCCATAATCATCCACAGTAGTTGGACATAACCAATGTAGAGATAACAATTAACATGCAACCCTCGTTTCACCAAAATTTTAGACAAACTACGTCAGGCATATTGAATCTCCTATGAACCAAAGATACACTAAAAATACAAACACTTGGAATAATCACAAAATCACCCAAAAAAATGTTGAAATTATTATTTATACTAAGAGGGGGTGAATCAATATCAAGTGCAAATTATACAATTTTCACTTAACAACTTATGCTCCAATTTCTATTTCAGTCAAAACAATAAAAGAAACCAAGGAATAAAGAATTTGTAAAGTAATTGTGTGTGTGTGTGTATATATATATATATATATATATATATATATACATATATATATATATAATATATTATTACATCAAAATATGGGAGACACCAATCTCCACAATGCAAGCACCAACTCACTCAGACACCAATCTGATTAGGACACCATTCCCAAAAACAAGCACCTACTTGTTGATCATAGGTACCAACCTATAAGGACTCCTATCCTCTATGCAAGCACCAACTTTTTGACTTCAAGAACCAACCTTAGAGGACACCAATACTATTTTGCAAGCTACAACTTGTTGTGTTTAGGCAACCTGATGGAGTTTGCATTCTCTTGTCCTTGCCCTGTCCTACCACCCTTGTTCTTCATCACCAATTGAAAGGAAGATCCAACTTCCTGTCCTTGCCCCTTCCTGCCACCCCCAATCCTATTGTGCAAGCTCCAATTTGTTGTGTTTAGGCAACCTAATGGAGTCTGCATTCTCCTATCCTTGCCCTGTCCTACCACCCTTGTTCTTCAGCACCAATTGAAAGGAAGCTCCAACTTCCTGTCCTTGTCCCTTCCTGCCACCCTGAAATATATCAAGATAAGAATTCCACAAACTGTGACTTTCACAATCTATGATCTGTAATATCAACAATCTATGATCTTCAACAACTTATGCGATCTGCGATCTATGAATTCTATAATCAATAATCTGCAAATTTTGTGATCAAGATTTGTGATTTTCAACTTCCTTGTATTGCATTCTACGAACTACTACTTTCATGGACTACTATGTTAGTGATCTGTGGTATGTGGTTTTATCTTAAATTGTTGTTGTTGCATATCTATTTCACACATCTTAGTGTTTGGTACCCCTCTAATTTGTGCACTGTATGTTTCTCTTCTTCATTGATTTTGTGTATTTGGCTCTCTATTGTATATACTTCTTCTAGATTAATAAGCCATTGATACCCTAATAATTGAAGCTTGCAAACTATGAATATTGCATCTTTCATGTCTTCAAGATTACTTCAACATTTCCATCTCTTACTTATTTATACTCTTCATTATATCCTTGTTCAATTTTTTTGTCCACATATTGGTGTTCCTCTAAGTCAGTGATGCCCCTCTTTCTTACTTTTCAGAGGCTTGTCGATAAATGTAACGGTGTTGCAATGGAGGAAAATTTGGCTATGAACTTTCTCCAATATTGTACTACACCAAGAAATTCCTTAACCTCTATGACTATAGTTGGACTTGGCCAATTTACAATGACTTCGAGCTTAGTAGGATTTACCTTCAAATGACCTCCACCAATAATATTTCTTAAGAACACTAAATATGTTTTAGAAAATTCACATTTTGACGTCTTTATGTACAATTTTTTCCTCCGTAATACATTAAGCACCTTTCTCCCATGTGCAACATGCTCTTCCCAAGTGTGACTAAAAACAATAATATCATCTAAGTAGACAATGGAAAAATCATCAATGAATGGTCGAAAGACATCATTCATCACTCTCATAAAAGTAGTTGGGCAATTACATAGCCCAAAAGGCATGACCATCCACTCATACAACCCCTATTTTGTCTTGAAAGTAGTCTTCCATATATAATTTTCAGAAATTTTATTCTAATGGTAACTGCTACGCAAGTCTAACTTGGAAAAATAAACTACATGTTTCAATTGATAATTAAGTAAATCATCAATACGTGGAAGTGGATACCTATTTTTTATTGTGATCTTGTTCAAAGCTTAGTAATCAATTCACATTCTCCATTATCCATCCTTCTTTGGAACCAAAATGATTTGCAAACCACATGGAAAAGTGCTCAATCTAATGATTCCCCTTCCAATTAGATCCTGAATCTGTTTCTTGATCTCTTCATTCTGCATCACATATATCTGATACATGCTAAAGTTTGAAAGTGGCACATCCTGCTGCAGTTGTAGATTCACATGTTGTATCCCTCTTTTGGGTGGTAATCTCGATGGTTCCTGAAATACTTCATCATACTCAAAAATTGATTTAACCATTTCATATTTATGCTTTGAATCACCTTCTTCAAAGGATTTAGATGTATCATCATTCTTTTATTTGACTTTAATCATCATTAATACAAAATTATTACTAGTATTCACTAACCTTTTCATTTGACCTGCAGATATTAGTGACCAGTTTGTTTTCATACGATGTGCATGTATAACATATTCAATACCATCCTTGAAAAGGTGATATTGATTCTTATCCTTGTAAAATATGGCCTTTCAATGATACAAATATGAGCTTCCAAGTACAATGCCACATATATCCAGTGGTACTACGTAATATTTATCATCAACACTTTTCTCCTTGGACTCAATATGGGTGGCTTGAACACATACTTCATCCAAATATTTAGGTTTAAAAATCAATATAGTATGTTTTAAATAACCATGTAAACCACCTATATGTTTAAGAAGTGTTTTCTGGCTATAGAGAGGAATACCCAACACTAAATACCTTTTCCTAAATTCTTGTGTATAGTCTTGAACACTTTGTCCTTTACCTTGTTAAAATTTTCCAATCCATCATAGCCAGTGGATATACCCTAACGGATCATTTTTTTTTAATGTTGACACAAACTCATACCATGAGGAAATAACCTTGTCTTTAAGATGGGGGGTTCACTAGTGAGGCAATATCATATCATGTCCATTCATATTGGTGGTTTGAATACCCCTAAAAACCTCAAAAAATATATTTCATTGTATTAAGGAGTCAAGGGGGGATTTTTAATCTGACATAGTAGTATAAATATTGGGGGTTATTTTATCTGGGTGGGATGAGGAATAACCTCCAAATCATGGGATGGATTCATACCTCCAAATCATGGGATGGATTCATACCTCCAGATCATTGGATAAATTCATAACTTCAACTAGTAGGTTGGATCCATATTAGTACTAGGTTTTGCTAAGGAATAACCTCCAAATCATAAGCTAGATTCATACCTCCAAATCATGGGATAGATTTATATTATTCCTAACTGCTCCTAAAGAATAACCTCCAAATTGTAGGCTATATTTATATCTCCAAATCATTGATTTTATAAAGTCTTATTTTTTTAGAATAGTTTTTTAGGTTGGGGTTTAGGTGGGTATTGAGATTCAATCAAACCTTGCTCCATGAAAACCAAGAAAAGTGAGATCAATATTTCTTGTCTCACTAGAATCAAGAAAAGTTAGATCAATATTTCTTTACTAATTATTTCTTTCAACCTTTTGTATTCTTCTATTGAGTTATATTTAAAACATTCATAATAGTAATTTCAATTCTTATATGCAAGGAATCCATCTTAATATTGTAATGGAATTGACATGAACATAGGTGAAAATATAAATCCTTATTTACTTTCCCTATGTGTTATAGTTCCATGAAATGGTATCATATAAGCTTCACTATCTATGTATCTATATAACTATTGCATGCGTGAAAATTAACAATGGAGATTTTTTCGTCTCTTGTAAAGATAAACAAAACTAGATATAACCAAAGAAAAGGTAAATAAATGTTGTTAACTCTCTTGATTACAAGAATAAATGTAGAGGAAGTGGAGGCAATTCATTGCATCTTGTGAAAGACCCAAATCCAAGTTATGCGCATGATCATATGGTCTTATTGGAAACTAAGAGGATTTTTTCTATGTTCAATTGGGTTCAAACATCAATGATGTATGTTTTGATAGGAAGGTAGGCAAGTCCATCCACAAAATGGTTTCAATTTTGCATTTTTATGGAGTTTAATTTATTAAGAATATATAAAACATGAACTCTCTATGGCTATACTTGTATTTACATGATATGAAATTGGTAGATGGGTGGGTTGTGGCGTGAAACATCTTCAATTCTCATATTTTCGAAGCATTGCACTCACTATTGGATTATCAGTATTTTATGTTCTTTGTTACATTGATCGATTGATTGGGTTGTCTTTACACAATTTACCTTCCCCATTTGTAAACCATTAAGTCTTCCTCCATCCAACGCTACAAATTGATCAATCAACCCTACAATCCTAATGGGATGTTTATTAGCATTATACTATTATTTTATTGAGCATCATGTTTTCTTATACAAATATGCGTTAGGGATCCTATTTGTTACAACTTGATAATATGATATAAATGGGTTATTAAAAATGAGTTGATGAAATAGATACCTATAATATTTGGTGAAACTAGGGGTTTTCTTAATTGGAACGGTATATTGGGAGGGGGTTCAACAATACAATTTTAGGAGAAATTTTCCAATATTTCATGAAATTAGGGATATTCTTTAATATCCTATGAACAATCGTGCTATGTAACAACTTAACTGAGTGACCCCCCCCCCCCCNTTGGATTCATCTCTTCCAAACTTTTGGATTATGCAATAAACCTCTATTTTCCTAATCTAATCATCCAATTTCTCAGCATTAATTATCCATTAAACATGGGCCAATTATACTTTATGTCAAGCTTCAATAATGGTGTATTCAGATCAGAATTCTCAGAGTGATTTTTATGTGCAACAGATAAAGTAATGTAAGAACTACTATTAGAAGAAAACAATGATGATGAAGATGATGAAGGTGGATTTTTAGGAGGATCTCCTCCATTACCTTTTTCCCTGAGGTACTCCCTATTGTTTTTACCTGCTTCTTTATCTTCTTCTCCAATCTTCATTGATAATCTTCAAACAACTTCTCTACCCTGTCAACCATCTAGTAGAAATATTTTCAAAACACCTTTTCATCTTCTTCCTAATAGTATTCATCTTCCATTTTCGTAGTCTGATGCACAAACCCAACTTTTGGGTTGAAAAGCTGAAGTTCTCCTTTACCATCTTTAAGCTTAGCCCTAGTTAGCCCTCACAAAATAACAATTCTTGGGTTAAAACTTCTTTGATACCAACATGGATAAGTGTTTCATTTTTTTTGTGCTCATTATGTTATCAATCTGTATGAATGTGATGTCTTCTCAACTGTAAAGATTACGATGCTTTCATTTTTTGTAATTATCATATTGAATGCAACGATCATAATGATCCTTGTTATTCCCTTTGCTTCTTTCAAGGAATCAAAATACGTGGGGTGTCTTTCATGGAATTCATTGTGTGCTTGTAGGAGAATATCTACTGTGTTTTTTTCGACTTGAGTGTTTTCCCTAATGTTCATCTGCATCAATAATAATTTAATTATTTTGTGTACTCATTATGCTATCGATTTGTATGATTGTGTTGTCTTCCCAACTGTAAAGATGGTGATGCTTTCAATTTTAGAAATGACACCAAGGTCACTATAGAGAATGAATTACAATTGTATCATCAAAGCATAGATTTTCATATACAAGTTTATTAAATGCTAGAGAAACCAACCTTTTCCATCAAAAGATATAAGTTTGGCATTAAAGAGAGGAAATATAACAACTGGAACAGTGTAAAATTACAATAAAAAACTACATAACAATTTCTAAAACAACTATCTATGTATTGTAAACATCAATGAAAGAATCTTTACCTATCATGAGATCGAGAAACAATATATCTCTTCAAATGTTTAATTACTTCTGTTGATTTCACAAAAGATAATGCAATAAAATCAACACCTTTTCCAATTCCAAAATCTATATCAAGCCAAATCTGTGACAGAAAATTAACATTAGGGACATTAACAACTTTATGTGCAAAATAGATGGAGTTTCAAAATGAATTAAAACCAACCTTGGAAGAAAATGTGGGAAGCATAGCATTCCTCTCATGCACCAATTTTCCCTACCCCCAAAATGTAAGATTGGAACATGGTAATAATAATTTTGTAGACACGAAATGGCAAATTTTTCAAAGCAATAGAACAACAACTGCATATTCGAAAGAGGCAAAGGAATAGGCAATAGCATGGGAATAAGTAGCATTAACAACAGTAGCCAGGGCCAACATACTACCATAGCAATTAGAGGCAAGAGTGGTTTCTCCACAATCCCAATTGCAATTTGTTAAAACATAAATAAGACAAATAATACCCAACTCAAAAGAAATCATGGAAATATTAAGAATAGTTGTACCCGTACAAAGTTAGAAAAATAAGTTAACACATATTTTCTCTATGGTCTCGTTGCAATGTGAAGTGCATATTTGCAAGGTCTGCCTCTAGTTGACCAATGCTGCTTTCATTTCAAAGTGCTTATGAAGGAGAAGTTGTCGGTGTTGGGTAATCATTTTGAAGAGCGGGTCATCATTCCGCCGATGTATGCAACTCGTTGGTTCAATACTATTTTCTACAGTAGATTTTCCATTTCAATTTCATATGCCATTTTTTTTGCAAGCCTTAGAAAGGCATTTAAACTCAACAGGTATTTACATGCACTATTGGATTTGAAAGGCTTGATCCTGACAAATAATATTTATAAGGAGAAAAGAAAATAATATAAAAGGAAAACACCTATACCTAGATTGAAAGTCCAATGTCGCTTTTGTACATATGATTCCATGAGCCCACTACATTCTTAAACCCCCACAAACAACTCTCATTGTCATGATTGTGTAACCCAAGGTAACTGCATATTTGAATTAGAGACAAAATCACCCTCGCAGCACTCATATATATTGTAGTTTTCTTTTGAAAAATTCCCTATTATCAATTATTTTTCCTTATTCTTCCTCCCAATCCCTTTTTTAATCTACTCATTTTTCCTTCTAATTCACTTTTCCCTCTTTTATCCTTTTTTAAATTTAACTTCTTTTAAATATATATATATAGTTTCCCTTTTTTTATTGAATCTGTTTTGCTATAATAATAATAATAATAATAATAATAATAATATATTAATATATTATATGAGTGAAAAGGGAATATTAATAGGGGCATAATGAAAAGAATGGATTTTAAGAATTTCTTTATTTTAAATGGGAAAGGGAAAGTGAAGGGATTGGGGATTATAAGGGCATACACTATTTTTTTGTTATGTACTATTATTATTCAAGGAGATGGGAACAAAAGGATTTTTACAAAAAAGGAGGCATTTTTTCTTCTCTTCAAAATGGAGGATCTTGGCGATTTTTTTTTTGTAGGCGAGAGGCCCAAGGGGGAGATCAAAACTATCTTAACTCAGGTGAAAGGAGAAAAATGATGAATGGATGCATATGTATAATCAATGGAGGCTGTGAATTTGACAAGTTCTACCTAACATGACACAAAATACATGAACTTGCCAAAAATTTCTACCAAGAGGGTCAAACACCAACAATTTAATTTAATAAAAATATGAGTGTCGCCAATACGACAAGTTGAACGCAGTGAAGCCAACTTCACAACATGAAAATGTTGAAAGGGAAGGATGAAAAATATCCAAGACTCAACTCAACCTCAATTTGATGATGCACATGATGCAACTTGGAGGATTTATCGAAGGGATAATATGAAAGAAAAAATGGTGAAATAAGATATGGTCACGATAAGCACTTTGAACTAGATGTGAAGGTATAGATGGAATGATGTTGCAAAAAAGTTCAGTAGGTTCACTTATCACGTCGTGTTTCAACACTTCAGAATGATGTCGATGTTGAGCATCAACACTATATTGCCAAGTAAACAGAGCACGCTAGATATCTGCATGGATCATTCTCTCCTTTTGGGTCATTAATGCAAACTAATTAGTCATTGCAAACTAATTATCTCTAATAAATCAATTACAATATTGACATATTTAAAGATGCATAGAAACATGTTATATATAATTATAAAACCCTATATTAAATATTATATATAGACACTTTTATTTAGTTGTGACATATAAGAAAATATTTGATAACTAGGATATATTATGTAATGATTAACTTAGACTATATAGTCATATTTTTTTATCCCATGACCAAATTGGTCATTTATTTTAGTCATTTTTAGTTGTAATCACTTAAAATTGCTCAAATTTGGTCCTATTTTCACATAAAAACATTGGGTTGTCCAACTTTTTTGGTCGTTTAGTTATTTATTTCACATGGTGACCAACTTATTTGGTTGCCTAGTCATTTGTCCCCCATTTTTATAATAGTGAAGAACATAAAAAATATGATCAGACTGCCCAAATCCTTGAAGGACATGAAGTAGGCCTTGTTGAAATCCATGACAAATATAAAACCCTAGAGATATTTCTTGAAGAAACCATTAATCAATATATTGTTGATAACATTCTTGTCCCCATGTTCAAAGATGAAGAGACTCTTGAAGACGAAGATGATGAGGCTCATAAAAATGAAGGAAAATAAGGCATGATTGAAGAAATTGAAGACCAAGGGAAATGGTGAGTTCCCCTGACCCTCTTTTCAAAAATTCTTATGATATATTGGACTCCCTGAAAGAAAATGGAAAGATTCTTGGAGGCAATGATTCTTGGAGTTTCCTCCTTCCTCTACGACTCTTTGAGGCTTTGTAGTGTTATAAAAAGAAAATTTAGAAGAAATATACAAAACTTTCCCTCCATTTAGTCTAGATCAAATCGGGCCAGATTTTCATACAGGTTTCAAGTGATATGAAGAGATATTTGATGAAGAATTGATTCCAACCAAGAAAAATAATGAATATATGGTGGATGAAGGTGTGATGGATGACTCTCCTTGTCCTTTTTATAATGAGTGTTTGGTGAACCTTAATTTTGTTTTCACCCATACATATAGGGGTGATTCCATGAAGATGGGTAACACTTTTTGGCCAAATTTGGCGATGAAAACCTGATTTTTTACTCATGTGCTAGATAGAAGCCCTCAAAACG
>LPNX011223055.1:561764-600329 GCA_001517045.1 Pseudotsuga menziesii
AACAAACTAGAACTTAGGGTTTAGAACTAGGTAGTATTCTATAAGTTCTTATAATAACTTATTCCAAGATCATATTTGCTTTCTGCATTAAAACATGTGTTTCTACTATAAACCTCAAGGCAATTTACCTAGGGTTACAAAAGACAGGTTTCATGTTATTCACAAACTTGCATAAACTTACTTTTAAAATAAAATTTAACAGCTGTAATTATTATTTATAAAAAGTAAAAATAGAAAAGCAAAACCAAAATTTATTCTTGTAAATTCCATCTTTTTCTAGAACCGTAGGGTATTTTAAATATTATCCCTTCTGAGAAAAACATAGTACTAATATTACTCTTTAACACAACAAAATTTCCAATAACACATTGCACTATAAATATTTCTAATTCACATGATATTAAATTAAAATATCACTGTAACAATTTGATAAAAACGAAATAAAATAAGTTTATTGGCCTTTTATAAATATCGGTTGAGGCTTAGGCATGTTCAAAGAAAAGACTATACTTTACAAAACAGTAAAACGAAGCAACAACTATTTCATTCATGACAAGTAAAAACCCTATATCTTTTTACTAGTCTCGATTGAGTAAACAGTCTTTCTCTTCACCTGTGAAATCCATTTAAAACTTATTTAACCAGGTAGAGGTTGAACAACCTTGTCATGGCTTAAAGCTGAGTTCTAAGATGAATGCAAAAGAAATTTACATTGTCAAGGCCATAAAGGAACTGTCTCTTAAACCCTAATGTCACGACTGCTTTAGCCTTCAACCTTCTTACACACAATACCCTCTAGGGTTTCGAAGTCTTACAAAAACAAACAAACAAGAAGTAACAACCTAACATGTAAACCAAGGTCGTGCCATAACCAGCAGCGAAGCTTTCCCATTTTGTTTCAAACCACCATAACATCAATGCAAGAGAAACCCTCAACGTTCCCGGGCTTATCAATGTTTGCATAATTGGAATTTGAAGGAACCAACTCGCTTCCAACATCCAGAGTGGTAACAAAAACCTGCAAGGAGCAACCATCCATTGGTTACAATCCTTTTATTAATTTAAACCATTCAAAATTCACTTAAAATGAAAACCCGTGTTAGGTCATTACCTGTTAAGCATTTCTTTTTTAATGAAGTTGAGGAAACCGACCACCTAAGGCTGCTTATTGGCACCTTGCCAGAATATAAGAAGACGCTGAGTCACGAACCCAAATGGAAACGAGAATTAATCCAACGAGAACGAAGAGTACCCTTTTATAAACTCTATCCAATATTTATTTTTCTAAAATAGAAAAGAGGAAAAATAGTTTCTACACCCTCAGTAATCTACAGAAATCTTTAAGCACCAAAGGACCACCTTACGACCTCACTTAAACCAGCCCACGGTGTATTTTTATGAAAGCAACCTGTAAAATGGAGGTATGTACAGGATTACGACGGCCACGAGCTCGCAGCTAAAACCAAACGAAGGAACCCTCTCTTTGTGAAGTGAATGGGTAGGGTTTAGTCTTTTAAGTGAACCATCTCGTGGTTGAGACCATCCCCACGTGTCCACCGAAATAATTTGCAAATCGAGGGTGCAAGTCAATAGTGGAGGATGGTTCCATTCTGCATCAAATAATTATCTATAATCATTAAACTAATGCAATTTATATGATTTCCAATAATGTAGTATTACCATGGAGTTATCGATATTTAGTGTATCACTATAGGATATAACATGAAATTTTCTTCTAGGGTTTCTTTGTTAATAAATCAAGATAAGATAGATATGTTTATTAACTATGTTAGATGGAAATTGTGAGAAAGACATATTTTTACTTTTAAACTATAGTAAGAAGAAGAGCTAGTGATTCTTGGACTTAGCCTTTGGACTTGTTAGAATTGAAAGAGTGTTTGGTTAGCTAAGAACCAAAATGATATAAGAAATCTCAGTGAAATTCTAGCAAGTTAATAATGAATTTATAGATAAGAGTAAGAGTAAATTGGTTATTCATTGAGAGAAAGATGTTTATAGAGTCCTATAATGAAGGTAATTGTGAGAGACACCAAACAGTATTGAGTGATCTAAGCATCAAGATGTGAATTATATTCTTTCTATTTAAACTTTAAATTACAATTACTATAAACAAGAATACAAGTGTTCATTAGAATTTTAATTATAAGTATCCAATTGATTTGAGGACATTTGATAGTAATTGACCATGCAATTTTTTGACTCATACATATGTAGTTTTGTTTCAATGTCTTTACGAAGTTTTAACAACATAATCAAGGTCAACATTACCTCTTATGGAGTCAAGTTGCAGTTAAACTTTCCAAGTCTAGCATCATATTCATGCTAGGGTAGTATCTTCTTGACCTGAATATAAATATTATTTTTACTGGAACTTAAGCTTACCTGTTCAAACCTGTAAAAAGAACCATCAGTCCCACTGTGTTAGCTAGAAGCTAAGTAAGCCCCGATCACCCTAAGAACTTTTCCCTACTTGACAAAAGAAATCAACAGTATTTTCTAGCATCAGTAAATTACAAGTTCTTTTCTACTTTATGGAAAATTACAACTGCGAAGTTGAAACAGTACTAACACAGTTTTTAAAGACAAGCCTCTAGATAATACAAATTATTATAAAGAAGTAGCATGTGTTTCTCGTTCAAACTGTTTTATTATCTGCTGACAGTTAAGGGTATTTTAGCATTTTATGTCAAATGAAAAATTTTAAATTTTTACGAATTTTTGAGCTATTACAATATGTATATATATATATATATATATATATATATATATCATGTAATTAGTAACAAAATATGGTAGATAACTAATAACCATATCATATACATCATCTAATGCAAAATAAAAACATCTATATCGCAATTTACATGTATCATATTATAGTCAATTATATGCCTAGCATCACGCACATACTTTTTCAACAAAGCCACATGAAACACATTATGCACTTTTATGTTAAGAGGAAAAGCAAGTTCATAAGCAATTGGTCCTAACTTTGCCAAGATTTCAAAGGGTCCATAATATCTAGCTGCAAGCTTAGAACAATTTCCCAAGTTTAAAGTACTCTTCTTTGGTTTAACCTTCAAAAAGACATGTTCCCCAACCTAAAATTGTCTATCAATCCTATTTTGATATGCATAAGTTTTGTGTCTATTAGGTGCTTCTTTCAAATTATATTTAATCTTAACCATTAGATCTTCCATATTCTTTAATAGTTCTAGCCCAATAATAACTCTCTTTGTGGATGATATAAAGTACTCATGTTCAAATATGTACCGAAACGTTTAAACAAACCTTTCCAAAACTTGTCTATCAATCCTATTTTGATCTGCATAAGTTTTATGTCTATTAGGTGCTTCTTTCAAATTATATTTAATCTTAACCATTAGATCTTCCATATCCTTTAATAGTTCTGGCCCAATAATAACTCTCTTTGTGGAAAGTACTCATGTTCAAATATGTACCGAAACATTTAAACAAACCTTTCCAAAAATTACTTGTGAATTTTGAATCTCTATCTCACACTATTGCTTTTGAAATAGCATGTGGTCTAGCTAATTCTTTCATGTATATAGCTTATATTTTAGTTTCTTTATGAGTTGTCTTAACTAGAATGAAATGAGAAGCTTTGGTTAACTTGTCTACTATTACCATAATGGCATCATGTTGTGATATTGTATTAGGAAATTTTTTGATGAAATCCATAGTAACTACATCTCATAAAATATCTTACCTTTGACACATTCTTAGGTGTTGGCTAGTTCATAATAGCTTCTATCCTTTATGAATCTACTGATATATCACCAATAATGTCCCCAACCCTGAAACCAAGGTCATGGGAACATGTAAACCCAAAGGAAGGCTAACTAAATGTATAACATGACAGAATAAGATCAACCAAAGGATAAGATAACATACCATTGAGCTAATCAAAACAAACATATTTTGTTTTGTAGCTACCGGCTTGGCAAGAACAACAATCTCAATTACAGGAACTGCAACTCAATAATACGTTTATCACATCTCAAGAACATGCATAGGAGTACTTGACTTATTAAGGCAACTAGATATGTAAGTTCCACAATCCACCCAATCGTAGGCATTTATCTAACATATACTATTTCAGTCATGAGCCACCCCGAGTTGGGAAATGGTGTCACTAGGACAAAGGGGAGATATAAATCCTCTGTGTATTTCTCCTTATTGGTTGGACATCACTTCCATATCCATGCCAATCAATCAATTACATGAAATGAATCAAGTACATACTATTTCTACAAAGATAGATGAAATGTGTTCCAATTAGTCAATCACATGAGTTGCATTACCAAGATATTTTTGCAAAGATGTCTTTCAACAAAGGTATTTTATATACCACAAGGATATCCTATCAAGATAAATTCAACAAATATCACAAGGATATATTTCTAACGAAAATCACAAAGATATTTTTCTAGCAAAGATCACAAAGATCGCTTGAATTCTTTATGCGCTTTATAGTTAAAACAGACTTATATACAATAGTTCCAATCTAGCTAAGAAAAAAAAAAGGCCATAACAACTAGTAGTTAAACATACTATTTTTCATCTGAAAACAAAGCATTCAAAATCCATTATACATCAACTAATAGTGATTGGTATCAACCAATACCAATCACGCATGATCATCTTGCATACATCATCCATACAAACGTTGGTCCTTAATACATCAATTCATAATACTTCAACCATATGTCAATCATCTATCAATCATGTAATATTAACCAATGAAAACCATGCATGCATCACCTGACCATACAAACATCAATCATAGTACATCAATCAAAATACATCAACCAAAATACATTAATTAGGGTTCATAAATCAAAATACAGAAATCAGAATTCATTAATCTCACACACAATAACCATAACAACCAAGGACAACCAATAATAGACATACATACAATGATGACAATGTCATACATGTATCAACCATTAATCAATGAATGTCAATCAATAACACGCCATAGTAACCAATAATATCAAACAACATACATCAACTATATTAGTCATATCGAATAACTATGATTTATCATAGCATTATATATAAATATTAGCACATGACTATATATATATATATACTACATTTATTCGATATATCACATAAACACTACTAATACTACATTTATGTAAACAATCAACACATACACAATCATACATCTTGCTTGCATACATGCTCCACCAATAGCAATGTAACATATTTTGATGTCAATCCCTGCTAATCTCCATATACAAACCATACATTACGTTACTAATTATCTACACGTAACACACTACTTATACTATCAACGAAAGTAAATACATAGTCACCTCAAACAACCAAACACCCTACCACTAAAATCTTATAATATTCTACAATAAAATAATTACTAGCTACACAACATACACTCATACCATTCACCATACTTACTATTAGTATGGATCATTTCTATACATATGCCCATTTTGTATACATACATATTATAATTCTTCAATTATATATTATATTATTATTAATCATATATACAACATATTAGACATATAACCTATATTTTATACACATGTATAATTAATATGTTATAACATAATATCCACACAGTGACATTAGTATAATTATTTAACACAATACTATCATATTAGATAGGCATTATCACATGTATACTAACATAATGTACTATACTTCCTAATACTTCCAAACACTTCCAGATATTCCCAAGTACTTCTCAACACTTCCAAATACTCCCAAGTACTTGTCAACACTTCCAAATACTTTCAAACGCTTCCAAATACTTTCAAACACTTCCAAATTTTACACTTACTTCATTACATACTTCACATCAATACATATAGTATATTCACATATCACATACATGTAATACTAATAATTATTGCATATAATAAAATACATATTTCAATCTATACAAACATACATACATTCATATGTATACTTTTAACAACTATATATGTCACACATATTATACAATTATATATGTATATTTAATATTTGTAGTATGCTATATTCAATATCATATATCCCTCATCTATCTTGCATCAGGTGTGTGTGTGTGTGTGTGTGTATATATATATATATATATATATATATATATATATATATATATATATACACACACTACCTACTTACACATAAAATAAAAGGGAGTATGAGCCATTAGAGACAAGTGGCTCATTTCTTCCACTCAATAAATAAATTATTAAGATAAGTAATGATAGTAATAATTAATAAATAATATACTACATACATAAAATAAAAAGAGAATGGTGAACACCATTTAGACAAGTGTCACATTCCTAAAATAGCACAGAAGTTACTCATTGATGTAACCACCACCTTTCAAGTGGCAAAGAATTCTCATACATAAAAGTATTTCCTCAAGAGAAGCAATAAAGACAATACATAGTATATCTCCCATTAATAACATTTCATATTAATTATAATAATACTACATATTCTTTATACACACACAAACACACACACACACACATATATATATTACACACTATTTAGACATCACATCTTACAACATATATACTAATCTATGATGCTTTATTATATATAGCAGCAAAGATGTTGGTCACCATTTTTTATGTTTATTTTGTCATAAAATTTCATGTGTTTTCTTCAAAAACCATCCATATCCTTCATATTTTATCCATACTTCCTTCAAACCTGATTATATGAGGTATAATTGTCACTTCTTTTCATGAATTGAATTTTTGCAATTTTTAAAGCATTAAAATTAAATTTTAATAGAAATTATAGGATTTTACAACTTTTCATAATTGCTCATATCTTTACATACTTGCAAGACAGTTGGGTGTGCCTAAGACATGTGGTAGAATCTATGATTTCCAAGAATGGATGAATATCTATCACCTTCACAAAATTGGCTTTGCAGATGTATGTTCAATGCTTGTCAAACCATGCCATTTGTACATAAAAACCATATATTCTAGCATAAATCTGGTAGTTTTGAATATTCGTGGGAATTTTCCCATTTTGTGGATCTGAAAGATGAATTCGACCCTCTAAGAAAAAACATAAGATCGCATCCTCAGATCAAGATCGTTTTTAGCATTTATGGTTGTAAACATTTTGTATAAATACCTCAAAAACATACATAGTTTGATAACTTCATAATCGAGAATTCATACTTTGAGACTTATTAGAATTTGCAGACCTTTGAATCATTATTTGACTGGTGTTATGTCATTTATCAGAGTATCTAAGATTTGATTGTATTCAAGTGTGCAAGTTAAGCATTGGAGGGCCCCCTTTTCCAAGCCTACGCATTCCTTCTTGTTCCATCATTTTTTTTGTATGAATTGTATCTTTACTTCCTGTAGCTTGCTATTGAATTCATGTTTATCATAGTATTGTTTAAATTGAAGTTTTGATTCCAGCATTTATTAGTTTAATGATATTTAGAATGCACATTTAGCTATTGTAACATTGGTATATGTTGTGAGTTATTTCTTGTAAAAGAATTCAATGTATAATTTTTTCTTCAACAACATAATGTTATAGTTCTCTATGTTTCTTATTATCTTGAACTTAATTAATGAATGGAATACTGATGGATGTTAAGGAATATCATGAAATCGTCTCTTGTAAGGGAGTTTAGTACTTCCTAAATATTATAATGTTCAATCCATCATAGAGTTATTTCTTGTAAACTAAGTTTAGATCTAAGACCATATATTTTGGATGTGCTTCTAAGTTTTACAATTATCGGATTGTAATACCCTAGTTGTTAAGCCCCGGACTTATGATCCTTCATGTGACTTATGTTCTCTTGCATTATGGACTTATGATATTTTATATGATTGTGGATTTTTTCTCCTTTTCATGATTAATTTAATTAAGGACTTATTATTAATGTTTGATAACATGACCTTGTACTTTGGCGCTAGTATTAATATTAATGTTATTACTAGAATCTTTGCTATCTTTGAATGTTGTTAATGATTGACTAAATAAACAACGAGCTCAGCAAAGGAAACTAAAAGAGTATGGAGGACCATGGATTCCACAAAGTGAGGGGGAATGGGGACATACCTAGCACCTTATAACTTATTGTTGACTTAACTTTGTCCATCCCAATTCATATTTGCACCTTGGTGAGATTAATAATGCTCATCACCCAAACCTTGTACAAGGAACCTTGTTCTCAATAATTATGAACTATGGAGATATTTTTGCATATTGTGCACACCTTAGTGGGTCCATATTGCATAGGGAACCCTCCTTGGGAATATATTCCCTCACATTTATGTGTTTATGGTCATTTATGAGCCCTTTTCCTAGTTTTTAGGGTTGTAAGCTATTTTCTAGCTTCGACTCTTACACCGTGCATTGATGATCCTATTTTCGTGCTTCCATGATATTTATGAACCCGTTGGATGCCCTATCTCACCTATTTCGACCTCCTTGATTTTTTGTAACCCATTTTTTGCATCAGTGTGCCTCCATGTGCTCTTCATGGCTTCACTCCATAGTTTTTGGGTAACGCCTCCTCATGGTGCTAATTCGGGAAAGGGAATCTTTTCACTAAGCCACCACTCCACTAATTCAAGTTAATTATCCATGATGAAGCTTAAACCTTACCTATATCTAATTTGGGTTGATCCATTTGGGTTAGAGTGGTCCTCCTTATCCTATAAATACATATGCCATCTCCTTGTTGAAGTTAATCTTGAGCTTTAGACCATGTGATTTATGCTATCCAATCATGTTGGAAATGTTGATATTATTGAGAGTGTGTTGAGACTTAGAGAGAGACTGTTTGTTCCCTTTATTCCATTATATCACTCTTCTAGTCCAAGTTCTCACACAGAAACCTAGGAAATGGGAATGGCGAGCTAGGTCACATCCCATAGGCAATGGAGACGGACAGTAAAGTAGTAGTGGGAAGTGTTGTATTTCTCGAAAGAGGTAGTTTAAAGAGTAATGATACTAAGCCACACTCTACCCATGGATCCATGGTCTCAGCTATGGGGGTGACCTGTTCAAGCGAGGAAGGCTTGACGATGTCTACTGCTAGGAGGAAAGTTGTCCTACCACAGCCAGTTGCTTATATTTGAGATAAGTATTGCTCTTATGTTATGTTTTCATTAAATTATTTTATTTGGTATATGTGAAATGATGGCTGATTGGTTGTTTGAGTGTTTATGTATAGAATGTCAAGATCTACATTGAGGAAGGATGAATCTTACATAGTATGGAATTTAGTTTATATTCTCGTTACCTTCTTTCTATTCTTCTTCTTCATAACCAACAATTTAAATTTAGCTCTATTTTATTGAGAGGGGCGCAACCATATGATCTATTTCAACCATATATTATCATTTATGTCTTGTGAGACCTATTCCATTGCATTCTAAGCAGCATTTCCAGTGAACAACACCTTTTGTTTCATTGAAAAATCTTTCCAAATGACCAAGATATGTTTGTTTTGGTCTGATAGCTTTTCGATGACAAGATGAGCGCACCTGTCATTTTATTGTAAATAACTTTGTTGCATGATTGATATTAGTTGCATATATGGGGATGAGAGATGTATTCTATATGTAAAAGTAATCGATGGCTGGAGGGTGGCAGCCATACGATCTGATTTTTATTAGTGAGAGATGACTGTAGGGGACAGTCATCGAGAGTCGATTTTGAGGGTTGTAGTTGCATCCAGTGGTCTTGTTTGCTATGGTTTCAGTGTGGCTATATATAGCAGTCTATGTATGCTCCATGATATGTGATTTTCCTTACTTTTTATGCTCACTAACAGAACACACATAATAACACCGAAAAAGTAGATTAATTTGCAAATAATAAATGACATAAATACTTGGTTATTTATAAATTATGCTATCAAACAAACCCAAAATACATAGACTAGATATTCACAACAAATATGATGTTTATCATGTATTATTGATGTTCTTGTTTCAATTATGAGATTTATTACACTTAAATTTAATTAAGTAGGCGTAATTAAATGTCACAAACTTTAGTTATAATTGAATCTCTAGAATTTAATTTATTTGGGTGAATGGTTAGTCAGATCAAGAGTAATTTATCTAAATCCATTGTTATTAAACCTTATTTATTATTAATTTTAGCACTCTTGGCCTTATCTCAAGGTTAGGGACATCACAAGTGGTATCAGAGCTTAAGGTTTCAACAATGTGGTTGTTGGGCCTTCTGCGAAGTTTCAAGTTACCTTCTCAGCATGCACTTGCATTAGATAGCTTGAATGAATGCACCTTAATATAATTTCACATGGATTTAGTTAATTAAACTGTTAGATTGGAATGGTTATGGACCTGAAGTTCATCCAGTAAGGAGAAAACTTGGAAGGATTTCTACCCCACCCCTTGTCCAACTAGGTAGATTGTAACCTAGAAATGTTGGCTAGTTACTTTATAAACAAGAAGAAAAGTGTTTTTTTTTAATGATAATGAACTTATACTAATGTGTAGTCTACTATTAGAATGTTATTAATGAACACATTGTAGTTCCCAGTGATTGATTGATCAAGCGGATGTGACTACTACAACTGAAATTTTAATCAAACCTATGAAGACTAAGTATTCAACAAGTAAAAGTTTAATAGTATGAAGTAAGAGATTGGGGATGGATATCGAGGAAGGACGAAGACCATATAGTCCTGAAGAGGAGTTTGTTGAGGGAAGAAGGTCAACCAGACATAAGATGAGTAGTGAACCATTAATCTTGGAGGATTTAGTGAGGAAGTATAGAGAGGAAAATGAAAGAATAATTCATATCCAAGATCATATTATGAATGATCTAAAGTCATTGAAGACCATCCAAAGATTTGCTGAAAAGAGTCATAAAAGAGGTTATGTGAGGTCTAGATCATCTTCAAGGATACCTTATCACTTAGAGAGAAATAAGGGGTATGCATCAAGCAGTACAGAGAGTAGTCCTGAAAGATCTCCAGTGAGATACAAGAAGAGGAGGTTTACTTGAGATGAACCAGTAGGAGAGTTAAGAAGAATCAAGCCCCCAACTTTTGATGGAGAAGTAAAGCAAGGATAATATGTTGAAGCATGGTTGATAGGACTTAGGAAATTCTTCAAGTTGCATCAATATACACCTAATATGGAGGCAATAGTATCCATATACCATCTGTAAGGTAAAGCAAGTATCTGGTGGGATCAACTGGTTAAGTTGAAAGACATCGATGAAGACAAAATATCTTGGAGGAACTTTCAGAAATACTTTCAGAAAGAATAACTCTCTAAGCACTACTATGACAAGAAGATGGAGGAATTCGTTGAGCTTAAGTTGGGAATCATGACTATGGAGGCCTATGAGAAAAAACTTCTAGAACTTTTGAATGATGCGGACTTCATCAAAGATGAGAAGGTAAAGATTCAAAGGTTCCTAAGTGGCCTTCCTGAATCTTATAGAGATAAAATCCAGTATGATAGACCAAAGAACCTTAAGGATGCCATCTAGAAGCAAAAACACTTATATGAACAAAATAAGAGCAAGTCCCCATATCAAAATAATTGGAAGGATATGAAGAATAACAAACAGGAGCAGAGAAAGAAAGGTTTCCAGCCTTCAAAGTTTAGAAACAATAATTCTTACCAACAAGGACAATCAAAGGAAGATCCTTCAGGGAAAAGACCACCTGTGGAATGTTGGATATGCAAGGAAAATCACTTTTCCAGTCAGTTCCTACGTAAGAAAAGTAACATTCACAACATTCAAGAGGCTTCAAATGTTGGATATGTAGGTGGAAGTGTTCAAAGGATCTATGCAGCCCTAGACGGGAGGCAAGCTGACCACCAATCCCGAATGATTAAAGTAGAAGGTCTAATTGCTAATAAAACCATAACTATTTTGATTTATTCGGGAGCTAGCAATAGTTACATTTCACCTAATCTTGTTGAGAAATTTCATTTAAAGAAAAGTAAACTTGAAACAGTAAGTCTATTACAGCTAGCTACAGGAGCCAAGAGGAAAATCACTGAATTTGTAAAAGTGTGTCCTTTAGAAATGAATGGAATGAAAACCTTTGAATACTTAAACATCATACCCTTGGGGTCATATGATGTATTGATTGGCATGGATTGGTTGGATGCACACCATGCAGTTTTGGATTTCCATAATAAAACTTATACTTGTTTGGATGAAGAAGGGAACCAAGTGACAATAAAAGGAATACCTAGACCCATATCCCTGAGGCAAATCACAGATCTACAATTGAATAAATGTCTTAGAAAGGGATTCCAATTATATGAAACTCATGTGGAAGAATCAAAAGAAGGAAAAGAGCCAGATTTGCAGTATTATCCAATACTACAAAATTTTGCAGATATATTTGAAGAACTTCCAGGAATACCTACTAAGAGGGACATTGATTTTTCTATCGACTTGGTGACGAGAACAATACCTTCATCTAAAGCACCTTATAGAATGAGTACTCCGGAGTTAAAGGAATTACAAATGCAAATAGAGGAGTTACTAAAGAAAGGTTACATAAGGCCCAGTGTTTCACCTTGGGGAGCTCCTGTGTTTTTTGAGAAGAAGAAAGATGGAACTTTAAGACTTTTCATAGATTATAGAGAATTAAACAAAGCAACGCTTAAAAAAAAGGTACCCCTTATCAAGAATTGATGACTTGTTTGATCAACTGAGAGGAGCCAAGGTGTTTTCAAAAATAGATTTGAGGTCAGGATACCACCAAATCAGAATTAAGAATGAGGATATCAGTAAGACAACATTCAGAACAAGGTATGGACACTATGAGTTCATAGTAGTACCTTTCAGTTTAACAAATGCACCTGCAGTATTCATGTGTTTAATGAATGGAGTCTTCAGAAAGTACTTAGATAAGTTTGTGATTGTATTCTTTGATGACATCCTTATCTATTCTAAGACAAAGGAAGAGCATGAAGAACATCTAAGACTAGTAATGCAAGTCCTTAGAGAAAATCAGTTGTATGCCAAATTAAGCAAGTGTTCATTTTATCAAGGAAGAATCCACTACCTAGGGCATATCATATATGAAGAAGGTGTTACAGTAGATCCAAAGAATATAAGAGCCATTATGGAATGGTCAACACCTAAGAATGTATCAGAATTCAGATCCTTCATGGGGTTAGCTGGATACTACTGAAGGTTCATCGAAGGATTCTCGAAGTTGGCTCATCCTATCACATCTTTGAAAAATAAAGGTTTGATCTTTGATTGGACTTCTAAGTGTGAAGATAATTTTCAAAAACTTAAGGAAATGCTTACCAGTGCACCAGTGCTAAAAATTGCGGACCCCGAAGGAAACTTTGTTGTATGCACGGATGCATGCAAGCAAGGCATTGGTGGAGTATTAATGCATGATGGACATGTGATCAGTTATGAATCTAGAAAGTTGAAGGAACATGAGCAAAACTATGCCGCCCATGAATTAGAGCTTGCAGCTATCATCCATGCTTTGAAGATGTGGATACATTATCTAATGGTAAAAATTTTGAGTTGAGAACTGACCATGATGGGTTAAAATACTTTTTTGAGCAGCCTAATTTGAATGCAAGACAAAGGAGGTGGATGGAGTTATTATGTGAATATGACTTTGACGTCAAGCATGTCAAATGTAAGGAAAATAAAGTATCCAATGCGCTTAGTAGGAAGATGCATGTGATGCATGTAGTAGCTATCAGCACTAGCACATCAGATTTGAAGGATAAGATCATTGAAGCCAGTGTTATAGATGAACTTTATTAGCAGGTGAAAGAAGGGTTGAAACAACAGAAAATTCCACAAAAATTTGACAAGTGTAAGTTTAAAGAAAATGGGATACTCATGCACAGAGATAGGGTTTATGTGCCTGATGTTGGATATATAAGGAAGATGGTTATGAAGGAAACACATGATGTCCCTTATGCTGGACATTTAGGTTATCAGAAAATAGTAGCAGCAGTAAGGGAACAATACTATTGGCTAGGGATGAAGAATGATGTTGCAGAATATATAGCTAGGTGCATGGAATGCCAAAAAGTTAAAGTTGAGCATCGACATCCAGCGGGATTGTTGCAACCCTTGCCTATACCATAATGGAAATGGGATGTGGTGACGATGGATTTCATCACCAAGTTACCTAAGATGAGATTTCAAAATGATGTGATCATGGTTGTGGTAGATAAGTTGACAAAGGAAACACACTTCATTCCAGTAAAAGACAACTCACAAAGTAGCTAACATTGCAAATATTTACATGAAAGAATTAGCCAGATTGCATGGTATTTTGAAGGCTATAGTGTCAAACAGAGATTCAAAATTTACTTCTAACTTTTGGAAAGGATTGTTTGAAGGGTTTGGTACAAGTCTAAACATGAGTACATCATACCACCCTCAAACAGTTAGACAAACAAAAAGAGTTAACCAAGTAATTAAAGATATGTTAAGGATGTATGTGATGGATCAACCATCTAAGTGGGAAGATTATTTACACTTGGTGGAATTTGCTTATAATAATGGATATCATTCCTCTTTGAAGATGAGTCCTTTCAAGGCCATGTATGGAAGGAAGTGTAATAATCTCATCAGTTGGGATAACCCAATGGATAGAGTCATTGTTGGACCAGAATTATTAAAGGTTATGGAGGATCAAATGGTTAAGATAAAGCAAAATCTAAAGGTAGCTCAAGAAATGCAGAAAAGTTATGCAAATCAGAACATGACCACCAGACAGTTTCAAGTTGGGGATCATGTGTTTTTGAAATTTAGGCCCAAGAAGAGTTCCTTAAACTTGGGAAATTGCTCCAAGCTAGCTGCCAGATATCGTGGACCTTTTGAGGTCTTAGCTAATATAGGACCTGTTGCTTATGAGTTGTCCCTACCCAATTGCATTAGAGTACATAATGTGTTTCATGTGTCTTTATAGAAAAAGTATATACTTAATACTAACCATGTAATTGATTGGAATGTGATCCAGGTAACTAGAGTGATTTTATTTTCTTTATTGATATATAGATATATGTATGAACATGGTACTAATATGTGATTGAATGGATTATGATCCAGGTGGAACCAGAAGGGTATTTTTCAGTACAACCTGTTTCCATTTTGGACAGCAAGGTCAAGCTGCTTCGAAAATGAGAAATCAAGCAGGTAAAGGTCCAATGGACCCATTACAGTCCTAAGGATGCCACTTGGGAGCTAGAGGATACCATGAGGGAAGCATACCCTCATATATTTTGAAATTGTGCGACATCTATGTAATATGCATCAAGGACAATGCATTGTTTAAGGGGGAGGGAGATGTAATACCCTAGTTGTTAATCCCCGGACTTATGATCCTTCATGCGACTTATGTTCTCTTGCATTATGAAATTATGATATTTTATATGATTGTGGATTTTTTCTCCTTTTCATGATTAATTTAATTAAGGACTTATTATTAATGTTTGATAACATGACCTTGTACTTTGGCGCTATTATTAATGTTAATGTTATTACAAGAATCTCTGCTATCTTTGAATGTTTTTAATGATCGATTAAATAAACAACTGGCTCAGCAAAGAAAACTAAAAAAGTATGGGGGACCATGGATTCCAAAAAATGAGGGGGAATGGGGACATACCTAGTGCCTTATAACTTATTGTTGACTTAACTTTGTCCATCCCAATTCATATTTGCACCTTGGTGAGATTAATAATGTTTGTCACCCAAACCTTGTACAAGAAATGCTATTCTCAATACTTATGGACTATGGAGATATTTTTGCATATTGTGCACACCTTAGTGGGCCCATATTGCATAGAAAACCCTCCTTGGGAATATATTCCCTCACATTTATGTGTTTATGGTCATTTATGAGCCCCTTTCCTAGCTTTTAGGGTTGTAAGATAATTTCTAGCTTCCACTCTTACACCATGCATTAATGATCCTATTTTTGTGCTTCCATGATATTTATGATTGATTCCCTATCTCACATATTTAGACCTCCTTTATGTTTTTTAACCCATTTTATGCATTAGAGTTCCTCCATGTGCTCGTCATGGCTCCATCCCATAGTTTTTGGGTAACTCCTCCTCATGGTGCTAATTTGGGAAAGGGAATCTTTTCACTAAGCCACCACTCCACTAATTCAAGTTAATTATCCATGATGAAGCTTAAACCTTACCTATCTCTAATTTGGTTTGATCCATTTGGGTTAGAGTGGTCCTCCTTATCCTATAAATACATATGTCATCTCCTTGTTGAAGTTAATCTTGAGCTTTAGACCATGTGATTTATGCTATCCAATCATGTTGGGAATGTTGATATTATTGAGAGTGTGTTGAGGCTTAGAGAAATACTATTTGTTCCCTTTCTTCCATTATATCACTCTACTAGTATAGGTTCTCACAAAGAAATCCAGGAAATGGGAATGGTGAGCTAGGTCACATCCCATAGGCACTGGAGACTGACAGGAAAGTAGTAGTGGCAAGTGTTGTATATCTCGAAAGAGGTAGTTTCAAGAGTAGTGAGACTAAAAGCCAGAATCTACCCGTGGATCCATGGTCTTAACTCGGGGGTGACCTTTTCAAGCGAGAAAGGATTGATGGTGTTGTTTAGGCCTGTAAATTCGCAGGCAGCAATAGTAAGGGATTCTCCCCAGTCAACGTTCCCAACTATCCCGCTGACTGTTTGGTATAGGGAATCCGTCCGGTTTGCGGTCTGTCTACCGTAGGTCAAGTAACAAAACAAAGGCTTTTACCGGTCACGGCCCGGTCCACCAAGTTTTTGTATTTTGACTTAAATTATGAAATGCAAGTGTCTAACTAACAATGCAGGGTGATAAAAATGCAGGGAGCAGTCACAATGTGATGCGCAGGTTCTTACCTCTCGTCTTAAGGCTCACAAGCATCCAAATCGCATACGAAAATAAAATCACTACCTAAACTATCCCTAGGGAGCTGGATTATCATTTATTGGTGAGTAATACATTTTGCACATGCATTATGAAAAGTTACAGATAGCTGCTACTTCTTTCAAGACACATGAACAATTACGAATATTTAAACAACCAGATAGCCAATTGTTTTATGAACAACATTCACTACTCACAGTGGAAAGCATCACAAAATATACTGAAGAACATTTAAACAAGAACATAGGTTCAGGAAGTAAAACGCTCTCATAGTTAACAAGACACAGCTGAAAACGAAATAGTTCCTCTTCAACATTGCTCATTTAATCACATTAACATATTCCACATTGCGCTTTCTCCAACAGGAAAAAATTGCAGTTTCTGATTGTAAAATGAAATAGTTCCTCTTACAAGCAAAAGGGTTTACAAGTTTTTCCGGGGAAAAAGTCCTTTCTAAGTTCTACTTTCCAATATTTAAACTACAACAGCAGACTGTTTGGGCTTCCCCCCAAACGAATGACCTTTCAGTTCCCCAACGCTTCATATCCCTTTATCTTTTCTGTGCATTCCCATGATTGGCTAAGTAACTGCCGGACCTTTCAGAACTACTCCTTTGTCACCATTCATTTTGTCTTTTCTTTGGTTTTTCCATCTTACGATCTTGCTGGTTTCGACTCTACCTTCACCGAATGGTCTGCCTCCCTTGACCAATCTCCCAAAATTACCTGCAATCAAATGACGAGCATCATTTGTTGGAAACGCATTTAAACCACAGCAGCAAATTAAATTGACTAAACAGCTAATCCATAGGAAATGATCAGGTGCACCACCGTCATTTTACCAGTGCCGGCCATACTACCTCGTCCTCCCACAGGCTTGTGATAACAATACCAATGGCAGAAAACAGGAGGAAACCAACATCATAAACCAAACTGCTTTTCCAGCCACAACGGTGGAAGAGTAAAGGCTATAGGCATGCAACGGAAGGGCGGAAAAAGTTTAAATTGGAAGTCGGAAATGTTTGGACAACGAAAGCTAAATGACTTCCCCAGACGCAGCGGCAGAAGAGTAAACATACTAAAATCAGGCGAAACTCGGGTGGGAAAACCCTCAATCGGAAGTCGGAAGGTATTAACATCGGAAGACAAACGACTTCCCCAGCCGCAACGGCGGAAGAGAAACGGCTTCGGGTATGCGGCTAAAACAGGTCAACACGCATCGACAGTCAGAATGATTTGGAATTCGGGTGCTAAACTGCTTTGGCGCCGCAACGGCGGAAGCGAAAAGGTTTCAGCCTCCGATAAAACAAGAAAGACTCCCGATCAATAGAAAAATACTAAGTGTTTAGACAGCTTTAAAACTCAACAACGGGAAGAAACCTATTATACCTCCGCAACGGTGACCCACAATAAAGAACACTTGGTTCGATCAACAAGCGATACAAACTTAGAATCTGCGACTCACCATAAACTCCAAACGTAATCAAACCGTGAAACCCTGGGTGAGAGTTAAGCTTAAATCATTAAAACAAGACCACACACTCAAAAGATCCAACGATTAAAACAAATGCAAAATCATGAGGAGGGGCCCAAATTTTAATAAATTTGGGGAGAATAGTTGCGACAGAAACAATTGGCGATTACCTGGTGAACCTAGATCTCTGGGTGATTATTCTTTGAGTGGCAGACTGTTTAACAATCAATGCATCTATTGAATTCTTCCAGGTATCTGGATTTCTCAAATGACGGAAGTGTGTACCTTTAATCATTGATGATAGTCCAATTTGGGGGGAGTGGAAACCAAATTTTCAAGTCCAGATAACTCTATCGAGGCCAGAGGATGAGTTTCATTATTACTTTTGTCTTCAGGTAGCTGACAGCTTGGACACCACAGGATTGTAGCATATGGTGAACAGAAATATTCGTTTGTTCCTCATTCCCATGCCATTTTAGCACCTTTTGTGCCTTTGGACTTTTGTCCCTTTTCATATGAGTCCTCCTGCATGCCTTTCTTTCTGAATTTTAATTCAGGATCCTCTATCCCATAGTGTCCTTTTGTGTGAGTGGTGTACTTCAGGTTTCAGCTCACGGACGGAGAGGAACTTTCGGCCATTTAGTAATTATGATTCAGCATTTGCTTTGATG
Source organism: Pseudotsuga menziesii (assembly GCA_001517045.1). NCBI lineage: Eukaryota > Viridiplantae > Streptophyta > Pinopsida > Pinales > Pinaceae > Pseudotsuga > Pseudotsuga menziesii. Next base: position 580,842 of record LPNX011223055.1, read on the forward strand.
TATGATGCTTTTAGAGGAGTTTTTTTACTCTTATTGGCCTTTTGGCATTCGTTTCTTGGCATGGGATCATTTATATTTAATATACTATTCGCCTTGCTTCTTTCCATGGGTCCTCTGCTGTCGCCCCTTAGAACATTTTAAGTGTGACGTGGATGGAGCCTCAACATAGTATTCCAGACTCTTCGGACCTGGTTTATTTCACAGGGGTTAAGCAGGACTTCAATGCACACAGAGTTATTCGAGAAAACTGCTAAACTGGAAGAAGTTCTTTCAGATAAATCACAATACATAGTCTGATACCCAAAACGTTTATCAATCCCCCAAAAAAATTGGATGTTCTCCACGTAACCGCGAGTTCATTGCCTTTATTGGAATCAAGAAAAATCAAACTAAAACAAACTAAAAACATGACTCGAAAGACAGCCAAACAGATCATTTATATACAAGACAGAACACTCAGAGAAACTCAGGGAAAATAGGGCTTGAGAACCAAACCATTCACTGGCAAGTTCTCTTCCCAGCCCTGTAGGCCTTGCAACTTATAAGTAGAAGGGCCAAGCTTTACTGCAATCTGAAAAGGGCCTACCCACAACTACTGGAATTTAGTGTGCTTTCCTTTCTCATCATGGGGGTGATCCCACTTGAGGACTAAGTCTCCTACTTCAAAGTCTTTTGTTCCAGCTTTATGTTTGTCGAACCATCTCTTTACTAGCTCCTGCTGTTGCTTAAAGCGTTCCCTGGCCTTAGATCTAGCCTCTTCTACTTTCAGAAGATTGCATATCCTCATCTGCAAAACTTCACTCTCCAACCCTCTAGACTCTTGAGCTATTATGGAGGAGGGTAGCATGATATTGGGAGGAATAATGGCTTCTTTACCGTAGACTAGGGTATATGGTGACACTCCTATAGCAGACTTGGGGGTGACTCTATCAGCCCAAAGGGCGTTTGGTAGTGCTGAATGCCAGCTCCTCTGGTTTTCTATCACAGTTTTCTTTAAAATTCTAATCAGATTTTTGTTAGAGGATTCATCCAGGCCATTTCCTTGTGGATAGTAGTTAGCAAAATAATGCAATTTTATCCCTTTATCATGAGCAAAAGCAGTTAATTTAATTGACGAAAAGTATTTGGCATTATCAAAAACTAACGAAATTGGAACTCCAAACCTGGTCATGATATGATCTTGCAGGAAGCCGATGACCTCGTCTTCATTTATCTTGCGCGGCGGGATAGCTTCGACCCAGCGAGTGAAATAATCTGTCGCGGTCAGAATGTATTTGTGTTGGAGGGAAGAATTCGGTTTTATTTCTCCAATAATATCCAACCCCCGTTGCTCGAATGGCTCCATGATCATCACAGGTTTTAGGGGTGTTGCTGCTTTAGGTTTTCTCCCCCCACACCTTTGGCAAATATCACATTTCCTGACATGTGCGTGTGCATCTCTGAAAAGTGTAGGCCAATAGTAACCTACCCTGAGGATTTTGTGGGCTGTAGTGTCTCCTGAATAATGTCCCCCAGCAGGCCCGTCATGAAAATATGTCATTACTTTCTTTGCATCTTCTTTTTCTAAGCATCTCAGGAGAAATTCGTCATATTTTTTTTGAATAAAACTCCTTCAACAATCTGATAGACAGCTGATTTAAGACATAGTGCTCTTCTTTGCTTAGAATTCCAATGTTCTGGTAACAGTCCTGCTTGCAGGTAATGCACGAGGTCTCTATACCAAGACTCGGGAGCGGTAAACACAGGACATACATCCATTAAATGTAAATCGGCCTCATCTTCCCAGGCGTGTTCTTCATTGTTCCCGTTTTCAGTCATTAGTTTGCACAACCCTTGTCCTTTAACTATAGAGGCTGGTTTGAATTCAAGTTCATACTCTTGCAGAGCTGTAACCCAGCTGCCCCTTCTTTCTCCTAACTCCTTCTGTATAAGAAGGGACCTTACAGCTGGGTAGGGGACTATCACCTTGGTTCGATTTTTTAAGATATAGGGCCTGAATTGCTTCACTGCTCTGAATACTGCATAAGCTTGCTTATCAATGGCTGGGTAATTTAATTCATCCCCTTGTAGACCAATGCTCATGAAGGATATTGGGAATTCATCCCCCCCTTCTTCCTTTTGTGTAAGCACAGCTGCTAGCGAATCATCAGATGCAAAGGTCTATAGAATAAAGTCTTTATCAAAATCTAGGCTTTTCAGGGAGGGAGCGTGTGCAACAGCAGTCTTAATTTTGCTGAAAGCATTCTTCTCAATCTCAGTCCACTTGAACTGTGCATTTTGTTTCACCATTTGCTACAGCGGCTTAACAATCTGAGCGAAATCAGGGACAAATCTTCGCACGAAGTTTATAGTTCCCATAAAATATTGCATCCCTTTTTTATTATGGGGCAAGGGGATTTGTTCAATAGCCTTAATTCTTTCTGGATCAATGGAGATTCCTTTCTTTGAAACTATGTGACCCAGCAACTTGCCCTCTATGACAGCGAACACACACTTCTTAGGATTGAGTGAGATGTCGTACTTTCGACAGCGTTCAAAAATCTATCTTAAGTGAAATGTGTGCTCTTCTCTTTTCTTCGAGAATATAGTAATGTCATCAAGGTACACTACAGTGCTACGGCCAATCAATCCGCAAAAATCTATGTCCATAGCCCTTTGAAATGTTGCTCCAGCATTTATAAGCCCAAAGGGCATCCTTCGGTAGGAAAATGTTCCCCATTTGGTCCTGAACGTTGTCTTCAATATATCTTCTTTGGCTACTAATACTTGATTGTAGCCAGAGAAACCGTCTAATAATAAGAACAATTCAGAGCTTGAAACCATTTGCAGCAATTGCTCCATGGGTGGCACAGGGTAGTTATCTTTATCTGAGGCACGGTTTAGATTTCTGAAATCCACGCATAATCTGATCTCTCCAGATTTTTTTCTTACTGGTACCATATTTGATACCCACTCAGAGTGTCTGACCTTAAATATGATTCTAGCATCCAATAATTTCTTTACTTCGCTCTGAATCAGCGGTTCCAATTTTGGATGCATCTTTCTTAAAGGCTGCTGATACGGTTTGATATTGGATTTGATGGGGACAACATGCTTGATGATGCTGGTATCGTATGTTTTTAAATCTTCGTATGTCCAGGCGAAAACATCTTTATATTGTTTAAACAGACTGACGAATTTATCTCTTTCTGCTGGTGAACAACATTTGCCAAGATTCACAAATTTAGGATTCATCTCAGTCCCTAAGTTTATCAGCTCGAACTGCAGAGATGAGCTGTGGGTTTTCACGTTGGCTGCTCTTCTGAATTTTTCATTTAGATCAAACATTCTTTCTAGCATTCTGACTCCTTTAGGGATGAAATTATCATACTTCATCTCAGTCTGATGTTCTTCATCATCTATAATTGCTCCTTTGAATATCTCGTCATTCGTTAAACATTCTATAATCTGCTGGTCATCATCGAACACTCGCAGGTTGGTGATCATATCAGGTATTGAAGGCCTGAAAAGCAGTTCAACAGAGCATCAGTTATTATTAGGTACCAGCCTAGCGGGTGATGTGGCCAACAGATCAACTGCCGTGTTTTTTAGTCTGGGGATTGAAATAATATTGAATGCATTAAAACATTTAAGCAAATCCCATACCTCATTTTGGTAGGCCTTTAGGTGAGGAGAAACACAATGTATTTGATTTCTGATTTGCTTTACAATTATTTCTGAATCTCCAAAAACTTTTAAATTACTTACCTTTAATTCAATTGCTTTCCTTAAGCCCTGCACCAGTGCTTCATACTCAGTTGTATTATTCATACATTCAAATTCTAATCTACATACAAGAAAGTGTTTATTCTTCTGAGGGTCCATCAGGACACAGTCGGCCCCTGACCCTTCTAATGTCTTAGAGCCATCAAAAAACAAAGCCCAAAAATCACTAACTACTGAATGCGAATCTACTGCTAAATCTACTATTTTACATTCAATTTCATCAGCCTGTGAAAATTGAAGGAGATCAGGCTGGGTGTTTGAAGTGTTGCTGGCTTCTTCTGCTTGGTAATTACCTGGTTCTAATTCAATAAAGTAGTTTCCCAAGACAGAATCCACCGGTTCAATCTTTTCTTCAAGTCAAGTAACATTATATTTCATGTGAGGCTCCCTTAAAATTTTAATCTGGTTTGGACTCCCTTTATATGGCAACCACAGATGTGACCAATCAGAGGCGAAATATCCATTAAGTTTGGCTGAACAATCTCTGCTCAGGACAAGGCCGTAAGTGTCTGGTATATCAGCCACCACGATATTAATGACTTGGCATACTTTATCATTTGATGCCAGACGGATTAGGACATCTTCCATCTCACCAATTACCTTTACATCTGTCCTGTCCAACTGAACCACCCCCCACGCGGATGGCTTAGGCTGCCCATTGATCTTTTTACAGACCGATATTGGCATGACATTAACAGTCGCCCCTGATTCCACCAAGCAATTATGTACATTGTGGTTAAAATTTCAAAAGTAAGGAGGAAAGGTGGATTCTTTTTCTTGGACTTACCTCCACTGCTGGTTTCTCCAATTTCTTCTTCTTCTTCTGGTTGATTGTTAGTTGGCATCCTCTCATCCAATGCTTCAAGTGGTTTCAACAGTCTTTCTTTTTGCTGCGGCACTTTACACATTTCGAATAGTGAGACATTTGCCTTTACCTTCTTTAAATCTTCAACGACATCATAATCCATCTGCTGTTCAGTGGGATGAGGTCTATCAGCATTCTCCTTATCTTCATTTGGCTTGGCCGTTGTATCATTCTGCCTAGGATTTTGGCTGGTAATAGTGAATTCTGGAATTTTATCAGCCAAGGATTTATTTTGAAATTTCTTCTTAACATTTCTCTGCAACCTCTTAATCTTTGGGAGTATAAGACTGTCTTCTTTAACCATCCCTTGGCTCCTTGTTGTTACGTTGGTTTCCATGACTTCCTTGTACCCCTGGGTCTTTTCCTCTTCAGCATCAAATAAGGAAACGGAATTCCACAAAGCCATGGTTTCCTCTTCTTGTTCCTTCGTTGAAGTAATATTTTCTTTTCTTTCCTCATCTCCATCTTCTGTTAATCTAGAATCCAACATCTAATTCATGACCAACGTCATTGAATTTATCCATTGCGGACAATTCTTTTCAGAGTGGGGTTGTTGGTGGAAAGTGCAAAAATTTTCCATCCCTATCTCTGTCAAATTCATAGATGTTGTGTTGTGCGGAGGAGGTTGAGACTGATTGTTGTCCTCTCTTTTCTTGTAATAAGGCCTGTAGAATTTTTGAGTTTCTTTCTCTTTCTCCAAGTCTATGATTTTATTAGAAAGCTTCTGCACCATTTTGGCCATATTTTCATAATCTAGCGATTTCTCCTCCTTAGGCTTAGTAAACAATAAGGCCTTCCTTCCCCCACCTTTCTCTCCTGACTGTTCGGGATAATCCTTAATACTTTCTCTTTCGGCCTCCACTACTTCTGCCTCTTCATAGGTTTCCGCTAAAGTAGGCTTGGCCCTACCTTTGGCAAACATGGCCAAGTCAGGGCCTAAGGCTGATGTATAATATTCGATCAGGATCTTGTCCGAAGGTTTGTCAGCGTCAAAAAAATTCTTGAGGTATGCTGCAAATCTTTGAGTAAAAATGTGTACCTTCTCCTTTCTTTCTTTCTTCAAGGCGCACATTCCTTTCATGAGGGCTGCATGACTCTTTTGAGTCGCATACTTACTTCTGAAAATCCTCTCGAAGGTATCCCAATTAGGGATAGAGTTAGCAGGCAACCCAAAGTACCATGATGCTGCAGCTCCTTTAAGAGTATGCGGGAATAGCCTGCAAACTACATCTTAAAGTTCCCCAGCCCTCAATCCTTCTATTTCCAAGTAAAAACTTTGCAGATGATCATCTACTAGTATTTTCTCATTTGGATCAAACTTGGGCAGCATCTTTTCAAAGGATTGGGGTAAATCATGCAGCGGAGGTGTTAGATTTAGAGGTGATCTGGCTCTCCATGCAGGTGGTGGATTTGGTGGGTTGGGTGGTGGATTAGCATTAACGCCTGCCATAAGTAGGGGTGGAGAGTGAGGAGGTGAACAAGCAGGAGTGTGGGCAGGAGAACTGTGAGGGGTTTCTGGGCCTTCTTTATTCAAAGGTAGTATGACTTCTTGTAAGGTTGTTTCTACAAGTTCTTCCCAGTCTCCAACCAGAACTGAGTCTTCTACTATAGGACGATCTTTCCTTTTATACTCTCTTCTGGGCAATTCAGGGATAATTGGAAATCCTCCAATCTTCTTTACATATGCCCTGGTGTGTCTTCTTAGGTCATTTACTACTTCATTTCCAACCGAATATAGATGTTCTCTCTCTGTTTCTTCCGGAATTGGGCTGTGAAGCCCACTGCTTTCAGAACTGTTACCGGTGGAAAAGTTTTAGGAAAACGGGTTTCCTCGGCCAGCCATGCACTGGCGGCCCTCCTTCTAGCGCCAAAACTGTTGAGGCCTGGAAATTCGTAGGCAGCAACAGTAAGGGATTCTCCCCAGTCGACGTTCCCAACTAGCCCATTGACTATTTGGTATAGGGAATCCGTCCGGTTTGCGGTCCGGCTACCATAGGTCAAGTAACAAAACAAAGGCTTTTACCGGTCACGACCCGGTCCACCGAGTTTTTGTAATTTGACTTAAATTATGAAATGCAAGTGTCTAACTAATAATGCAAGGTGATAAAAATGCAGGGAGCAGTCACAATGTGATACGCAGGTTCTTACCTCTCGTCTTAAGGCTCACAAGCATCCAAATCGCATACGAAAATAAAATCACTACCTAAACTATCCCTAGGGAGCTGGATTATCATTTATTGGTGAGTAATACATTTTGCACATGCATTATGAAAAGTTACAGATAGCTGCTACTTCTTTCAAGACACATGAACAATTACGAATATTTAAACAACCAGATAGCCAATTGTTTTATGAACAACATTCATTACTCACAGTGGAAAGCATCACAAAATATACTGAAGAACATTTAAACAAGAACATAGGTTCAGGAAGTAAAACGCTCTCATAGTTAACGAGACACAGCTGAAAACGAAATAGTTCCTCTTCAACATTGCTCATTTAATCACATTGACATATTCCACATTGCACTTTCTCCAATAGGCAAAAATTGCAATTTCTGATTGTAAAACGAAATAGTTCCTCTTACAAGAAAAAGGGTTTACAAGTTTTTCCAGGGAAAAAAGTCCTTTCTAAGTTATACTTTCCAATATTTAAACTACAACAGCAGATTGTTTGGGCTGACCCCCAAACGAATGACCTTTCATTTCCCCAACGCTTCCGATATCCCTTTATCTTTTCTGTGCATGCCCATGATTGGCTAAGTAACTGCCGGACCTTTCAGAACTGCTCCTTTGTCACCATTCATTTTGTCTTTTCTTTGGTTTGTCCATCTTACGATCTTGCTGGTTTCGGCTCTACCTTCACCGAACGGTCTGCCTCCCTTGACCAATCTCCCGAAATTACCTGCAATCAAATGACGAGCATCATTTGTTGGAAACGCATTTAAACCACAGCAGCAAATTAAACTGACTAAACAGCTAATCCACAGGAAATGATCAGGTGCACCACCATCATTTTACCAGTGCCGACCATACTACCTCGTCCTCCCACAAGCTTGTGATAACAATACCAACGGCGGAAAACGGGAGGAAACCAACATCGAAAACCAAACTGCTTTCCCAGCCGCAACGGTGGAAGAGTAAAGGCTATAGGCATGCGACGAGAGGGTGGAAAAACTTTAAATCGGAAGTCAAAAAGGTTTGGACATTGGAAGCTAAATGACTTCCCCGGCCGCAGCGGCGGAAGAGTAAACATACTAAAATCAGGTGAAACTCGAGTGGGAAAACCCTCAATCGAAAGTCGAAAGGTATTAACATCGAAAGACAAACGACTTCCCCAGCCGCAACGGTGAAAGAGAAACGGATTCGGGTACACGGCTAAAACAGGTCAACACGCATCGGCAGTCGAAATGATTTGGACTTCGGGTGCTAAACTGCTTTTGGGCTGCAAGGGCAAAAGCGAAAAGGTTCCGGCCTCCGATCAAACAAGAAAGACCCCTGATCAATAGAAAAATACTAAGTGTTTAGACAGCTTTAAAACTCAACAACGGGCAGAAACCTGTTATACCTCTACAACGGCGTCCCACAATAAAGAACACTTGGTTCGATCAACAAGCGAGACAAACTTAGAATCTGCGACTCACCATAAACTCCAAACGCAATCAAACCCTGAAACCCTGGGTGAGAGTTAAGCTTAAATCATTAAAACAAGACCACACACTCAAAAGATCCAACGATTAAAACAAATGCAAAATCATGAGGAGGGGCCCAAAATTTAAGAAATTTGAGCAGAACAGTTGTGACGGCAACAAGTGTCTATGGCTGGGACGAAAGTTGTCCTACTGTAGCCAGTTTCTTATATTAGAGATAAGTATTTCTCTTATGTTATGTTTTCATTACATTATTTTATTTGGTATGTGTGCAATGATGGTTGATTGGTTGTTTGAGTGTTTATGTATTGAATGTTAGGATATGCATGGATGAAGGATGAATCTCATATAGTATGGAATTTAGTTTCTATTCTTGTTACCTTCTTTCTAGTCTTCTTCTTCATAACCAAAAATTGTAATTTTGGATCTATTTTATTGAGAGAGGTGAAACCATATGATCTGGTTCTACCATATATAATCATTTCTATGTTTTGAGACCTATTCCATTGCATCTGGAGCAGCATTTCTAGTGAACAACACCTTTTGTTTCATTGAAAAAAAATTCTGGATGACCAAGATATGTTTATTTTGGTCCGACAGCTTTCTGGTGACAAGATGAGTGCACCTGTCATTTTATTGTAAATAACTTTGTTGCATGATTGATCTTAGTTGTAGATTTGAGGATGAGAGATGTATTCTATATTCAAAATTAATCGATGGATGGAGGGTGGAAGCCATACGATCTGATTTTTATTAGTGAGAGATGACTGTAGGGGACAGTCATTGGATGTCGATTTTGAGGGTTGTAGTTGTAGCCAGTGTTCCTGTTTTCTATGGTTTCAGTGTGCTGTATATTGCAGCCTATGTATGTTCCATGATATGTGATTTTCCTTAATTTTTATGCTCACTAACAACACACGCATAATAACACCGAAAAAGTAGATTAATTTACAAATAATCAATGACATCAATACTTGGTTATTTATAAACTATGCTATCAAACAAACCCAAAATACATAGACTAGCTATTCACAACGAATATGATGTTTATCATGTATTATTGATGTTCTTGTTTCAATTATGAGATTTAGCTTGCACTTTGGAAATTATTAATTGAGTGTCACAATTAATTATTTAATTAAGTAGGCACAATTAAATGTCACAAACTTTAGTTATAATTGAATCTCTAGAATTTAATTTATTTGGGTGAATGGTTAGTCAAATCAATAGTAATTTATCTATATCCATTGTTATTAAACCTTAGTTAGTATTAATTTTAGCACCTTTGGCCTTATCTCAAAGTTAGGGACATCACACGGATTGACAATTAATTTATATGCCCTAGTTTACATCTGTATGTTAAGCCAACAAGATCCATAATATCTTGACCTTTGAAATTAAAAATAAATAAAAATGCATTCAAACTAATCTCTAATGTGAAGCTTTTGATTCTTCCATTAACAAAAGGAAGGTTGGATTTCTTTCAATATGCACATTTATAATCTCTAAATACATATACATATAAAAATTATAAGTTCGTAACAGGCCCAACGACCCCACAGTTGGAACCAAAATCTGTGATACCACTTATAATGTCCCACGTGGATATCAAATGGACTTAGGGACATATCATTAGCTCTAAGTGGCTAATTATAAAGTTTAAACACAATAGATAAATAGAATAAATTCTGACAAAATATCAATAATCACAAATTAATTAAAATAAAATTTACATTTGAGCAAACAACTGAACTAAGGCCAATAAATCTTATCCAAAACTGTCTAACATCATTATACATCTATCCCAAGCCATAACACATGTTATTTGCACCCAAAGAGGTCATTTCCAACAATATGTCATTAACTAGTTAATTAAGGAAATTAATGCGCTAATTACAACACTTAACTTACAAATGGATACACTTAGCAAAAAATAATTTGTTAAACTTATTAATGTTAGAGTCATTATCCAAACCCACACACCTATTTTGGTCATTTTTGGCCTAATTAATCACTATCCTAAGTTAATTGACTCGAATTGGCATCATATCAGCACACCATGACATCATCATCAGCACACCCACACCCTCCTTCAATCAGGGAGGCCAACTAATCCTTCTTCGTCAATCAAGGAGGATAACTAGGCTTCCTCCTTCAATCAAGGAGCAATTCTAGGGTAATCTGGGTGTCATAAGTGTACCAAATAGCTAACCGATTGTTGTTTCAACTAACAATCAGTTAAGATGAGTTGTAAAGGCACCTCCCTCATGTCATTGTCTATTTTGGGCTGATTTGGGTGAACTAGAGTGAGTTAATGTGCCTCCAATAACTTCTAATGACCAATATCAGTGCAGTTCACTTCATCGGAGCTGACTAGAGTTACTGATTCATCCCCACTACTGATTGACATGCAGATTGAGTTACAGTCAGTTAGACTCAGTCTTTCATTGCACTGTGATTTAGTTAGGACTCAGTTAGATTCAATCATGGCTAGATTAGTGGTTAACTGGTGTGTTCAGTGTGGCTAATAGACAGTTAAGCTACACCCATCCATTCAATTCAAATGACCTCTAGTGAATCAAATTGTCTCCATTCATGCAAGTTTGCATGACATTGTATTATTGATTTTCATTCCATTATTGATTATACAGAACTGCAACCTCCTATTGCAGTACCGTTATGTCATTTCATGCCAATTTGTCTTGAATCTCTTGTAAGTTTGTGCTTTGTCTCAAGATTGTTGTGACAAAATTAATATGGTATCAGAGCCACGGTGGGACGAAGCTCTGTCTTCAAGAAAACATGATTTTTGTCAGATCTAGCATGCAAAATTGAGCAAAAAAGGCTCAAAAATTCCAGCACTGCACTAGAAGCCGAAGGTTTACCACTTAATACCCCAAGTAAAGGAATTATTGATCAAGCTTGGTTGATCAACTATGTTGGGTGTGATGAAAACCTGAAATGTGCAGGCTGTCTGACCTTACGGTGCCCTTTTTTGTGTTGATTGCAAGTTTTTACAGGTTCTTCACTACATTCGCTACAACAGCTCCATGGCTTCTTCTCTCGATCCTCTTACCTCCTTCAATTACCACCAATGGAAGGAGGATATGGAGATTCAGATCCGTTAAAAAGGGCTCTACCGGGTCACAATGAACACATAAACTTAGACTAATGTTGTTGTCAAGAAGATAAAATACTAGAATAAGCTGGATGAAGCTTATGGTTTCCTGTTTTTTTCTATCTCCAAATATCTTCTTTTCCACATCTCGAGATTGAAGACTCCGAAGGAGATTTGGGATCATCTCGCTTACTTGTTTGATAAACAAGATGATCTACATATCTATTAGCTTGAGAATGATTTGATTTCCCTAAATCCAGGAAGCTTCGAAACTGTGAATGATTTTTTCACAAAATTCAAACATTTGGTGCTCTAGTTAAAGCAGTGCAAGGTTGAGAAGGATGATGATCAGCTCATTCTAGCTATCCTCTCAAAACTTGGTCTAAATTATTCAGTGTTTGTTTCAACATTCCATACTGGGAATCTAACAACTCCAAATTGGAAAATTCCTTCACTGGATGCCTTCATCAAGACCCTCAAAAAAGAGCATGACAAGCTTGTACAGATGGGGATACTCAGATCCTCAAAAGATCAAGATTTGTTTGCTTCGGGGCCAAAATATTTGAAGGGTAAAGGGAAGAAAAAGAATCAAAAGCCTAAATTTGATGCTCCAAATCCTAAAGAAAAGAACTAGCATCAAGAAGAGTCTTTCGGCTCAAAGAAACAAAAGAACAAAGGAAACCAAGGCAAAGAGAAATTCAAGTGTTCTTATTGCGGGAAGGGATTCCACCCTGAACATGCCTACATGAAGAAGAAGCTTGATGAGATGAATTATCTCCTTGAGAGAAACAATATCAATCTTTTGAAGAGTGTTCAGAAGAGAGATAATCAATATCGGGATACCCAGAAAGAAAGAGGACACGCTCTCATGGAAAGCACCTCGAAGCCCAAATCTCTCCTCATAGACTCTGGAGCTTTGAATCACATGATGGAAAGAAGAGATTCCTTCTCATCCTTGGACATCGACAAAAGAATTCCCATCCACATGGGAGATGATTCTACCATCATTTCGAAAGGAAAAGGTAATGTAAATCTTGAACATAGCCATTTTTTTAATGTTCTGTATGTACCCTCTTTGTCCTCCAACATTTTGAGTGTATACCAAATGACTCATACCGGAGTGCCCAAGTGAGTAACCTTCAGCCCCAATGATGTAGAAATCACTGAGATTTCATCCAAAAAACTTGTTGCAATAGGCTTAGCAAACCATCATGTTAATGCCTATGAGTTTTCCCATTTTGTGGTGCATGCAAAGCCCGCCACTCTTCTGACTCATGGAAATGAGGTCAGTAGACTGTGGCATGAGAGATTTGGTAATTTAAACTTCAAGTACTTGCAACAAATTCATAAAAATCCCATGGTTGAAGGCCTCCCAGCCAGCAAAACTTCCAAAGGAATTTGCAAAGGTTGTATTGTGGGAAAACACCCCGAGCACAAGTTTGATCGAGGAAAGGAAATTCGTGCATCAAGTATCTTGGGGCTGATCCACTCTGACATCAGTGGACCTATGCCCACCACATCCATGAATGGATCCCAATATGTACTCACCTTCATCGATGATTTTTCTAGATCTTTAGTCCTACTTTCATGCTCAGAAATATCCGAGATGGCAAGCTGCTATAAACGAAGAGTTTAATTCTCTTCGGAAAAATGCTAGTTGGGAGCTAGTTTCTCTTCCACCTGGGATAATGGAAAATATGTCTAAATATATTTCAGACTTGTTAGTGAAGTTTAACATGTCTGATTGCAATACTGCACCATTCCCTTTCCTCTCAAGAACCATCCTTGAAGAGGGAAAAACAACTCCACCCATGGATCCCACAATTTACCACCAGCTGATCGGAAGCTTGCTTTACTTGACACATTCACGGCCTAATATTTGTTATGTCCTGAATTCCATATCAAGATATATGCAACATCCTCATGAGGTCCATTGGAAGTCAGCCAAGAGGATTCTTCAGTACATTCAGGGAACTAGATCCTACGACATTCACTATGTTGTAGATTCTGAGCTAGAGTTGGTCGGTTTTACTGATTTAGATTGGGCAGGGGATTCCATAGATCAGAATTCCACTTCCGGGTATGTATTTATGTTTGGTGGAGACCCCATTTTCTGGTCTAGCAAAAAGCAGGCTGCCATTGCATTGTCTTCAGCAGAGGTCGAGTACAGGGGAGTAGTGAATGCTTGCATCCAAGTTGTTTGGTTGCAAGGCATTGTTTTAGAGTTTGGAATTGGTAGTGCATTGTCCACAGTCATATTTTGTGAGAACCAAAGTGCTATCAAGATCTCCACATATCTAGTTACTAGGAAGCGGACCAAACATGTTGAGATACACATGCACTACATTAGGGAGTTGGTGCATGACGGGACCATTGTTCTGCAATACTTCCCTATAGATGAGTAGATTGCGGATATCTTCACCAAGAGCTTTACTGAGAAAAATTTCACTTACCTCCATTCATTATTGGCGGTGAGTTCATCAGGGTGATCAGTTACTTCTTCAGTGTTCAACTTGAGGGGGGGGGGGTGTCCCACTGGGTTTTCCCTATTTCCTCACTTAGCATTTTATTTGAGCATTTTAGAGTTACTTTATTGTACAGGGTGACCTATAGACTTTGTTTCCAGGGCCCTAGAATTTCATTCATTTTTTTACTCCTCCTGAGTATAGCTTAACGGGGGGTGTTGGAGTCATTATCCAACCCTCACACCTATTTTGGTCAATTTTGGCCTAATTAATCACTATCCTAAGTTAATTGACTCGAATTGGCAACAAATGAGCACACCATTACATCAGCATCAACACACCCACATTCTCCTTCAATCAGGGAGGCCAACTAAGCCTTCTCCTTCAATCAGGGAGGCCTATTAGGCTTCCTCCTTCAATCAAGGAGCAATTACGGGGTGATCTGGGTGTCATAAGTGCACCAAATAGCTAATTAATTGTTGTTTCACCTAACGATCAGTTAAGTTGAGTTGTAAAGGCGCCTACCTCATGTCATTGTCTATTTTGGGCTGATTTGAGTGAACTGGAGTGAGTTAATGCACCTCCAACAACTTCTGATGACCAATATCAGTGCAGTTCACTTCATCAGAGTTGACTGGAGTTACTGAAGTGCCCCCACTACTGATTGAGTTATATTCAGTTAGACCCAAACATTCATTGCACTCTGATTCAGTTAGGACTTGGTTAGAGTCAATCTTGGCTAGATTAGTGGTTAACTGGTGTGTTCATTGTGCCTAACGGAAAGTTAAGCTACACCCATCCATTAAATTTGAATGACCTTTAGTGAGTTTGAATTGTCTCCATTCATGTAGTTTGCATGACATTGTATTATTGATTTTCATTCCATTATTCATTATACAGAGATGCAACCTCCTATTGCAATACCGTTATGTCATTTCATGCCTAGTTTGTCTTGAATCTCTTGTAAGTCTATGCTTTGTCTCAAGATTGTTGTGAAATAATTAATAATTAACACAATATATCAATCCAAAATGGATAATTAACACCTGCATCTAAGTGAATATGGCCTAATAATTATATTTAAAATTAAACATATTAGACACAAAAATGAATTACCAAGACAAGTCAACTAGTTTTACTATGCAAACAACTAGCCTTGTGCATTTTTTACGCACAACCATACCAACTATCCAAAAAGTGAACCTACATCCATAATGTGCATAAATAAGTGTGCATGTAAAACTAAATAAAAGTAATTTCACATATCTCATCTGAGTACATAAACTAAGAATCTTTCAAGTTCAATCAACACAACTAGTTACTAAAGATTGCTAGGAATTCAATCAAATCAATTGTATTGAGTTCTGAGGCATACATATATGAAGGTACAAATATGGAAAATATAATTCTACAGCACAAATAAAGTACAAAAAACAGAGCATATGGATGTACATTCATCTTTTACCAAAAATAGAGATTTGAATCCATAACTTTAGTCACCAATTTCATTGTTTCGAAGCTAGTTTCCAATTCTAGTTTTCAAAAGCAATTCAACCAGAAAGAATTGATGATCAGAGGTTAGGAACAGTATATTAGAGGTAATCTGCAATTCATATTTATGCAGCTTCATACTCATATACATTCCAATCTAGCTATGGAAACCTCTCCAAAACGACTAGCAGTTCGAGAAAGGACTAGGATCACAGTAACGAATTTTATAAATTGTCTTGGGATCTATTTCATACATTTAGTCAAACATATTAGATGAAAATATTGGATCTGAATAAAATAAATTCATATAGACATTTTAGCAAACACTTTTCTTGCAAAGTCTCAATTCTAGCTAAAACTATTTTTTCAGAAAACTAGTAATTGAAAAACGATTGGATTTATTGCAACTGGATTACATAGACCTTTCTAAAACTCTTCCACATTCGAATAAAAAATTATACCAAGATTATAAAAGAAATAAAAATCAAATCTATAGCATAGGATGCTTATAGAAATTTTAGCAAACGTTTCTCTTGCTAAGTCCCAAAACTAGATTTCGTCATTTTTTTTTAAAGAGCTAGTAATGGAAAAACTACTGAAATCATAGAAAAAGAATGTTTACATTTGATTCACACGTTCCATAAAATATTTTAGATGCACACACATACACACACATAGTAGATAAAAAAACAAATAACCCATATGAATAAAATTCAACCACTTTTCTTGCAATTCTCGTAACTGAAATCGATCGCGCCATGTTCCACCTAGCCACAAACATTATACAAGCTAAATATTTCTTTGTACGGGTCAACCCTAAATTAGAACCATGATGCCAAAATAAAGAGTGCATTAAACCATTAAAACCCAACTATCATTGGTCCAACCACAAATCTAATAGAAAGTGGATTCCACATCACTTCCAATCCAGGATAGTAGCTCCATGACATATAGTCATAAGTGTACCATCGACGGGGATAATTTTAGGGGTGAATTTTATCCCAGTGGGCTATTTTTCCATGTTTTTCTCCCAAAGAAGATTCACCATTTTGCATTTTTTGAAGCCCTGTTTCGCCCAATTTTGATGGGGTAAATTTTTTTCACCCTAAAAATCGCCAAATTATTATATAAACGATATAAAATCCTTGGAAATTAAAATTTTTTTTGAAAAATATCGCCAATCATTTTATAGTTGGCGTTTTAACAATTGGTAATATTCGCCAACATTTATACACTTTTAAATAAGTATGGCTCCTTAAAATCATCCCTGACCATCGGTTCCTGTATTCCAATGACAAATATATACCACTATTTCCAATTTAGGACATATAGACTCAATAAAACACTAATCTACCATCAGTCCAACTACATCCAATGGAAAGTGGATTCCACATCACCTCCAATCCATGATAAGCAACTCCAGGATATATAAACTAGGAACAACTGAGTGTCTCTAATTGGGCACCAGCTCAGCAAGGACGTACCAACCATACAAAAAGATCACTAGATCACAGGCTCTCACACATACCAAGGGAAGAAAATCAAATTCCCAAGTGCCAAAAATCAATGCACATGAGTGAGGGAACCAATAACCAAGAGAATGAAGCCAAGAACCCCAAACAATAACCAAGAAGAAAGAAAAATGAACCACACACCAACCAATTCAATTTCATCTTGGAGAACCCGAGTTCAAAGACAGAGAGTAACAAGAGGAGTTACTTTCCCCTAATAGAAAACCAGTAACGAGGAGTTACAACTTTCATGAGGGGCATCACCAAGTGGCACTCAAGGGGGTGCACTAGGAGAGAGAGTGACTCCAATTTAAATAAAACCCATCTCGAAATAATAAAACCATGGGGAAACACAACATAAGAGGGTGCATAAGTCAAGAGGGTCTGCCAACATAGACACAAACACTTAGGATCACACTTTCCCACTTCCCCTTGTTAGGATTACATAATCCTCCCTTGTCCACATATAGTCTAGTTGAACATCTTTCCTAACTTAGGAGTCATTTGGATGAGTTTGGTGCCACCATGATATTGGTGCCACTGATTCCAATCCCTACATTCTAGGAGCCACTCTAAGTGCCACCAAAATACTCCATCAGTTGGTTGTGGTAGGTAGGCAGTTATGCTGAGTCAACCTACAATAACAATCGGTTAGATCACTCTTGGTTATTCTAGTGCCAGTTTTGCATGGTTGCATGGGGAAGTGGCGCCTTTTTCCACCTACCTTATAAGTTTAAGTGGTTTAACTAGTTTAACTGATTTAGACATCAAGATTTAGAATAATGGCTCCCATGCAGTGATTTAGACACACTGAGTTAGCCAATCAATCAGGTTTAGTTGGTAGATTCGAAAATTATCCACATGATTCGAACTCTCCTCATTGTAACACTATTGTTTTACTACTTGAATAATAATATTAATGTTGTAATTATCTGATCAATTATTATCATATTTGTATCAAATTTGTCTTTTTTAGTGTACATTGTTCTTTATATTCCACTGCCAATTCCACCTCTCAATTGCTCTCATTTTCCTAAAGATCAATGGTTCAATAAGTTAACACCCATTGCTCGTAACATCGTGTTTCCTCACACTCTTTTAAGTGGCATTAGTTGATATCAAATGTTTTATATTATTAATAATAATAATGTGAAACCATAGTTCTGGCACCTCGTGCTTGTCACATGCCCCAATTTGCAAAACATTTTATGTTTTAAAAAACATTATGATATATTTTATTATAAAGTTTGTAATTAATGACCAAGAGGGGTCAAGGATAATTGGATGCAATTGTTGAATATTTAATTAATAAATAAATGAAAGATGAGACAACAGCTTAGGGAGGCTGTTAAATGAGTGTTTTACTAGTCACTTGGTGGAAGAGGCTGGGTTGAGAGCAGATTGACACTTGGCAGCATCCTCAAACTACTTCTAGTTGTTGCAGGTGGCAATTTCCCTATTTTTGTGGTCATGTTCCCCAAGAAAGTGGAACAAGAGAAGGTGGCTCATTGAGTGAAAATTGACCCAAAAGATCTAGGCATTCTAATAAAACTTCCCATTGAAGATAGTTGAGGCATCTCATTCTTGATTTGTGAACATTCTGGGTGAATGAAGTGCACAAGAAAAATTCAATGGAGGGGACTAGCTAAAGTGTGTTTTGAGAGGAAAGGTGCTGAAGACCTGAACTAGTGAAGCTACTCTAAGCTGAGTTCATACTGTTGCATGCAGAACTGATTGATTTATGAACACTCGGTAGAGTTGCAGAGGATTACTAAACTACATCTCTCACCCAGTACTTCTACCAAGTGGACCAGGAGACAAGCTCGGGGGTCCTGAGACTTGCAGTCCAGCTTTTCTCCAGGAGTTGGTTGGGAGGAACAGGTTCCTTCAGCTATTGTCACCTCATCCATATTTCCAGGTTCTACTTGATATATCTAGCTTTCTAAGTATTATTGTTATCTAGAAAGTTTAAGTTTAATTAATGATATGTTATGCTTCTATCCTCTTTGCTGCTAGGGTTAGTTAGGAAATATATATACTATGAAAAGATAGTTAAGTTCTGAACTAAATAGATTAGGGTAAATTAATAAAAGAATTTCTAGATTTACTGATAGATAAAAATTACCTAATTGTATTTTTCCACACCTTTTTATAATGGTAGTACTCTAGTACAGTAGGTTAGTTTAATTTCATATAAAGAATTGAATGAAGTATGCATGAATGTGAATTACTATCTTCTACAGGTTCATATGTATGATTTGTCTGTATGCTTCCTTTTTCTTTTATATGTTTTCATTTAGTCAAAGTACTTGAACAAAATAAATAGAACTGTCAGGAAAGATCCAAAGATATAGGATTACTAGTCTATGTAATGGTTTACACAGTAGATAAATTATTATTATTAGTCTATTAATATAAAATTTAACAGTTATTATATAAATAGCAAATTAAATAACTAATATTAACTTTAATAAACAGTACACAAAAGTATACTTTTACTGTAATAAATTCATCTAAGTAAAAATGCAAACTAGGGTAACTCAAAAATGAAATACTAACTATGTACTTAAACTAAGAGAAATTAGGGTTTTATAAGTAAAACCTAATTACAAGAAACTGTAAAT
>LPNX011223055.1:600570-642513 GCA_001517045.1 Pseudotsuga menziesii
AATGGCCTTTTACAACACAGAGTCATGGCTTAAAAGCCCGTTCTAAAAAACAACATAACTATAAACAAAATCTACGATTGAGAAGTAAATTGTCTCGGCTATAAAAGCCCTAAGCCTCCATTTCTAAAAAGGATCTAGGGCTTCAATAAACTGAACCAAACATCAAGTATCGGCCACATGGCCTCCCAAAATCATTACATCACAGAGTATTCATGGCCGAGCCAAAAAACAAAACCCTAGGAACTGCATGAAACTAAAAGTAAACCTCATACACCACTGCAGGAGAACCTCAGCGAAACTGAGGCTTACCAGATGAGACGTTCAATGGAGCCCATTTGAATTGGTGTCTTCCAACTTAAGATCCTTTGAAGTGGAACCTGCAAAAAGAGAAGAACCAAAACTAGTTAAACCCCAGTCATAAACAGAAACATTGAATTTTTTAGCAGTGAAAGATTAGATAAAAAAAAAGAAAGAGTTCGTAACTTGTTTATTTCACCATGCCTTGCTGAGAAGAAGATGAAAGAACGAAACCCTATCCACCATCTTGGAAAAAGAAAAGCATCAAGAAAGCACTGACAGAAGGAAAAAGCGGCTCGACGAATTCAATTATGAGTCCCAAATCCACGACGGAGCAGAGCCAAATGCCACACATAAGTTAAGCATTGAAAAAGAAACAGTAATATTTTCACTTTGTAAGCCACTCTACATAATGGCTGTGAAGACATCCAACCTTTACACCTAATTCAAAAACTCCAATAAACAGCTCAAGCCACACCACGATAAACCAAGAGTCGTGATCACCTCTTCAGTTTACAATTACACCAGTGTATAAAGAATAATGCTCACAGAGGCAAGCTAATGATAGCATAAAGGGTTTTTGTTGCACAACGCAAACAATAAACACGCAAATCCTCCAGTATAGAAGAAAGAAGATGGGCATAAGGAGCCTGTAACAAAGGGTTTAAAGTTTTGACAACGAAACCTTGTGGCCATGAGCCTGTCGCTCATACACTCACAACAGAGACAAAAGACTAGGAAAGAATGTGATTTTTAGGGTTTAGAACACTTTTATATTTCCCACGGTCAACCCAAAAACCTAAGCATTGTGTAGATACCACGTGGCATGATAAATCTTTACAAATTATGGGTTATTTGATATAGTTCGAAAAACCTCCGAAGTAGCCTGCAAATAATAAACTTTGATCAATAAAACTATATTATAACTTGGTTATGAATTATCTTACCCTTCATTGTGGTCATTGTATATGGTTGTATCCTTAACATTTAAAGAAGGTACATAGTAATTATACTAGGGTTTTAGTAAGGTTCATAACCCTTGCAATGTTTAAGAAAAACATAAGCAAAAAACTCTCCAAGGATAAATTGTATAATGAAAATACCTTGTAGCAAGTTGAGAAAATATAACAAATTAAATCAATTATATATATTCTTGCAACTATAGAAAGATGCATAGCTAGCATGTTGGCTTAGATATTTAATTGATATTATGAATAAAGGTGCTAGGGTGTTGTTTTCTCTTAGTAATACCCGAGGAGATGAGAAATGATACAAAGGAATAAAAGGATAGATTTCTTATAGAAAATAATTCATCTTTCTTTACATAAAAAGTAATAGCACTATAATTTAAGAAATACAAGTGGTATTAATACATCTCTAACTGATAAGTACTAGAGTAGCTTAAAAATATCATACGCAATACATACTAGTTCTATGGGTGTCTTTCGGTCAATGTGCTTAATGTGTATACTCGGATCTTTGGTTTTCTAGGTTAACTCGGTAACTGTAGAAATGAAAATCTTGGAGGTTATTTTAGCATCAAGTATTTAAACAAGTAGGATCTAATTATAGTGAATTGGAAGAGTAACCGAACTAAGTTCAGTTTATTAAAAAAAACACTTTTATTACTATCAACTAAGAAGATCATAAACAATAAGATCAACGATACCTCTTTTACTGCTGAAGCTGTAAAACAAATAAATTAACTAGCATTTTATTCTATGCTAGTTGAGATGATAATCTCGATCTGGAAAACTGGTAACAAAACTTCTTACCTATAAAAGAAGCATCACTTCACTGCATTAGCTATAAGCCGCAGTAAGCCTCGATCTCAACTGAAGTTCTTTCCTACTTGTCATAAGACAGTAAAACAAACTTAGTACTAGAAGTTAAACATATGTTTTAATTCCTGTTATATCAACCATAAATCAAGTCCTTAACATGGAATTATGAAAACAAACTAGTAAGTATACAAAACTAGAGATTAACAAAATAGTCAATTCTAGTTTAATACAGATTAAAGTAACCGTTAGCAGTTAATTATTCCTAGGTAGTGACAACTACAAACATTTTATGTTACATGAAAATTTTTAAATTTTTACGAATTTTTGGAGTGTTACATGTGGTATCAAAGCACAAGGTTCAGAGACTAGTCCTGAATGTGGCTCAACTTGCATAGATAAACAGTAGATTTAAAAACATGCAAACTGATTATTACTTTTCTTTTGAAATGTTATTTCCAGAGAAATGTTTTTGAGTTAAACTGTAGGTATGAAAAGATTGGAGGAATATGCAGATGAGGAGTCCCCGTTTACTAAACGAAGTAATTTTAAAAGAGAACCTATACAAGAAGAAATAACTAATAACTCCTCTGAATTATTACAAATGGTTAAGGAATTAAGAACAGAGATGGAAATAGTCAAAAAGGACAATGAAAGAATTATGAGAGCTCAAGAGGAGCCGAATCAGATCTTAATGGAAATTTTTCAGAATGAAGAAAAAGATAAACGAACAAAATATGAAGATATGCCTTACCAACATAAAAATAAAAAGTCTAAACAATCTAGAATTGAAAGCAGCTCATCCTCTGAGATTTATGGTGATCCACATACGAAGAATTATCAGTATACTAGTGATAGTAGTGAAGATAATCATCAGACAAGAAAGAGAAAATTTAAGCCTTATGAAGAAATTTCAGGAGAATTTAAGAAAATAAAACCACCAACCTTTAATGGTGAAACTAAGAAAGGAGAAGAAGTTGAATCATGTTTGTTTGGGATAAAGGAATATTTTCAAATTTATGATTATTCTAATCAACTAAAAGCAAGAATGGCCATTTACAACCTCACCAGGAAGGCAAATATTTGGTGGCACGACCTAAAACGAGTAAAAGGCATTAGGGAGAAGAATATTAACTGCAGTACGTTTAAGAAATATTTTAAGAAGAAAATCTTGTCAGAATAGTACTACAAAGAGCATGCTAAGGAATTTTATGAACTAAAGCTAGGAACAATGAACATGAAAGAACTAAACAGTAAATTTTTAATTCTGCTTCGATATGTGCCTTACATTGTGGATGAGAAGCCTAAGGTACAATGATTTATAAGCTGTTTACCCTTCCATATAAAATATATAATTGAATATAACAATCCAAAAACTTTAGAAGAGGCTATGTGGAAGGCGATTTTTTTCTATGAGAAGAATCGCAAAAAGGAAAGTTTGTCAAACTAGAAGGCTAAAAGATCTAATAATTTTGAACATAAGAAGAAAGGTTTCGTACCTAACCGTAATTTTAGAAATAATAACACATGAAATTTTCCTAATAAAAACTTCCAAGGGAATAAAGGTAATTCACAGATAAATCCAAATGGGCCTAGAAATAAAGAACCTGTTAATAATCATAGTAATTACACCAAGAATAATGAATGAAAAGAATTAGTAAAATGTTGGGAATGTAATGGTCCTCATTATGCATCAGTTTACCCCAACCGGAAGAAGATTGTTAGCAACATACATAAGGTGCAGGAGGAGATGACTATTGGTGATCTAGCAAGGACAATGCCCAGGATCAAAGTAGCACTGGAAAACAGGCAGGCGGACTATCAAAATTCCATGGTGGAAGTGGAAAGTGGAACCCGAAGGAGATTTTCTGGTGGAACTGGATTGTATCCTCGAAAGGAGGGAGATCTTGCTTCGGAATCACACCATTGGTTAGGTTAAGGTGCAATGGAAGCACCTTAGTCTAGAAGAAGCCACCTGGGAATTGGAGAGTCATATGCGAGATGCATATCCAATTCTGTTCCAGGGCAATTCTAAGGATGCAAAATAAATAACATCGAGGATGATGTTATAATTTAAGGGGGTGTGTATGTCACATGCCCCAATTTGCAAAACATTTTATGTTTTAAGAAACATTATGATATATTTTATTATAAAGTTTGTAATTAATGACTAAGTGGGGTCAAGGATAATTGAATGTAATTGCTGAATTTTTAATTAATAAATAAATGAAAGATGAGACAACACCTTAGGGAAGATGTTAAATTAGTGTTTTACTGGTCACTTGGTGGAAGAGGTTGGGTTGAGAGCAGATTAACACTTGCTAGCATCCTCAAACTACTTCTAGTTGTTGCAGGTGGCAACTTCCCTATTTTTGTGGTCATGCTCCCCAAGAAAGTGGAACAAGAGCAGGTGGCTCATTAAGTGAAAACTAAACTTAAGACCTAGGCATGCTAATAAAACTTCCTATTGAAGACAGTTGAGGTGACTCATTCTTGATTTGTGAACATTCTGGGTGAATGAAGTGCATAAGATAAATTTGATGGAGGGGACAAGCTGAAGTGTGTTTTGAGAGGAAAGGTGCTGAAGACCTGAACTAGTGCAGCTACTCTAAGCTGAGTTCATGCTGCTACATGCAAAACTAATTGATTGTTGAACACTCAGTAGAGTTGCAGAGGATTACTAAACTACATCTCTCACCCAGTACTTCTACCAGGTGGACCAGGAGACAAGCTCGGGGTTCCTGAGATTTACAGACCATCTTTTCTCCAGGAGTTGGTTGGGAGGAACAGGTTCCTTAAGTTGTTGTCACCTCATCCATATTTCCAGGTTCTACTTGATATATCTAGCCTTCTAAGTATTATTGTTATCTGGAAAGTTTAAGTTTAATTAATGATATGTTATGCTTTTGTCCTCTTTGCTACTAGGGTTGGTTAGGAAATATATATACTGTGAAAAGATAATTAAGTTCTGAACTAGATAGATTAGGGTAAATTATTAGAGGAATTTCTAGATTTACTGATAGATAAAAATGACCTAACTGTATTTTTCCACACCTTTTCATAAATGTAGTACTCTAGTACAGTAGGTTAGTTTAATTTCATATAAAGAATTGAATGAAGTATGCATGAATGTGAATTACTATCTTCTACAGGTTCATATGTATGATTTGTATGTATTCTTCCTTTTTATTTTAGATGTTTTCATTTAGCCACAGTACTTGAACAAAATAATCAGAACTGTTAGGAAAGATCCAAAGATATAGGATTACTAGTCTGTGTAATGGTTTACACAGTAGATAAATTATTATTATTAGTCTATCAATATAAAAATTAACAGTTATTATATAAATAGAAAATTAAATAACTAATATTAACTTTAAGAAACAGTAAACAAAGCTAGACTTTTACTGTAATAAATTCATCTAAGTAAGAATGCAAACTAGGGTAACTCAAAAATGAAATATTAACTATGTACTTAAACTAAGAGAAATTAGGGTTTCAAAAGTAAAACCTAATTACAAGAAACTATAAATTTGAATAACATTACCATCTCTTTCACTAACAGAGGAGTTAATCTTTAATTCATAAAACAAATTAAAGCTTACATACTGTGTTTATATAACCATAAGCATCAATTAAAAAATTTAGGAAAATTAATACATCCTTCCAATTAATATATAAATGGTCCCTCAATGAATCTTATAATACTTAAGAGACTAGGCAAGTCCACGTCAACCTCGATGGATACAACCTACTCAACTTCTTCTCTTATTGTTAATTGTAGTTCCTTTAAGGTGGCTAGGCAATAGGGAAAATAGATTTGTGTGCATCCAAACTCACTTCCTAGCTTACAAGATTCCCGTACTTACAAATATATCCTAACTCAATGAGGGTTATTTCTATTCCACACAACACATAAGCAAACAATAGTGGTCCTTCCTTCTTCACTTTGTATCTTTCTTTACATGAAATGTAACTCGTGTCTCTGCACACTTTTACAACCTAATATCACTTCAAATTGAAACATGTCATCTCTATAAAATAATCCCGCGTTATCCTCTAATGCATAAAGGATCACCACTCAATTCCCTCTAATGTTCCTAGACCCTCCTGTGAGGGAGTAAACGCCAATCCATCTCTAATGCCATGATAAGAACTTGAAGAGTAGACATGGTTTTCACACAAACCAAAATTGTATGCCTAATAGTTCTATTACATTAAACAATGCAGATCAATGCATCAACAAAGGCATTCCTAGAAGACATATCATGTCGGCAAAGGCACGACCATTAGTGGAACATTGCGTGAGTTGGGGAAAATTTTAAGGATCCATAATTTTCTTAAAGTGTGGAAACCTTGGCGAATCTTACCAATTATAACAAATTCCAACCATAAAATGTTTGGCGATACTTTTTTAAAATATTCAAATTTCTAGGGGTTATATATATATATGAATAATTTTGGTGATTTTTAGAGTAAAAAAAAATTAATCCTATGAAATTTGGGCGAATCATATTGGAGAAAATGGAAATGGTGAATATGTTTTTGGAAAAATACCTCAAAAATTAGACCATGGACTAAATTTCACCCCTAAAATTTTCCTTGGTGTCAGTAGAGATGTTCGTAGAAGACATAGCGGGTCAACATAGGCACGCCCATTGGAAGGACAACTCATTGGTAACATAATTAAACATACCATTGACAGGAAACCCTAATGGTAGGGAAATGCACCCAATGACAGAGCTCCCAGAAGACACAACACTCATCGATAGAGTGCCCAATGACAGAGCACCTAGAGAACGCACCACCCATCGATAATAGTGCACATCAACATAGCAGCACCCAATCCGTCGATAGTGTGCACATTGACATAACACACCTGATTCGTTGGTAGAACAACACCCGTTAGTAGAAGCATCTATTGATAGTAGTACACAAATGTATAACACCTGACTATCGATAGTATTGGGAACAAGAACTCTAAGTATAACCAACAAATAACGATTGACATTGAGGTAAGAGTTTCGAGGTTGGTTTCAATTAGTCATTTGAGAAGTGAACTAATTCATCCATGTCCCCATGCCAAGATTGCAAGATGAAGTTGGCTCATGGCATGAAGATTTAATGGAACAATGGATGAAGTCTATGGAAGTTAGTTGGGAACAATTGTTAGAGAACATGTGTGCATTCACCCAACAACACTTGGAAAATTGGGAGCAAACCAAATGCAACCAAACACATTGGTGCACATGATTTAAGTTTTGATAAATGAGGCAAAGGCTCATTTACACGCAGTAACATAATTCATTCAAAGAAGGGAAAATACCATCATGAAAACGAAGTTAGTAGTTCTTCCTATGAAAAAAGGTAAGGATGTTTCTTGTTTTATTTGTAAACATAACCATTATGCGAATATATGTCCTTGAAGGAAGAGTAAAGAACCTGTGAAAGCTACTGAGGGTAAACCCAAGATGACAGGAGCACCCAAGGTTCAATAAAAGAGTAAATCGTTTGTTGGATTTGCACGAAGAACCATTTTGCAATAGAGTTCCCACTCAAACAACATGTAGTAGATGATATTTAGGAGCGGCTAAGGAAACCCTTGATGGAAGCGTTGCAGGAATTAATTGCTATATCTAAGGAAATAATATGGAAGAGGAAGAAGAATTGGAAAACTTTTGATACATTCCAATAGAAGTGAATGGGCATACTGTGTTTGCATAGGGAAGATACCAATGCCAAGCACAACTTCAAGGAGGAGCATGTTGTTGATAAACATAAGTTGCAGATTAGGCCAATAGATGCCTCCTTCAATTAGTAAACTCGAAGATGGAACAAGTTGTTGGCATGGAAATGGGAGTGTCCATGAAGATAGGTGATTAACGTGGAGAGGAAAACCTCACCATAGCACCCATGCCATGACTTCAATCTTGTTCTTGG
Organism: Pseudotsuga menziesii; assembly: GCA_001517045.1. NCBI lineage: Eukaryota > Viridiplantae > Streptophyta > Pinopsida > Pinales > Pinaceae > Pseudotsuga > Pseudotsuga menziesii. Next base: position 608,589 of record LPNX011223055.1, read on the forward strand.
GAAATAATTTTTGCGAACAACAAAGGCAACACGCATTGCACACTTGTACAACTTGATCTTCCTTATTTTATGCGAGCAACAAGTTATTGTCCTAACGGTAAGAAGGCAGAATGGGCTATTTGCTAGGATGACTACCTTAAGATTGGTCATGGAAACCAACCAAGGTACAAACCCAACTTCTCATGAAGAGAATGATGAAGGCTCAAGAACAAAGGAAGAAGCAACAACGACCAAGATTATGAACGACAACAAAGGACAACCTGTTGAGGATGCAAGGAAGAATACCTGAAGAAGTGAACGAAAAAAGGAAGACTTACTGACTATGTAGGGAAATCGAGTAGAAGCGAAGAATCCTTGTTATGTGGCAACCAAGGAAGAGCATGAAAAAGGATTTGAGCACACTTGGACAAGAGAATTGACAAAGCAGTCAAGAGGTTGAGTGGTTGTTGTCAGAGTGCGATGGGAAAATTGATTCCAATGTTTTCGTACAACTATACCTGAGAATCGAAGTATGGGCTAGGAAGACCTGATTCCTTTTAAAAAGGCTTACAGCTTGGAACATTTGAGGGTGGTGGCATCAACAACCACTTACCTCCCACTCTTTACTAGAGCAAGCAATGAAGTGGAATTTAACAAAGGGAACGACAACAAGGAAAGGGAATTAAAGAACGATGTTAGGACAAGATGAGAAAGACTTTGTCAAAGAAATCATTCAACAACAATTACCCAAGACAAGCCAAGAATTTGAAACAGAATTAAAAGGGTGAGCAATAGGTTCAATGCAACACCATTCAACGGTAGGTAAAATTCTTGGAGTCGAGCGAGAAGTGAATCCAAGAAGTGAAGCACATGGCAGAATCAATTCCAAGGCATTCTATTCAAGGTATGAGCCAAAGACACACTTTCATGAAGAGGACATGAATTTGGACTAGCTACCCAACTTGTCTACTCATGAAATCACAGAGTGGATTGACACAAAAACTGGAGTCAAATCATGTGCCATTAAGGGTTCTTAGGTAGCTTTGCAGATGGGTTGATGCGAGGAATCCATATGGACAAGTCTAAAGAGAAGGCATGTGAGGATGACAAGAGATCTTGTGACGTTGATGAGTAGGGAAAATTTAAGGATCCATATTTTCTTGTGTAGAAACCTTGGAAAATATTACTAAATATAAAATTCCAAACCATAAAATGTTTGGCAATATTAAAAAAAAAATTCAAATTTCTAAGGGTTTTAGATAGCTTTTGGACAATTTTAGTGCTTTTTAGAGTAAAAGAATTTAATCCGATGGAAATTGGGTGAATAATATTGGAAAAAATGGAAAACGACGAATATTTTTTTCGAAAAAAAACCTTCAAAACTTAGTCCATGGAGTAAATTTTTCCCCTAAAATTTTCTCTATTACTGAGGATGACAAGAAAGTTGAGTGGGAGAGTATGCAATGTCCTTGCCTTGTGATGAGTGACAACCCCTCACCAAACCAACCATCAATAGACTCATGTGCATAGGCACTGTCACATCCAATGCAACCAAGAGACTATAAATGCATTCTGGGAACATCTAGGAGCACGTAAGGCACCTGTATGCAATGTTGTATTGGGAGTGGGAACGAAGATTTCAATAGCAGGTTGTGAGACCAAGAAGCTTTGAAAAGTTGGCAAATTTTTCAGCAAAGGCAGTGTTAACAAGGGGATTCAACAACTGGTAAAATGCTTTCGCAGAGAAGGATTCAACAAGCAATAAAGAGGAAGAAATGCCATGGGGTTCACTTGCACAAGGCATGGTGGTAAGATAACCTGGAAGGGTCAAACAATTGCACATCGCACCATACACATGTGGACACCATCGAGCACAACATGACTAGAGTTCATGGAGAAAGGGGTTTTGGTGCATGGAAAAGAATATGCAAATTCGTCAACAATGTGTGGATGCAATGAAGGTGTGCCAAAAAGAAGGTGTTGGCAAAAGCACCCAAGTGCTGGAAACATGGGTCGACAGAGCTACCGAAGAGCCTTCATGGGGTAGCCTTCATAAGAGTGCCCACTTTCCTTGGGGTTTCTAAGAGATGTGTCACTAAGAAGATACGTTGGGAAAGAAAGGCTTGGGTGATCACTTATGAGGAAAAATGAAATGAATCCTCATATATATAAGTTGGGTGCACAAGTAGAAAAGGCATCAACCAAGGGAAACCAAAGAGACCAAGACGTACCAAGTCATCCAACAATGAGTTTGAAAGCTAAGGGAAATAATTTCCTAGTTGAAGAGCTTGTTGAGGCAAAAGTGACCTAAGGTGAGTTAACGTGAAGCTCTGCAATAGGCGGGCTTCCAGGAGCAAAACATGTTATACCAAACATATTTTCTAGAGCAAAACATTCTACTATAGGCAAACTTTTGGCATAGCACCCAGAAGACACAACACCCATAAAAAACAAGTTACATGAAGAAGGATTTTGGGATACAAACTGTCACATACCCCAAATTTGCAAAAACATTTTATGTTTTAAGAGACATTATGTTATAATTTTAATATAAAGTTTGTAATTAATGACCAAGTGGGGTCAAGGATAATTGCATTTAATTGATGAATATTTTATTATTAAATAAATGAAATATGAGACAACAACTTAAGAAGGTTGTTAAATGAGTGTTTTACTGGCCACTTGGTGGAATAGGCTTGGTTGAGAGAAGATTGACACTTGGCAGCATCCTCAAACTACTTCTAGCTGTTGCAGAAGGCAACTTCCCTATTTTTGTGGTCATGTTCCCCAAGAAAGTGGAACAAAAGTAGATGGTTCATTAAGTGAAAAATGACCCAAAAGACCTAGGCATGCTAATAAAACTTCCCATTGAATTCAGCTGAGGTTGCTCATTCTTTACTTGTGAAAATTCCGAGTAAATTTGGTGCACAAGAAATTCTATGGAGGGGACTAGCAAAAGTTTTCTTTGAGTGAAAAATGTTGAAGTTCTGAACTAGTGCAGCTGATTTAAGCTGAGTTCATACTGCTACAAGCAGAACAAATTACTGTTGATTACTTAGTAGAGTTGCAGAGGTTTCTCAACCAGTTCTCTCACCTAGTGTTTTCGACCAGGTGGACCAGTAGACAGGCTTGGGGGTCCTAATATTTGTAGTTCAGCTATCTCCAAGAGTTGGTTGGGAGGAACAGGCTCCTTAAGTTGTTGCCTCCTCTGCTACATTTCCAGGTTCTATATGTTCTTTCTAATTTCTCTATGCATAGTTAGGATCAAGAAGGAATGAATTTAGGAAATAATATGTTATGTTTCTGTTCATCTGTTATTAGAATTATTGAAGGAAATATTTTACTGTGAAAAGATAGACAAATTCTGGATTAGATATGGATTAGGATAAATGATTAGAGTAATTTCATTTTTTACTGATGGATAAAATACCTAACTGTATTTTTCCACACCTTCAAGAAGGTAGTACTCTACTACAGTAGGTTAGATTAGATTCTGATGGATAAATCAATTGAAGAATGCAGGATTAGGTTTATTATTATTTTTAGATTCTTTGTAAGAATGTTCAGGAGTTCCTTAGTTAGAATACACTTGTTAAAGAAATTAGACATGAACTAGATTCAAGAAAGGTCATTTAAAAACCAGTACACAGTCTGTGTAATGGTGATCCTTTTTACACAGTAAATAAATTACTAGCTACAAGCCTAATTATTATAAGTACACACACTTATTAAACATTATAAGAACAAAAAAATAAATAAGTAGGAATAACCTATAAATAGTCAAATGAGGTATAGGAATCACTTAGGTAATTTCATTAGTATTGTAAGTGAAAATCAAACTTTAAATACATTACACTTAAATATTAACTCGTAAAGATTTAAAAATAAATAAAATTTTACATAATCCTAATTTAGAGAAACTGTGAAATAAGACTTTATTTTCCTTCTCTTTTCCAAATCAGGGTTATTGCATTTTTCACCCTTCTTATCTTATTTAAATCCTTTTATTTATTTTTAAATATAATATTCACATTATAAAAGCATAAGATTAAAATAAAATTTCACAGAAAATAGTAATATATTGTTTATTATAATATATTGCAATAAATTAAGGAAAGATAAATAAAGTAAACCAACTCGATTTTACATAGTAAAGTGGAATTCTACTAAGAATAAACAGAGTTTTAATAATCAAATATAAAAACTAATTTATGGAAATAACAAATTAGACCTGGTCACAAGGTCGAACCCTTCTACCAAGAGGAATTACATCTTTACTAACATTTCATAATAATAAAAACCTATATTAAGGTTTAAATAAAATACATTTCCTTATATCAATGTAAACACCGTGGAAACAAAAACTGAAATTTCAAAGGACTGCAAATTGTATTGAGATAAACAAGGCCTTTTCAAAACCAAACTGTGTTTATCATATATCAGTCTTAACCACCCACTGATTGAGCCTTACGGCTAACATTAAACAAGTCAATAATTTAAAACCCTAACATAAATTATAAATAAAACCACTGCAGTTTCCAACTAAGTTATGGCCTAATGGCCTGTCTCAACAAAAGTCACGGCTTAAAGCCTATCCAAGATAAATTCCTGTAAATCAAGTTATGACTGCAAGGGCTTCATAAAATTTTTCATTAAAATATTTAAGTCATGGCCAAACGGCCTTCCCAAAAACAAACAGAGTACATCGTAGCCACGGCCAAGGCGGTACACAAACCAAGTGAAACAATATCACCCATGAACCCTCACACCATTGCAGAGGAAACCTCAGGTAAGGACCGAGGCTTACCCGGTTTTTGAAGGAGCGTGGAGACCCCTTCTCGCCAAAATATTTGAGCTGCAACCTGGAAACTATTCTTCTAGATAGACTTGCACACCAATGAAAAATGGATAAGTTTTTCTGTATATATATATATATATATAAAATAAAAACTAGCAAATGAATTTATGGCGGATATAAGTAGGTAATAATGAGTTTACCTGAGAAGTTTCACCACCAGCCACGTAATAGCCTGATTACACAACGTTTTCAATCGATTGAATACCCTCTTACCCTAGCAACTGGCAGGAGAGATAGGAAAGCTCACAGTCAACGTTATGGTTTAAGCCATCCACCAAAACCACGATGAAACTAGAACTGAAAGGCACACTGCTATTTCAGACAGAGTTCACCAATGAACAAAGCATGAAGGGAAGCTCTCGCAGAAGTAAAGTTTTGGCAACAGAGGCCCTCATACACAGAGAATAGCAAAGGTGACAAAGGCCCTCACGTGTAAAGGTAAGCCATGGCGACGAAGGCCCTTACTTGCAGCAAAAGAAAACAATGGTGAAGCTATGAGGCCATAAGCCTACTACTCCCTCTCCATAGTAGTAAGAAGAGAGGTTAATCGCAATATTTTAGGGTTTTGGAATCTTATATAGTAAAGTGCTAAAGTCAGAACCCTAGCCACTATCAAACAACCACGTGGACTCCACCTTCAATTCAACTTTATGGGTTTGCACTATAGTTCGAGAGCGATTGGAGTAGGCTGCTAATAAGAAGGTTTTACAAACAGAAACCTTGGTTATAAACACATTCTAACAACGATCGATCTTATATATGCCATAAGATGCAAAGTATAATTTAAACAAAACACAAAAAATGATAATATTGGTTGAGATCCTTGTGTATTTAGGAATTACAACTATATTTTGAGAACCACGAAAATAGTAGTAACATGTGCAAAAGATTTATAACCATGTTAACTTACAAACAAGACCTTAAGATAAATATTAGGACTTGCAAAAAGACTTTTGAAAACCTGTGATATTTCAATGGTTAAAATGCTTATATGGATAAGATTGCTAAGAAATACGTAGCATGACTTTTTGTAAGAATATTATAGCTTAGTTTTGTCTATATAAGGTAATAGTTTTTACATAATATCTCCTTATGAGATGAAGGTCATGTAAATGCTAGATTCGATAGATTCTTTATGAAATGATCTCTTTTTGTTTCATTATACAAGGCAGAAATACTACTTGTTTAACAATATAATGTTCATATTATTGCATTTCCACTTGGTCAATAACTAAATAGTTAGTAGAATTGTTTTCTGCTGTAAATCATTAAGTTCCATGTGTGTGTGAATGTCAACATTTATACCTTTTGACTATACCTAGACTTAGGTTTTCTAGTTTATATAGCATTTGAACATATGTTGAGACAAATACCTATGAATTACCATGGTAATAGGTAATAATGTATCAAATGACCCAGTATGATAATAAATTGATAAACGTATGATAAACAAGTATAATCAAAATTAGGTAGAAGAACACCTAGATTTATGTTTGGATTTTCCCAAATACTTATGATTACAAGTAAGTAAATAAAAAGTAATTATATGGTTTCGACGATACCTTCCTTTGCCCCAAAGCTGTAAATTAAACAATTATACTAGCATTTAATTTATGCTAGTTGAAATATTTTAGTCTTGATCTTGAAACTGGTTTACAAAACGTCTTACCTGTAAAAAGACATGTAAAAGAATCATCACTTCACTGCATTAGCTAAAAAGCTAAGTAAGCCCCGGTCTTGAACTAAAGTTCCATCATATTACAAACAATAAAATAAACTTTAGTACCTAGTAAACAAACAGATGTTTCAGCTCATGTTACTTCAGATCATCACCTGATAAATCAACCTTTAATTACTGAATTATGGAAGCAAATAATTAAGTATGCAGATACAGAAATTCACAAATGAATTAGTTCAAACCTTAATGTCATTAACTGTTAACAGTTAAATGTCCCTCTTAAGCAACGATGGTAAACATTTAATGTCATAGGAAAAATTTTAAATTTTTATGAAATTTTAGAGTATTACACAAACATAGGATAAAAAAACAAATTGTAGAGTCGGGTTGTCTTTGCCATGTGGATCTATTTGGTGTATTTCCAGTAGCAGGCTGAAGGTTTCACCCCTTTTGTATTTGACATTTTGGCCATTTCCTAGATCACCCATTGTAACTTGTTCACTTTAACAAAGACTTGTTAAGTGCCCAGTTTGGGTACCCACCTAATATGTTCCATTGTTGTTCGATCTCTTTGTTTTCTAATTGTTAATTTGGCTAAGTAAAGAACACAAACGTCATAAGTTAAGTGTCTAGGAGTAGTTTGGGCAAGGTTGTTGGGCATGGTTGGCCTAAACGACAGGTAGCTCACGACGAAAGGTATGGACATGTTGTAAGTGAAGAGGCTTAGTCCACCGAAGAGTAACCCCAGGTGACCAATCCTCGAGACGAAATCTAGGTGTTGCCACATGATCACCAAAGTTCAGTGAAGCTTTCAGGTTGCAACACAAACTCTATTTTCTAATGATTAATACATTAACAAACCATAATATTCTCATGAATCACACATTTATTAATACATTAACAAACCAGAATATTCTCGTAGATTACACATTTAGACAAATAAAAGTTATTTCGTTCTAACATGGAAACCCTAAACCTTACCTTCTCACTACTTAAACTTTTGTTCATCACGATAAATATTTACATAATTCCAATGAATTTTAAATAACATTTTTTTTAAACATGAGAAAGGAACGCTATCGATTACTCCTAAAATAATATAAAAACTCACAGAGAAATAAAATCTTATTTTTTCACTTCCTTTTACCAACATATAAAGATGCCTTGAATCTTGAAGAGTAAAAGAACCCTCATCCATACACGGACTGGAGAATACTCGAACTTTATGGGGGTTTTCAGGGCCCTCAAATCCTTTAAAAATGTCCAGCTTTGAACCAACATATGAAGATGCCTTGAATCTTCGAGAGTAAAAGAAGTGGAATCCCTCATCCATACACGGACTCGGAAAATACTCGAACTTAACGGGGTTTTCAGGGCTCTCAAATCCTTTAAAAATGTCCATGCTCAACGCTGGCCACGCTGCTCTTTCGGAGCCTATGCTACGAGGTATTTTGTTGGGAGGTTTAATGCTCTACCATTTTATGTTCAACAAGTGAACGTTTCCGTCTGAGAGCTGTTCAACATCATAAGAGGTAATTTTTCAGACTCTCCGCTTTACAGACTTTGAACTCATGACCTCTCCAAACTTGAATCTAATCCACTTTAAACCTTTTCATATTTATTAAAATAGTTATTTACTTGATGAAAACTTAATGAATATAGTTTTAAGCTAGATACGATCCTATTCATTACCTAAATAATAGTAGACAAAAATGGTGGCAAAAATTGAACACTCGACTTGGTTATTATTATTTATTTTATTTTGTGTGTGTGTTTTATTTTTTTATTTTTCAAAGATTCATTTATCAAAAAAACAAACTATTTTTTCACATCCAAATAAAAGCAACTCTTAGTTGATAAAAACTAGTATTAAATTTAGGGGCTGCACGAGGGGGAGGGGTCTTCTTTGATCCCGAAGATGAGCAGGAATTCTCTTTCTCTTGGGGAATTGGAGTTGACACCAATAATATTCTCGATGATAAAAACTAGTATTAAATTTAGGGGCTGCAAGAGGGGGAGGGATCTTCTTTGATCCCGACGACGAGCAAGAATTCTCTTTCTCTTGGGGAATTGGAGTTGACACCAATAATCTTGTCGAAGCTTTGGCTCTCCGGCAAGGTCTTTTTCAAGCCTTAGCACATGCTATCTATGAGATTAACATCTATGGGGACTCAAGATTGATTATCCAAGCTCTAATCAATCGCAAACTTCCCTCGAATGTGAGGCTCGGACAAATAATTAAGAAAATCCAGACTGCTCCCTTCATTTTGTCCGATCCATTTTTTTCATATCCTCCGAGGTTTAAATGGGAAAGCTGACCAGGCAACAAACGCTGTTGTTCCCTTGAATAAAGGGACCCTTGATCTAAATGGAGACCTTAACACCTTTTTTATACCATAAGACCTTGGTCCAAGTGCTAAGGGGCTCAATGCCTGCCTCAATAATGACGTAGGCGCTTTGGGGGGAACGAAATTTAAGGAAGGCACGCAGACACATGCAGGAGGTAGTTATAGGGTTAATGCTTTGTCTGGGAAGGTGTACTTTAGCGATGGCATCGGTTCACTAGGTGTGCGATGAGCTCAACTAGCGAAGCTCACCCCAAGGCCATACCCTCCTCCATCCGCTTGAGCATGCGAAGGATAGGAGCAAGATATGGAAGGGAAAGGACACCTCGCATGGATTTTGGAGAAGGTGGTTTATTTGCTTTTTTCATCGGTCTTCGGCATTCCGACATTTGAAACTCAGGCTTCTAGTGGAACGAAACTCTGTCCTCCCGTTTCTGTGTGCAAATTTCTCTAGCTCTTATCATGGCGTCCAGCTCTGCTTCCGCTGCTCCAGTGGAGGACCCAATTCAGCAGCTTGAAATTGAAGTGCGGGAGCTTCGAAGGAGGATATGTGACCAAAAGAGGTTCACTCAACACCTTGATGCTGTAGGTGGGCGACGTTTTGAATCGGTGGAAGACGACATAATTTAGCTCCATGAAGACTTTGCAAATGCCTTCAGACACTCAGAACAAGCTATTCAAGCTCAATTTGCAGTTATGGAAGCTCGGTTTGGTAGATTGAAGTTGCACGTCAACGTGCTTTTGGTGGAGAGGAGGGCCGCTCGCACAGACCCCTCAGCTCCAAGCTCAATTTGCAGTTATGGAAGCTCGGTTTGGTAGATTGAAGTTGCACGTCAACGTGCTTTTGGTGGAGAGGAGGGCCGCTCGCACAGACCCCCCAGCTCCAGTCAACCCAGCTTCAAGTCCTTTGGATTCCATACGCCGCTAGCTCCCGGGTTCATGATAATTTTGATTTCCTCTGTTTTTTTATAATTTCTGTCTCTGATACGGTGATAGATGGAATTTATTTTGGCTCCAGTTTAGGGAATTGTGTCAAGCTAGATAAGCAGACTTTTAGATCTAGATTCTAGAATAAGCAGACATTCAAGGCATAGGGAATTTGTCAAGCTAGATAAGCAGACTTTTAGATTTAGAATAAATAGACATTCAAAGCATTTTGCCTATCTTTCAAGGCTCTTTAATGGATCCCTATGCTGTAATTGTGCCAGTGGGTTTACCACTGTTTCCTTAATATAAACCATAACTGTTTCTGTCAAGAAAAAAATAGTATTAAATCCAAAAAAAATAAAATTATTTTTAATCATTCAAATGTATAAATAAAATTAGCTCTTAGTCAATTAAAAATAGTTTAGGTTTAGGCCAAAGTGTAGACTGAGTAAAGTGTAGCCTGAGTGAGCCTAACTGTTAAGATCATGTGTTTTCTTCTATGAGGTTATAAGTTCAAATCAGGAAAGAGGTAGAGTATGTAAACTTTAGCAGTTAACTGTGTAAAGGATCCCTTGTTTTCCATAAACAAAAAGGTATCATAAGCCAAATTGGTGTCTAGCTTTGCTGTGACCTTAAAAAATTATTATTATTATTATTATTATTATTATTATTACAAATCTTCCTGCTATTCCTGCTAGATAAGAGTACTAACAACAAAGCAGTGCCAAAGAGATGATGGCACTGAAACTGGTTTTCAGCTGGTTGTTTAGAATGGTGAACAAAAAAAATGCTTATTATGATAGATTCTATGGTGGTTATTAATTCGTTCAAGGGGCATTCTGCAATGCAAAGTCTGATTCCAAGTCATTTTTTGAGAAGATTCTAAGAGAAGAGGAAGGGTAATTAATGAAGTTTCATTCATACAAATGTATGTGTACAGAGAGCGGAACGGCTTGATGCATATGTAAGAAAAGAGGAACTGCTTGACTTATGCCTGTCAAAGGAAGGACTTCAGAAAGAGGAACCGCTTGATGCATATGTACAGAAAAGAGAGTAACTGCGTGACTGATACCTGTCAAAGGAAGGACTTCTGATGAATGGGCAACCTGGGATCTTTGGCAACTATAGTAAGGAGTCATGGCTGAACAGAATCGTAGACATAATCTCGAGAATTTCAGAGGACGGGGTCTATGAAGCTTCATGAATGTAAAGAGGAATCGGTTGTTTATGTTTTTCCTTTTCAATCATATGGAAAGCAAATATGAATACATGTAGACATTGATATAGATACGTGTGATAGGTCTGGAAAAATGGCTGAGAAAATTAGCATGTACTGAAACACTGTTTTAAAAAAATGTATGGAAATCAGTATGTATTGAAACAACAATACGTTTTAAAGAAGAAATGAATAAAATGTTGTAAGGTTATCTAACGATTTTTTACCAAGAAACGTATGGAATGCAAATATGTAGGAGGCAAATGTATGTCTCTTACGAATATGTGGGTGGCAAATAGGTGGACATTAATATAGGTAGGAGGCAAATGAATATGTAGGAGGAAAATAGGTAGACATTGATTGTGGATGCGACCAACTTTTCTCCTTTAATGTTTTCATTTGACTGGGCTGTAAGAATTCAATCACAGGTTTCTATAATAACTCTCTTAGAAATATCATAGTTGAAAATCAAGTACAACAAAATATAAGAATATAGACCAACTCTTCTCCATTAATGTTTCATACGATTGGGCTGTAAGAATTCAATCACAGCTTTCTAAAATAACTCTTTTAGACATATCACAGTTCAAAATCACTGATTGTAATAATGTATAACAAAATATAAGAATATACACCAACTCTTCTCCATTAATGTTTCATATGATTGTGCTCTGAGAATTTAATCACAGCTTTCTATAATAACTCGTTTAGACATATCACAGTTCAAAACCACTTATTACAATAATGTATAACAAAATATAAGCAATTGTACCAACTCTTCTCCATTAATGTTTCATAAGACTGGCTGTAAGAAATTAGAATTCAATCACAGCTTTTCTATAATAACTCTTTAAGACATATCATGGTTCAAAATCACTGATTACAATGTATAACAAAATATAAGAATGTTTCATATGACTGGGCTGTAAGAGAATTCAAGCACAGCTTTCTATCATAGTTCAAAATCATTGATTGCAATAATGCATAACACAACAAAAGAATATACACCAACTATCTTCTCCATTAATGTTTCATGTGATCGGGCTGTGAGCATTCAATCACAGCTCTTTATAATAACTCTTTTAGACATATCATAGTTCAAAACCACTGATTACTCTGTTCTCCATTAATGTTTCATGTGATTGGGCTGTAAGAATTCAATCACAGCTTTCTATAATAACTTTTTTAGACATATCACAGTTCAAAACCACTGATTACACTAATGTATATAACAAAATACAAGCATATGTACCAACTCTTATCCATTTTTCATATGATTGGGCTGTAGGAATTCAATCACAGTTCTATATAATAACTGTTTTAGACATATCACAGTTCTATATGATAACTGTTTTAGACATACTTCAAAATCACTGATTACAATAATGCATAACAAAATATATGAATATATACCAATATTGTATCGTCTCACAAAATATTCTCTGGTCATCTCTGGTTTAAAAACTATATAAACCACCTATTAATCAAATAACCCCAAATTCTAAAGTCCTAAAACCTGTAAATAATTCCCCCTAATTTTAAGGTCCTAATACCTATAAATAACTACAATCTTAGAATCAATCCTCAGGTATATTCAGATTGTACATAATTCATCAACATAGGGGTACTGGATTGAAGGTGTCGAACAGGGCCAGAGGACGTATCATGAACCTTTTCAATCATCTAGCCAGTCCAAACTAAAGCGTTCTTGGACAACTTCCACCGTGAGATTAGGCATGGAAGAGGCTTTGATAGCCAACCACTGTTGTTCAGTGTGCTCATCACATATTACACGTTTTAAAGACCTTAGTTTGGCAAATGCTTTAGGCAGCACCTTCAATCCAGAGCACTCCCTCATGTCCAACATCTTCAACTTTGATAGCTGACCAAATTCCATGGGAATGTCCTTCAAAGACCTGCAGAGTGAAATATCAAGAAATTCTAGTTGCTGAAGTCTGCCAACGGAAGGAGGAAGCATTGACAAGCTTGGACATGCAGACAGTCTCAGTAACCTAAGTGACCTTAACCTCCCCAAGTTATCCGGTAGCTTTTGGATAAGATGGCAATTAGTGACAGACAACCTCTCCAGCGAAGTTAAACTGCATATGCTTCCTGGCAATTCCTCCAAATCACTACAGTGATCAAAAGTAATTTCTACAAATTTCGGCCACTTTACGATTGCTGCCTTGTCAAATAGAGTTGTATTTCCCAAGCCCTCACCCTCACATAGACATATAGACAACTTTTCAAAGCTCTCCCACGATTTACAGTACTCGTAAAGAGGAGGCATAATCAACTTCTCAAATAGTACAGACTTTAGCTGGGTAACCGAAGAAAGGCCTGGCAAGCCATGAAGTATTGCACGCTTTGAACTGTGATTGTACATGATAAGAACCTTAAGCTTTGGCATGGTATGTAAAAATGTTGGAAGACAGTACTGACTTGCAGAAAAAGATAACGCCAAAGCTTCCACGTTGGGAAAATCTACTTGACACCAATCTTGCTCTTTCATTGGACCTATACATATCAGAAATGTTTGAAGTCAATATGCTAAGCTAATAAAAAAAAGCTTGTCAAACATTTTATTAAAATTGGAAAATTAGTGAATTGAACTATTAGTCTAACAATTTATTCAACGTTAAGCAGAGAAAGAAACAAAACAAGTTTTAGGAATTACCTGTATGGATTGAAACAAATTGAGCCCTAGATGTCTGATCTTTGAGTTTTAGCCACTTTGTAGGCATACTATCGTCCTTCTGAGGCATGAAAAGCCTCTTACCATGAATGGCACTATCCTGGCTTGCCAGACGCAAGGCTAAATCTCTCATTACGTCATGCTGGGAAAAAGAAAGCTCACAAGCACATCCAAATGAGATTGCCAGACTCCTGATGCATCAAAACTTTTATGAACCAAATGAAATGAACTCAAAACACTGTAATAGCTTGATTTATCTTAACTTATCAATACCTTTCTCATTTCTAAATCTCTTAGAAATCATTTAAGTAATATAAACCCTTAAATTGCTCCTGTACTTGTCAACCTTCTGCAGAGTTGATGCCCTTAAACTTCTGCAGGGTTGAAGCTCTACCAAAGGATGCCACAAGCACATCAAATTAAGTCAAGACACAATTAAGAAGAAAACCATACAATTAAGAAGAAGACCATACAATCAACAGATAAATTTATAAATAGATAACAAATTTAAACAAGTTCACGATAGAGTTATAGAAAGTTAAACAAGTTCAAGATAGAGTTATAAAAAGGTAACAAATTTAAACAAGTTCCTTACCCTGGATCGCTTGTAAGATTTATGAGATTTCGACTTGCAAGTTCTAACAAGATCACAAAAGCTTCTTGCCATTCCATTCCACGGACGTATACCCAAATATCCAATAGTGAATCTACGCTGAACTTTCTCCCCTTGGGAAATGCCCCCAAGTCCAGAAAGCATTCCTTTGATTCGTCATCCAGGACATCTACACTTGTTTCCAAGCAATTAAGAAGCTCCTCTGTATGATATTGTGATATGGGTTCTGCTCTTGAAAGTTTCTTCTTGGCATTTTCCCAAGTTGGCTTGGGTTCATTGCTCAAAGAGCTTCCAATCATCTTGAGGGCAAGTGGTAAACCTTTACACACTGCTTCAACCTACAAATATAGTACTAGTTAAACGTTGTGTTATTCTTCTACAGAAATCTACAATATTAAAACCTTTTCTTGACTTTTGCTACACCACACTATTATTGTTGAAGTTGCAAATTTAGAATTATGAAACCATTCATCCATAAAAGTAGCAGAAAATCAATCTGAATTTGAACACAGTATAATCTTGAATCTAAGAGCAGGATACAAAAACAGTTAGGATATGAGAATCAAATAATGAATAGTAAGTCTAATTCATACCTGTTTAACAAGATCTTCATCTTCTGCTGTCGGAATCGAAGGCTGTCCAAAGGCCCAGAAACAGAAAAGTGACAGGGCATCAGCCTTCTGCAACATGGGTATGTTATACACACGGCTACTGTTTGTACTTGGAATAGCATAACCTTGCCTAGTTGTGATAACTGTCTTGTATCCCTCTGCTTGAAACAACAACTGTTCCACATTTGATCGTGACCAAACATCATCCAAAACCACCAATGTTTGCTGATTTCCTTTTAAACTGAGATTCTTTTGCAATTGGTAGCGCGCATCTTCTATGCTCTGAAATACAGGCCTTGGAGCGCCAATTATCTTATCCCACAAGGTCTCCAAAAGGTCCTTTACATTTGGAGTCCGTGAAACAGAAATGAAAACTATATTGTTTTGGAAGAAATCTGGGAATCACAAAGATAAAAAGCATTATAAACCAAAATGAAGGAATAAAATGGAAGCTCTGAGTGAAGATTAGAACAGGGAATTGTTCTTACCTTTGACTTGGGAATCGTTGCAAAGGGCTAATGCAAGGGTGGTTTTGCCGCTTCCACCCATCCCTTCAACCCCAACGATATCAACTCCATTCTGAAATAGAATTTTCTTGACATCATTAACAAGATTATTCAAACCCACTACAAAGTTTGGCATACCGGGGACTCGGGAGTTGCAGCTGCCGGTGGACTGTTCAGCCGTTGCAGCATCATGCAACTCATCGACGGAGCTCTGAAATAGCTGAATCGCGTTCATTTGTTGAAGCATTAGAGAATTGAAACTGGCATCATTAGTGATTTTGGCATTCACAATGTCAATTATATGCCGACCCATTTCTTCAATACGTTCAGATCGTTCGCTGCAACCCTTGAAATCCACATTTAGCTTGTGGACATCAAGCATGACGTTGGCCAGGCCTTGGGTGAGCAAGAAATCATTGACATTCTTTTCTACCTTTAGGATCTGCTTTCCGTATCTATACCTTCTGTATAAATTAAAGCTGCTCATTCGCTCTAATTTTTCGACCAGGTGAAGGCCATCTTGCAGCTGCGCTTGAAAGTCTTTCAATGAGCGGCCTTTCTTCTGGCGTGCGGGGTCTGAGTCAGAAGAAAGCTTGGAGATTTCATCAATGGTAGGCTTGAGGAGCAAGAGCTTTTGCTTGAGTTCCTCACTAGAAGATTTACTCGACGCAATAATATTCATGATTGTTCTGGTTACTATGAACAACTAAGCTACTGAATCAATTCGGATATCAAATTGGAATCAGAAAACGGGTCTATACTTATACTGCACAATCTGCTGCATCAATTCATGCACCGCCACAATTGAAATTTTTTTCACAATTCAAGTAAAAGACGGCAGCATTTATACACGGCAACGAATGGCATTATGACACCATTCAAATAGAAGACGTGATCAATGTTCGAGCATGCTTCTTTAAAGCTTACGAGTCACGAGTCACGAGACACCGAGCCATTCTTCAAGAGCTAGTGTCGGGTCAAATCCTTAGTGTTGGTTCAGGGACATTGGATGCGGCGCGGCGCGCCCATTGGAAAATTCTAGGAATTTCAAATGGCCGACACCCGTCAAATTTGCCGGTAACAGTCAAAATCTGAAACGTTTTATGTATTCTAAGACAGATTTTGAAGGTCTCCGTAAAATCTTAGCTGTATTTAACGGGTAAATTGACCCATGACGGGCATTTGCCCGTCAAATTCCATCCCTTATTCAAATTTATTAAACGAATATGAAATACTGTTGGCCTGTCGGTAATTTGGGCGGTTCAAGAAAATATGTCGTATCTTTTTTCAATGGCGGTTAGGGTGTCCGACCACACAACCTTTCATATTAAATTTTTGTATTTTATTTATTATTATATTAGTGATGGTCTCGGAAGGTATAAAGAAATGTTAAATAAAAAGAATAACAAATAGAAAGTGCCACGTTGTATAGGATAGATAACCATGAATTGTTTTGACCCAGCAGGATAGATAAGTCTGAATTGTTCTGTCCAATAGATGAGTGTAAGTAGTATCAAGTATGTATCGGTCTGTCATATAGATAAGTATGAAAGGTATATCAATTTAAATCATAACTTTGAATAGATTATTATTAGCAATTGTACCGGAAGTTGCAATGAAAGCTCTGAAGGAAAAGTAAAATACACAGCAAGTAAAGTAAAGATGAAATAAAAGAGAGAATAGTCAAATTGATGAGAGGAAGAGTTTTTTCTTTAGCTATTCAAATTTTACGAAGAAAACAATAATATAACAAAAATGTTGGTTAAGCTATGAAATTTTGATTAGTTTGTCTTTGTGGGGTTTGATCCTTATGAGGTTTTATGTTCAAATCTCATGGTGAGGAGTTGAGTTTGTGAGCCAGCGGTGGGGTCTTTGGCTGACCAGGTCTTTGGCTGAACCGATGGAAACCCAGGGGCCATAGTATTCTCTTATGGGAGGTGTTGTCGTCCTTTAATGCCTCGAGCAACCACGGTGACAGTTCTACCTGCTGCTGGACAAATCGTTCTCATATTCAAACTAAGGCTGGCCCCGACCCAGGTTTACTACTACAATTTGACTCGATGATCTACTCTCACTCTAGCTCCGTTGTGTACAAGGATACAAGTTCCTGGTTAGGAAAAAAAAATAACAAAAATGTTGGGTTGTTCACTTCATGTCTAGATTACAAGAAAAATGATTCATTATCAAAGATGCAATGGACAATGTTTTAGTCAAATAAAAAAAATGATAAAATGCTGATGCAAATAAAAAGAATATCACAAACTATGCATTGAAGGTTAAGAGAGTAATACACTTAATTATCTTCAGTTGCTATTGTTTATTATTGCACCTAGATTATCTCTAATGTGGTCATTGTTGCCACACATGTAAACATGTACAATGTGAGAATCAATCAAATCTATAGATGAACAAACAAGCTGTGATAAACCATATCTCTAATAGGGAAATACTATATATCTACTTTATGATAGATTATATTATTAACATTGCCTATTCTGGTGAGTTAGAGGTTGTAATGAGCTTGAATAGTGTATAAGTTTATATGACTAAGATTCACCTCATAACATAGTTGCAAACAATTGTAACCACTGGTATCCCATTAGTAGAGAAAAAATAGTGAATTGTTTTATACGTATAACAAATAAAACACATAGTATCCTTGTAAGCTTCATGTTCATTGTTACAAATAATAAGTCATTCATTACTGGTATGTAATTAAGCTCATATTAGTTATAGGATTAAGCTAGTTAACTTCAAATGCAAGCTTGAATGTCTTCAAACTTAGAGGAGCAAGTTGCAAGACTGTTAAAAAAATAAGAGTACAAGGAGTCCATAAGATATTTTATGTGCCTAGAGGTATTAAAATGGTCAGCCATGTATGTAAGTACTTCTATTTTGCTAGTTTAACTCTTCATTATAGTTGTAAACACCAAAAATTTACTTTGGGTACTTGAACAATACTGAAATTTCACATGGGGAGAAACTTACCCCATAAGGTGCAATATAATGCCGAAATTGTTATGGTCATAATAATACACATCCCACAGTTGGAAAATTTGAAAAACAAACATATTTACATATCAAATGATAAACTACTACAGTAGCGTAACACTAAAGCTAACAATATATTTCTCATCATTTAACTCGAACCACCACCAGGTTTCGGTTTGAGAAATTTTATCCTGACCATTAGGTCATTGACTCATTGCAAACCCAGCAAGGGATGGGTAAAAAAATCCCTTATGTATCATCAAATGTATTAGCATGCATGCCATGTTAAGCAGAACCTACTCAACATTCGTCATTTGATATGTAAATCCCTTATGTATCACCAAACAAGCAGAACCTAAGCATAACCATGTTAAGCAAAACCTACTGAACATTCATCAAATCTACAAAGCTCCAAAACACATTTATTCATTGTTACTTTAAGTCCTGTACAGTGTCATGATCATAATCAAGCAGATTGAGTGTCTTCCTGGGTAGCATAATATTCTTCTTTTTAAATGCCAAATTGAGGTCGATTGGATGCACGTACTTGCAGTTGGGGCATGCAGGAACAACCTTCTAAAACATCACAAACATGTGACAATGTGCAAATGGAATTGCAATCATTTCTCCTCTATTTTCATCAGAGATATCAGACAAGTTCTTCCTTCCAGCTACAAGTTCTTCCTCTTGTTGTTGCTTCCATATCTGACCACTTTCTGGAAGATTCATTTAGGTCCAACTACGTAGGTGGACATCCAGAAACTGGACTTGCTTCTCTTGGATAATGCCAAGTCTTCGTTTTTGTGGTTCAATTACAAGAATATATTTTCCATCTCTGCAATCATTGATGAATTCAATGACCAACAAAAGAAACCATTAATAAAAGATAAACACAATTTGTAATCAAGGAAAAACTAGAAGAATGAAACAAACCTGAAGGTGAATTCAATGACAACAACAACAAAAACCATGAATAAAAGAAAAAAAACAATATGTAATCAAGAAAAAAAATAGAAGGAAAGAAACATGAAGGTCTAAACATTGCTGCCATTTTGGAGGAAGTGGAGACTCAACGTGCAGCTCAATACCAATACGTAATAGTTTCAATTTCTTTCCACCGACACCAATCTCATCACCATTTTAAGAATTTCCTGAA
This sequence comes from Pseudotsuga menziesii, assembly GCA_001517045.1. Classification (NCBI taxonomy): domain Eukaryota; kingdom Viridiplantae; phylum Streptophyta; class Pinopsida; order Pinales; family Pinaceae; genus Pseudotsuga; species Pseudotsuga menziesii. The sequence goes on from LPNX011223055.1 coordinate 628,164, forward strand.
TTCCAATTCCATTTTCTCTTCCTAGCTACGTCTTCAAACATCTTCTTAGATCCTATAAGCCTCTAGCACTGAACCTTCAAAAAATATAAGGTTTCAAGGGGTCTACTAGGGTTTAAAGGAAAATGACCACAGTTTGGGGAGAGAAAATCTAAATCAACATAAGCTACAAATTCATGTGAGAATGATGAAATACTCTCATATTATATACATAAACGTTGGTGAAAGTTTGAGGTATATATTAACTCTGGGAGAGACATATGTACTAAATGTCATTGAATACTGCACAATTTCTATTAAACCTGGAAACCAATATTAAAAGCCTTGGAAATGTCTCTGCATATTAAATTGCATATACAGTTACTTCATAATGTTCCATAGCTCCCAAGTGGTGGAAACAAAATGAGAAGCCGGTTGGAGTACAAATGTATGGTATTTGCATTGGTTAGTGTCTTAATTGAAAGCATTGAGAGCATGTAGAGGAATGAATGTGGCAGGATTGTAAGAGATATCATAGGTAAGCAGTGACTGTGAAGCCCATCTTTCTTTTACTATTAGCCCTTGCATTTACACCCCTTCATAAAGGCGTTCAATCAATACCCACCTTCAACACTTTTCAATTCCATCTATACAACATTTAAGCTACCCTTAAAAGATTATTTCTTCATGGTGTGGACGACTCAGGGTCTGTTCTTAGTGCCTAATAAAATTCCAACTGCTTTTAGTTAATCCATGCGTAAGATATAATGCTTTGTGTGTATGAGAGTTTCTCTTATATGCCCTTCATGAATTGCAGCCAGGGTTTTATTGATAGCTTGGATTTTCCATCTTTTATTACATCTTGTCGAGTTTTACCTATATTATATGTTAAGGGATAGTCAATTATGTCATATCACCACCCATACTTGTCATGTTGTACATAAATTATTCGAATTGCAACTTTCTCTTTAACTCCAACAATTTATTACAATTGTTGATACCGACGAAAAATAAAAATCGAGAATTGTTTCACATGAATCCATGCAAAGCAATGTGTGCATCTATTTTCCATGTTAATGAGTTCTTTTGGTTTTACTTGTTGGAAAAAAATATGTTGGCGATAGAAATTATGAATAGCTTGCACAATTAAACCATCAAATTGGAACAAAACATACAACAATTCAAACCAACAATAAATCCATTGTCAAATATCTACAAGATAATCTTTTTTTTTTTAAACATTAAAGGGATTGTATAAATTAATGGACTAGAAATTAATGACTAAAATTAAGAATTCCAAGGATTAACAATAATCCATTTGGTTAATATTTTGTGCTTATTCAAGACAGGTATGGGATGAGATGGACAGTATGATAGGGGTTAGAGGAGTTTGGCAAGGGGAGACAATAGCAGGATGTTTCAAAACCTAGGAAATGAAGTTAGAGCTAAAATAATTTAAATCTCTTTCTCTGCTAGTAGCCTCAACATGTGGCTTGCTAGGAATGCAGGATTATTTGAAGACAAATTCATTCCCTCTTTCAATGTGTTGTTCAAATAAGATCTATCTTTTTCAATTACAAGTCACCAAAGTCAATGTCCATAGATAACATTTCATGAGCCTCTTGATAAATCTAGGAAATGGGGTTATTTTGACAGTGTGGAGCTATTTGTGGAAAGGGTCCCAAATAGCTATGCTGGGCTTCTAACTCTGAAACTGCTTTTAATCCCATCCACTTAAAAAGGGAAATTCAAACTTCAATTTTTTGGTGACTTAATATTAGTCATAAATTAGATAAAAGGGGGAATTTGAAATGGGAAGTTTGTTCTCAACTTTTTTGAGGAGGTAAATCATATGAAATAAATTTAATTACATCTCCTTTTCTAATGTCCACAAAGAGCTTAATGCTATTGTTGATAGCCTTTCCAAAAAGCATTTACAGCTTGAGGATGGAGTTTGGCCAGTGTCGAAATCAAAGGATTGACAAGTATTTGAACATTGGAACGTACCAAAGTTAAAACACTAAACATAAAAGAATTTAACCTAAACAATATATATATATATATATACCTTCTCTTCTTGGTTGAATTAGACTCTTTCATGTTACCAAAACACACCACTGGAAGTTTTGAGAAGTTAAACACTTGGTGATCAAAGTTCATACATGACAAGATATGTTAAGCTAGAGATGTTGAGCTTCAATTGCTGTAAGATTCTTTGATAGAATAGGGAAAGGGCTCTCAGTTTAAACCACTAAATTTACTTAGTGTTATGCTAACATATCCTTGTCATACAGATACATTACCATTGTTTACAAGCACCTAAAGAAGGTCTATACCGAGTCCAAGGTTCTAAATATCACATCTACAAGGAGGAGAAAGGCAAAGGTCGAAATACCCAAACTTACTATACATTAATGCCTGGGCCAAATAAATTTAAATACGGTGTATGTATTTTCAATTCCTCATAAGGAGGACAGCTAGAAAGGGACAACACTAGGGTTGACTTGTTTGTGGTTAAAATCATTTTTTTTTCTTGCACTATTGGAATACTTCCCTTCCTTATCAGAGAGCTGCGAATATGAAAAATGTTCATACTGTGCAGAACCGACATGTATTTATTCATGCAAAGGTTTCCTTGGTCATTCTTACCACATCCATACGCTTTTCAAGTATTTGGACCCGTGGTTTCAAAACCCAAATCGTTACATTCGATTCACATGGTTTGTACCGAGGGTTTAAGCTTGGCGTTCTTCTGCCAACTGGTTTACAAATTCATAGGTAAATTACAACTATTTTCTCCTTGTTTTAGCTACTGAATAATTTATATTTTAATGCTAATGATTATCGAATAAAGAAAAACCTAAATTTGTTTATTTATAGGTATGGCCACCACGACATTCACTCGGAGGTTAAAGGGTAAGTTTTATGGTTTAAAGTTACAACTCTTTCCTTGTTGTTTCGAAGGAGGCAATGTTTGTGGATGCTGAACTTTTTTTATTGTATACTTGGTTATCAATGGTTCTTTGATGTTATTGGACTATGGATAAACAAAGAACTCGCCACCAGAGTGTTTACTTTTCAAGCCATTTGGCTACTGCATAATGGTAAACTTCATTAGGAATTTGTTCTAGGGTTTGAAACGATGTTTAACGTTTACATATAAGCTATTGTTCGTATTTGTCATTATTCTCCATACAATTGGGTTGTTATTTGTTTTTATTTGTTTAAACATAAATACTTTAACTCTATACCAACGTGAAGGAGAAATACTTGTTTGTGTTGCAACGTTTTGTTATTTACTGTTTATCGTATATGAATGCTTAGGTTTTGATTTAATACCTGGATCTGTTTTTCAATCTTGAGTCTCTGTTGGAAAAGACTGGGTTCTCGGCTTGGTTTCAAAACTATGATCTGTAATTTAAAATATTATATATATACATCCATAGGTTTGTGGAGAGCATTACCGTTTTGTTTATATTGATAACCCAACAGTCACATGCTAGGGTTTTTATGTTATTATTTTAATAGGCAGCATATATATATATATACACACACACACACACACACACACATATATATATATATATATAGGTTTGTGGAGAGCATTACCATTTTGTTTATATTGATAACCCAACAGTCACATGCCAGGGTTTTTATGTTATTATTTTAATAGGCAGCAATATTGTTTATGTATAAAGGTTTCCAACAAAGTTTATAAGTAAATAATGTAGTTTTCTTGTGATTTTGTTACCTTGATTATTTGGATATTTCGTCTTAGCGGATGACCCCATAACCACTTGTTTTTATCATGGTTAGGGTTTTAATGTTAATTCAATTTGTAAAATATTTAGGATATGTTTGCTAATCTAGGAATTACTGTTACAGAGAGAAATTCCTATGGCTTGGGGTACCACAACAGACAGCTTGACTCCAGAAATCAATCCTTTCCAATATGCAATAGAAGTTAAATGTCTAACACTAAAGGATTGGACCTCGTACCTTATTCCGGACGGTTGAAGTAGATCCCCGTTGAGCTTTCCAATCTTTAGCTTGAATTGATCTGTTACTTCCTCAACAACAAGTAAACAATACAAGCATTCTATATATCATGGTGTTAGCTCTATTCTAGCATATATAATCAATAATGTATAAGCATTTGACATAATCCAATGGATAAAATATTCATTCAAACACACATTATTGGACAGGAAAAGATATTTCTATTAATATAAATCAGAGATTACAAGATACAACCTCTGACGGCACGTCTGCGAACCGGAGAAACTGAATCCCCCACTTGGGCCTCCACCACTTCAATCCTCCATCTCTCGATAGCAAGCTCACAAGCAAAAGGAAACCTTGGGAAGAACACAAAAGTGCTCCAAGGGACAAAGGGATGCAGATTCAAGCATAAGTTTCGACAACAATGGACTATAGTTTCTTTGCTCTCAATTCTCTCTTATGCCTTCAATGTACCAAGGGGTTCCTTATATAGCTTTTCAAAGGGATAATGAAAGGTTGAATCCGAGCGATCTCAAGGCATAGGGAAGGCCAGGAGTCGAATGAGTCGGATCCATGTCAAGGAAAACTCCAAAAGGATTTGGATTATGCACACATCCCAATGTACGCGGTTTTAGTGGTCAAACCCATGTATGTACGCGCTTATAGGTTTAAAAGTTGTGTATATCATTTTTCATGTGTTTTTAGGGATGATCAAGGAAACATCAAAGGACAAAAAGTGGTCCATAGGGTCTAAGGAGTCTGCAGCAGGACAGGGGAAGGCCATACAAAGTGTGATTCACCTAGAGTGGTGAAATCCGCTATAACAGATGTCCCCTAATGTGTGAGGTCAGAGGGGTCATTCGATGGCCGAAATACATTATAAGTCCATCCCAAAAGTGGAGTGATGAAGGATCCCAAATGGAAGACCAGCCACCCAATCAACATAGTACAATAATACAACTCTGCATACAACTGCAAATACATATAGCAGTCCCAGATACATAAGAGTACAATGGCCATGAATAGGCATGATACATGATGTCACATATGTGGTCATAGCCATGTACAATATACATAGATCAGAATCTCCATGATGAAGATATACAAAGGACCATGATCTCCAAAATGGCTGAAGATATATAATAGATCAAGATCTCCATAGTGGCTAGAAATATCTGACATATACTGGAATCAAGTCACAAGAGCTGAAATCTCTTGAACACTGGCATGATCAAGGAGGTAGCATATAAGAGATGCCACCAATATGGACAGTCTTCTACACAAACTGCTACGAGTACATGCCCTACTATGCGAATAGAGGTGTCGAGGTCGAACATAGTAGTCCATTGTCTGATTACTAGTCATTAATGTATACCGTTAACAGACGTGAGATTACCCACCGATAATGAAAATGGGAATCAAGGTACTAGAGTGAAAACTAACAAGTGTGAATAAATGTGTTGAGGTCGAACACTTGAAAGGGTCCATCGATCAGGGGACATTGATGTATTCCCAAGAAACTGTCGATGGTGAAAGAACCTGCCACTGATGACTGCAAGTCTCAAGGCACTCAAGATGACTCTAGACTCCAATCCCAGAATAAATGATCTGAAGTCGATGGGATGAAATCCACTGGAAGGAGGGCATTAAGGCATCCCCCATCATCCAACACGAGGTACTCATCAAAGCTGTATAATGTGGAAGGACTCGATCATAAAGTGCACGAACCAGTAACTGAGGAATGGCCGACTCAGGTTTCAACTTCCTTCGAACAAGAGCATAACGGCGTATGGTGACTGAATGAAGGTAGCATATACTTGATATACAAACTGGGACATCTCTGTGACACAGGAGGCATCAATAGAGGCTCCATAGGGACTAGAAGCTTAACCAGTCGGTGGAGATAAACTCAAATAAACAAGTTTAGCTCCTAAAGTCAAACTATAACCCAACCAATGGATGTGATATACAGTGCTCTGTTCGAAGGCAACACGACTCGACAACTGCCAAAGATAACATCTTTCCTTGTCCGGCTTTTTGGTTTTTTGATTTTTTTTTTGGACTTTTTCAGTTATTTGAAAAGCTTGAAAAAAGAATAAACTAGCTTTATAGTTACAAACTAGGAGGAGACGAGTGTCACCAGAGAAACCAAACTAGTTCCAAGTAGTGGAACATACCTATGCTCAATGCAAGGATAAATGTGTAGGATATCGACACTCGAGGGAAAATCCCCTCCCAGTAAAAAGGGAATCAAGCTGCGAAGGATATAAAAAATGGCTCTGCATGGCTATACATGAGACAAGCTCGGGCTATATGAATGAAACGCAATGTCAGGGGTGTCGGCATAAAGCTCAATAAGGCAGAAAAAGCTCATGATAATGCATTCACAACTTGACATGAGGGAGTCCTGAGAGAAATAGGTCAGCATAAGATCAAGAGGAGTATGAGGCTCTTGTTGGGCTATAGGGCAGACTTGGGATTTATACCATAAAATTCGCACCAACAAAAGACCCACAGTGTTGGCCCTTTCGGCAACAACTTGCGAACAGGTTGCAGTCTCACCCGAAACAGCTATGGGGTGCCGCAGAATCAGGTTTCTGCAAGCAGAAGAGGGATATTACTGTACCTTTAGCTTCTAACAATTATAATCATAAAATGTAGAGCCTTAATAGTTACTTATTTAGCCTCGCGGTTAGATAAACAAACAGTGCCTTGCTTAACCCGTTACTAGGAATTCCAGCGAAGTTAGTATTTAGCAGTGATCTTACTTATCAGTTATAGCTTTATCAATGCATAAAAGAACATAACAACAACACAACAAAAACCACAACACACGATATAACGTGGTTCACCCCCAATTTAGGGGTTACGTCCACAGAACTATGTTTTATTCAACTCTTTACAAAAACCACAGTTCTGATCTGCGCACTCAGCTGCAGATCCCTTCAAGTCCTTAAGCCGCGCACACAGTTGCAGGCCTCTACACACAGCTGCAGATTTCCTTTATCACCCAAAACCCTCTGCGCACACAGTTGCAGAGGTCGTCCACGCACACAGCTGGGACTTAACCTTCTTACAAACAAGCCTTAGCTTCACATCAGTTCATCTTACATCAAAAGCCTAAACTAACTTCTTTACAAGAGTGCTTATTTATAGTGCACTTATTACAAAATCACGGGCTTAAACCATGGGCACCCCGAACCCTAAACCCTGGACTTAAACCATGGGTTTATTACCAAAAAGAAGGTTTTTACTCAACCCCGACACCCCTAAGACTATTTTGAGTCGTAACTCCACTTACAACTTCCACAAAAACCGCGGAGTTACCAAAATTACGGACCGTTAAGGTGCGCGCCCCAATAGGCCCCTAAGACTCACCAGTGGCCCATCCCGGGACACTCTGCTGCTCTTCTGGTAGACGAACTTTGTCAGCGAAGATAGTGAACTGCTTGTTGAGACCACGCATGATATTGTCTGTTGCTTGCTCATTTTTGACCAACTCCTGCAATACTGCGGCTGATGCTTCGCTGACCTTTTTCTGCGCAAATGCATCATATTCCTTCAGAACTTTGAGTTGGGTGTCCACAGCAGTACTCAACTCGAAAGCTTTGCTGATAAGTGGCTGCATAGAATTTTCCACTTCTGTTGCTTTTGCTCTGTACGAATCAATTTCCTGCTGGAGTTCATTGCTTCGCTTTACCTTGAGCATTTTCTCCATAGGCGGCAGAGTCTTAATTTCCGCTTTTACTGTATCCAACTTTGTCTGTCGCTACCTGATGGTTTCTTGCAGCTGTCCAACTTCTGGATGTTCCTGCAGGGTGGTCCAGGCCTCAACACTGTCTTCTAGTAGCTTTGTTGCGCTGCTCACAATATCCGAGATTTTTGCTGCGGAAGCCTGAATGTCTGCTCGGCGTTGCTCCCTTACCTCTGGTGGGCTCTCCAGGGTGATGCAGAGTTGAAGCTCCGAAATCTGAGCCTCATGTTCTGCTTTGAGCTTCTCTATTTCGTTGTGAGACTGCTGTACGTGGTCTTTGACTTTGGTGATTCTTTGCTCTGGTTCTTCCTCATTCTGGATGTCGAATTCAGGAAGACTTCGACACGCCTCCTCCAATACTCATGCCAATGTGACCTGCTTACATTCTGCGTCGCTCTTTCTCTGCTCCGCTTCCTCCAACTGTGCTGCGAGGCTATCGTTCTGCTTCCTGGTATTTTCCAACAGTATTTGTGAGTGGTGGTCTTGGGATTGGATTTCCTTCGCGATGGCTGACTGACAGAGATGTAATTCCATCATGGACATCTTAGTGTAATCTATTCCAACTATCATGCTCATTTCCGCGCGAGATGCTACGTCGGTTACGATGAGCGCGGCACTTGAGACTTGTCCCTGGTGTTCTCTAACCGACCATTGTCTTGTGTCTGGCTACGTAGGTACTGGGGCACTACTTGCTGCAGCGCCCGTCGCTTATTTTTCTGCTAACTGCTTCAACTCCGAGATTTGCTTTGTTACACTGGTGATGGCATCAAGATGCATGCCTGCAAACTCTGACCATTTCTTGGTGAGAACTTCTGTGGATTTTGACAGAGCCTGATTAAGCTCTTCACTGGTCAGGGTAGGCTCTTCGTCGATATTCTTCTCTTTTGACGCTTTCGTTTTCTTGCGGGACTGAAGTTTGGTCACTTCTTCGGCCTCTGGTGACTTGCACTTATCTAGCCGATTAGGGTCTAAGATAGTTTTGACCGACTCCTCCTCTTCATCTCCTTCGTCTCCGCCATCTCCACCCTGGTTGTTTTCACTCTGCTGCGACTCAGTTTGCTCTTCGCTGTCCTCTGGGGGATCTTGCTGCTGCGTCTGACTAGGGCTAGCGCCCACATTGGTGACCGGAGGGATTGGGATGCTGGGCTTTGTTCCTTCGTCCTTCAGCCATTCAGCCGGCCACTGCTGAATTACCGCAAGGATGTCGTCTTTGGTCACCACATATGGCAACTTCCAGCATGCCTTCTTTTGGTCTGCGTGGGCCTGCATAAAGACATTGTGCATGTCAGCCCTGAAGTTGTCCACTCCCTCATATTGAGAGAATAGCTCATTACTGAGCCGCGGGGTCTTGACAATCTCATATGAGATACTCATGGCGTAAAAGGTGAACACAGTGTTCGTCATCTGCTGGGATGCTTTGTCCTGCGACACCCAGAGTGATGTGTACCTCGCTGCACCTGACATGCTTGGAGGTACATCAATAAATTGCACCTCGATGGGCTCTTTCCACCCGATCAAGGCAATAAGTACAATCAGCCATGAATAGTGAAAGGGTTTACCTTTTTCCTGCGCGTCGCGGGCATCTTCAAGAAATTCCTTAGCGATGTATGCTGCCCAGTTGTAAATGTAGCCTTCCACACAGTTCGCAGCAATACTTACAATCGGGGCAAGCACTTCATATGGTCTGCACTTCCTCATCAATTTGTAGGCTAAGAGTTCAGCAGTGAAGCGGATGTTGTGATGCTGAATGGCCAAGGTTTGATACCCTCGCTTCCCTTTCGTCAGCCCGAAGCGTTCCTTCATGCTATGTGCAAGCTTCATATCTTCATGCTTTCCCAAAAACTCAATGCTAGGGTCAGGTCCTTCCTTCGGCAGGCCTGTAATCTGGTGAATGAGTTCTTTATTGATAGCGATTTTCTGGTTTCCAATCCATAGGTACCCATCGTGTACCAATGCCAATAATTGTTTGACCACCACAGTTACCTGTGTGCTGCATTCGAAGTGGGGCACATCGAGCATCTTCAACAAACCAGCTTTGTCCAAGCCAACAGCCCACTGTTTTACTTCTAATAATGTTGCTTCGGTCTTCTGATAGCGGACAGAGTGTAAGTATGTCCCAGGTGCGAACTGTGGAAATTTCCCATGATCATTTGTATCGTGGTCGGCGTACTTGAGCCGGTCTATTTTCCCTGTCATTGTCTCGACCAGCTGCACACCCGGTGGCAGCGAAGGGGTGCGTAATGTGAACTTCTTCGTCCGTTAAGGGAGCTGAACTCCTGGTCAAACTGGCAGAAGATACGGTGGACGCTGCGGTGCAATGTTCTCATCTTCTTCAAACAAAACCTCTACTAAGCCGGACGGATTCATCTTAGGATCCTCCAGTGTTTTCCCTGATTGCTGATGTCTGTCTTCGTTCCACTTTGAACGAACTTCAGGTTTAAATTTTTTTTTGGTAGAGCGTATCTGCATTGGCTGGGTCGGTGCTAGGGGAGTCTCTTCGCGGGTTGCCGATGTAGGTGGGTGGCTAAAAAGGTGCGGCAGACCCTCCTGTTCAAATTCTCTCACTAACTTCTGAATCTCGCTATCAGCTGACATGGATGCAATTGTAAAACTCAAGAAATTGCAGAATGCAAACGTTGCGGGTGTGGGTGTCTTCTTATAGAATCCATCTAAAACATCTCTCATAATTGTGCATTGATGATACCAAATCTGACAGAGATCTTGTCCAAACGGCGGTAGATTTTCCAAGATCTCATTAATACAGACAGTAAATACGGGTAGCGTACCGGCGCCGCCAATTTTGATTTCTTCCAACGGCCGTATTTTAATCTTCGACACATCTTTCCTTCTTCGGCACAAGCAGTGACTCTGGCTGTGCCAAAATAAGGACATTCAACATTTCCTGATACCAGCGTCAACCTGGCTTCGAACTTCAACCCACGATAGAATGTCTTCCACCACCGCAATAATTCTTTTCATTGTTGAGAACCCTGTCAGAGATAGGTCCTGATAATCATGGAGAAGTTGGGTCACTTTGATCACCATTTCGTCATCCCAATAATCTCCAATGGTAGCATACTTAGGGTTTTCTTCTGACCAATGTTTACGGTCCGTGTCTTCAGGGTCTGAGTCACTTCAGGTGCTTCAACTGCTAGTCCATGTACTTCGTAGTGTCCTTCTGACTCAGGAATGTTAATGTTGCGTGGATCGTCATCCTCGTCAATTGCAAGGTTATAACATTCTACTGCATTGGCTTCTTGTGCATTCCAATCAGGTTGGTATTTTGTTATTTCTTGATCATCAAATACTGTTGGAATATAATCCGTCGGGATTATATACTTTGTAAATAAATAAACTAAATATTTATGTAGGAAGCCGAAAAGGTTGGGCGGAAGGTGAAACACAACCGTCATATGAGTTGTATAAATATATGCATTAGCAAGGGAATAATACGAATCGGGCTATTGCGTGCGTTGGAGACTACTGCGTTGGTTGAAGCTATCCTGCTGCTGCGAGTCCAATGAAGATTCAGCTGCGTGGAGGTAAAAAAAATTGTTCGTTGAAATACAAAAACCCTAATTCATGTGCATGGAGTGTGGTAGCAAATATTGCTCATATGTATGATATGGCTGCTATATGAGCCCAAGAATGTTATGCTGTGTATTTGATGAGCCTGTGTCTACTATAAACCTGAATTAAAGTAGTGGAAGAATTTGCAAATGTTGATGAGTGACTCATACAATTGCGTGGAGGTGAAAGCCATTCATATTATATGCAATTAATTCATAAACCCTAGGTTTTTGCGTGAAGTCTATCATTGAGTGAAGAGCCTCGTGATTGCTATATTGGAACCGTGACTGTTGCATGAAGAATTTTATATTCTACCTATGAATGTTATAACATGGAAGTATTGTATTTTCTCCTTTCGGTCTAAAGCTGTGCTTTGAGCTCGAAACTATGACCAGTATAGGAGAAAAATTGTTTGTTGTGACCGCTTTGAAGATTAATTATCACTGGCATTGTTGTAAAGCTTGAGGAAGGTGGCAGAGACTTAGACCTGCACCTTTAATCTTTCATCTTTTCTCTTATTGTTTTAGTTGCAGAATTGTGTAATAAACTGCAGAATCATATTGTAATTTGTAAAGGAGCAGGAATCTAAACCTGCATCCCATATCTTTTTCCAAGTATTCTGTAAGTTGCAGATTCATCACAGAAAATGCACTCTTTTGCATCTATTGTTGGCGATGCCACTCTCTCTTACTGCAAGAGAGGCAGAGGAAGAAGAAACTTTAGAGGTAGAGGAGGCAAAAACAACTTCAACAAAAGATCAGATTTGCAGTGCAAGCGTTGTGGAAAGACTGGACACACATCAGATCAGTGTTGGGCTTCGTGGGAATCCATCAAAGACAGACATAACCAGAAGAAAGATGACGCTAGTAAATCTTCTGATTCTGCTCATTGTATTGTTGCACATTGTAATCTTGGAATTAATGAAATGACTTCACTTTCATCTTACACTGAATGTTGGCTGCTTGATATTGGTGCAACATCACACATGACATTTAGAAAAGACTGTTTTGAAGAACTTAATGAAACAATAGATGGCATAGTTTACTTTGCAGATAAGTCAAGTCTTAAACCAAAGGGAATGGGAACCATTCGACTGAAGATGCCTGGATTCCCTGATTTCTTGTTGAATAATGTTCTTTATCTTCTAGAGTTGCAGAGAAGCCTGCTGTCCTTGGTGGAGATTCGACAGCGAGGCCATTCCATCCACATGTTTGATGGAATCATAGAAATAAGAAAGTCCTTTGACAACCAAGTCATCATGACAGGATACGAAGATGGGAAGCTGCTGAAGCTAAAGGGTTCATCTGCAAGAGTTCAGAACTATGCCTACCTCTCTCAGCATGGAGAAGGTAATTTGTCATCTAGTTCATTGTGGCATGCAAGATTTGGTCATCTAAATTATAACAGTCTTCATTTGTTGAGAAAGAATGGTGTATTTGGTTTTCCCACCATTCCTAAAGAGAAGAACAAATGTGATGCATGTATATTAGGGAAACATAGTAAGCTGCCATTCCATAAATCTAATTTCAGAGCAAGTAGGAAATTAGAATTAGTGCATTCTGATTTATGTGGCCCAATGCCAACTCCTTCTGCAAATGGGAATAAGTATTTTATGACATTTGTTGATGACTACTCAAGAATGTGCTGGATTTACTGTTTAAAGACAAAATCAGAAGCATTTCAAACATTCAAAGACTTTCATGCATTGATAGAAAAACAAGCACAATAAAAAATTGGTACACTTCATACTGATAATGGGAAAGAATACATTTCAAATGTTTTTGAAGATTAACTTCGCCAACATGGAATTGCACATCAGACTACCGTTCCCTACAATCCTCAACAAAACGGTGTAGCAGAAAGAATGAATAGAACCATAATGAATATGGTTCGCTCAATGATGTTTTTCAAGAATGTAAAACTAATGTTTTGGGGTGATGCAGTGAAATGTGCAGCCTATTTGAGAAATAGAAGTCCCTCAAATGCGCTTGATAACAAGACTCCACATGAAATGTGGTTTGGCCATCTCCCTTCAGTCGGGCATCTCAGAGTTTTTGGTTCCACCTGTTATGCCTTGATTCCAAAGGAGCAAAGAAACAAGCTTGGTGCTCGAAGCAGAAAATGTATTTTCCTGGGGTACGAAGAATACTCCAAGGCATACCGTCTGTATGATGAGGTAAACAAGAAATTTGTTATTTCCAGAGATTTCATTTTCTTAAGACTAATAAAAATGACCAGTCTATTAAGAGACAGCTTGATCATTTGGAAAGTTATCCTCATCCAAAGACATATTCTAAAAATGAATATGAAATTCCAAACCTTGAAGGGGGGATTCCTATTTTGGATCAACCTTTGGAATTTCCATATGAAGCACCAACTCCCCTGCATGAAGAAGTTCCTGCTACTTCACCTAATCAAGAGGTTCAACTGGATGATGTGATTGAGAGAATTGAAAGACTCTCAATCAATGATGAAGCACCACCAGCTGATCAACCAGGACCATCACGGAAGATTCCTAAATGGGCCACAAAGACACTTGAAAGTGTCCATCCGGATGAAGTTGGAAAGACGGGAACGAGAAGTTCGAAAAGACATGAAGATGGAGAAGAAGCAGATAATTCAGGTGATGATGTATCATTTGACTGTGAATTTAATTTATCTGCTAACTTTGAACCAACTTCCTTTGAAGAAGCTTCTACTCGAGTTGAGTGGAAAGAAACTATGCAGAATGAGTATGATGCACTCATGAAGAATGGAACTTGGAAGTTGGTTGACCCTCCAGTTGGAACCAAACCAATTGGTTGCAAGTGGGTGTACAAGAACAAATATAGATCAGATGGCTTACTTGGCAAGCACAAAGCGAGGCTTGTAGCAAAAGGATATGCACAGAAGGAAGGAATTGACTATGAATAAACGTTCTCTCCTACAGCAAAATGGGCTACCATCCTTACCTTACTCTCTTTAGCTGCTCAGAAAGGGTGGAAAGTTCATCAGATGGATGTAAAGACTGCTTTCTTGAATGGAGACTTGAAAGAGAATGTCTTCATG
>LPNX011223055.1:642863-794326 GCA_001517045.1 Pseudotsuga menziesii
TAAACAGTCGGTTCCGGCAGATTCAACAACAGAAGCAGAATATGTGGCTATAGCTGAAGCAATGAAAGAAATAGTATGGCTCAGGAAGATACTTGAAGATTTGCAAGAAAAACAAGAGAACTCCACTCCATTGTTGGTCGACAATACTTCTGCAATCAAGCTGGCTAAGAATCCTAGATTCCATGATCAAACCAAACACATCAACACAAAGTATCATTTGATTCGACATCATGTAGAGGCCAAGACAGTCCATCTTCGACATTGTTCCACAAATGATCAAATTGCAGACATCTTCACCAAAGCGCTTGGACGAGAAAAGTTTGAAAGATTCAGAAACATGCTCAGACTTACAAACACCCCTTCGGATTAAGAGGGGGATTGTTGGAATATAATCCGTCGGGATTATATACTTTGTAAATAAATAAACTGAATAGTTATGTAGGAAGCCGAAAAGGCTGGGTGGAAGGTGAAACACAACCGTCATATGAGTTGTATAAATATATGCATTAGCAAGGGAATAATACGAATAGGGAGTTATACCTATCAAATACTTTAGTATGGATCAACCTGATAGCTGCATCTAAAGCTGGACAAACTTCATTAGTAGAAAAAGTAAGCACAAAACTATCAACAAGACAATCCCAACTTACAGTATCCTGGTGAAGCTCAGCCTCCGCGTACCATTTCTTTGTTATCGGTTCCAGAGTATGCACAAACCTATGTACCCATTATTCCTGAGGTACATGCTGCCATGCTTCATAGCACTGTGCCAAATGTTCCTGAGGGCTAGTCTTTCCATCAAACCTGCTTTGCACCTCCTGGGGATGATCCATAAATCTCAGGCGAAGGAACTTCTGACAAGCTTTCCAACTAGGAATGTTCTTCTTATGGCCATTCCACCATCTGGCTGCTGTGGCTCTGAATACTGAATCCAGAGTCTCCATTTTCTGTGAATCTGGTATTTGGTTTGAGAATTGTTCAATAAACTCTTCTGGGTCTGTCGAACCATCAAAAACAGGTAAGGTTCTTGTCTATGAGCCAAGCCATCTGAGAGACCTGGTAATTCTGGCACATCGATGGCCATGTAGCTCATACAGTCTATTCTGCCAATTCTCTAGGCCATCATCTGAATCTATCATGCAGGAGCTGTTACACTACCAATCCATGATACCTTCGGCAGTAGGATCAACATAATCTTCTTCCTTTGCTGTGATATTGTAGATGTGGTCCAAAACATCCTGGTCTTCATCTCTTACTGGCTCTGTGTATCTCTCTCCTTGAGAAGGATCCAATCGGACTATGACTCTTAGTCCTTTCCCTTCGAAAGTCATCTGTCTCTTCTTAAGGTTAATGATTGCATCATTGTCTAATGCCCACTCAATACCGAGCAATGATGGATAGGGGTTGCTGTCGTCAATGATCTCATTAACTTCGAAGTCTGCTACAGTACAGATGCCATCAATATCTACTGGGACATTAGGGAATCGTCCTAGGGGCACAATCTTCTGCTGATTGGCTAGTCTCAACTGTATAGGGGACCAATCAAGGGTAGGTTTTCCCATTTGTTCCCAGGTTTGCTTAGTTAAGACATTTACCTCTGATCCTAGGTCCAAGATAACATCAGTCATATCATACTCTCCTATCTAAGCATTCAATCTCATTTCCCTGCCAGTTCTCCTGACTCTATTAACAGCTTTTACTTGACCAGAACTTTGCTGAGGTTCACAGGGAGCAATAACTTTCTGCAACTCACTTAAAGCATTCTGATTTCTTAAGAGCTTCAGACAACTTTGTAAAAAGGAGGACAGTGTACTTACTTTATCTGTCGAAGCTTCTTGTGGCTGCGACTGCTGCTGATGCTGTTGCATAGGTGCTACTGATGTGCGAGGAGCAAAATCTCTCTTGGATTCCATGAATGTATCTTTTTCTCTTTCGATATCAAATGCTGGGACTTTCGCTGGGGCCTTACGAACCCAAGCCTCGTCAGGCTGTTTTTCCTTATTCTGTACTTCCGTCGTAGCTCCACTCCGGGTAACAACATTAATGGCTGGGGCAAGTTTTTACTCGATGGAAATCATCTGAATATTCTGAGTAGGGGCACTGTTTCTTTCCTAAATCTTTGCTATCAACTGCGGGCACTGCTCGATCACATGATCTACTGCGTGGCAATACCGACATGTCGTAGTTGGGTTTCGATAGTCTCTCGCTAGATTCCTGTCCTGGTTACAGTTATAACACACAACTTGTCCTCTTCCTCTTTCGGCCATACCACCACGACCACGACCTCCAAAAGCACCTCTACCTGATGCACCACCGCGGTAACCATAGCCATCATTACTCTGTCCCTCATTTTGTACCCAATAGGTGTCGTAGGTGCGTTCTCTCATGAGGTCATAACTGCGACACTCATCTTCATTATGTCCTATGGACTTACAGAATTTACAATAGGAGTTCTTAGGTACTTGCCCATACCTCTGTAGCAGATAACAGTCTTCAGGTCGATGCTGACCTGTTGTTCTACAGAGCTCACAATATAGGACTTGCGGGTTAAACGGGTTTGGCGCACCAGTATTCAGGTAATTTCTTACCACAAGACACTATTCCTTGGCATGACCTTCTGTCCGACATTGTGTACACCAAACCTCTTCGCGACCGGTTTTTCCTTTGTTCATATCGCGAAGCTCCAGAGCCATCGCTACCAACTGCGCTTGGATTTGAGAAATACCAGAATTATCTTCGAAAGAAGTAACCAGGTCAGAGCGGGGTCTCTGAAAGAAGTAACCAGCTGTGCTCTTTTTGTATCTTGATCCGTAATGGTCTTAGCAGTCAACACTGCTTCACATAAAAACTAGAACTGTTCTAGATCCTCTGATCCAGTTCCTTTGAAAACAGGGAGCTTAATGTCGTCATTCATATGGGCCATCGCGGGTCTAGAGGGGGAGGGAGGGGGACTGGAAGTAGGCAAGGGGGAACTTACTGGGGTAGACTGACCTGCGACGGGAATACTCAAGGTAGGGTTACTTTCAGACTGCGATGGGTTCTTAGGAATAATAGGTCTTCGCTGCGGGGTTAGCGAAGGGTTTCCAACAGAAGGGGTTTCTTCGGGCTCTGATACTGCTGGACTTACGGGGTTAGAATCAATATTCTGACCTAGGGTATAGGACTCAAAATTTCTCTTGTACCTTTTGCCACTTCGCAGCAAACCACTTTGCTCGTCGAAGGTACTTTCACTTGCAAACATAAGTTAGTAGTGCTAAATCTAACAGTCTGATTCAATGAGCAATATACCTTTTTCAGCCAATAGCATTTTAATTCTCAAACTAAATGAATTCAAGTACTTACCCCTTGGTCCTTTAAAGAACTGTCGTTCGGCTTCGCTGAAGGATGTACTTGTGTCAATGGTGAACTCCATCACAAATGCTTCAAGGGTTCGCGTTGTCCAGAAATCAACAGCGCGAGATATCTCGTTGTTCACCCTTTTCAGTATATTAATTCTTGCGGGGGTCCAATCAGGAAACTGACATTCTTGGAAGTTCATCCTTCTCTCTGTTAACCTGGATAACCACTGGTGCAACTCTATGTGGATACTACCAAAGAAAATTTCGTACACATAAGAAGAAACATACCTTTGTAAAAAGTCGTTTGCACTACGACGCGGATCTTTGTTCTCTTGTACATCAAAGTTCAGATAAGTCTCTTCAATCCAATCACCAATTTCTTTCACTGAGGGTCTCCAAAACATAGCCCTCGAGGTATGACGTAAAACCCTCTTGAGCAGATACTGAGTTCAACCGGCAACGGAACCAATTTGTTGGGCTATAGGGCAGACTCGGGCTTTATACCATAAACTTCTCACCAACAAAAGACCCATAGTGTTGGCCCTTTCAGCAACAACCTGCGAACAGGTTGCAGTCTCACCCGAAATAGCTATGGGGTGCCGCAGAATCAGGTTTCTGCAAGCAGAAGAGGGATATTACTATACCTTTAGCTTCTAACAATTATAATCATAAAATGCAGAGCCTTAATAGTTACTTATTTAGCTTCGCGGTTAGATAAACAAACAGTGCCTTGCTTAACCCTTTACTGGGAATTCCAGAGAAGTTAGTATTTAGCAGTGATCTTACTTATCAGTTATAGCTTTATCAATGCATAAAAGAACATAACAACAACACAACAAAAACCACAACACACGATATAACGTGGTTCACCCCCAGTTTAGGAGTTACATCCACAGAACTGTGTTTTATTCAACTCTTTACAAAAACCACAGTTCTGATCTGCACACTCAGCTGCAGATCCCTTCAAGTCCTCAAGCCACGCACACAGCTACAGATTTCCTTTATCACCCAAAACCCTCTGCACACACAGCTGCAGAGGTCGTCCACGCACATAGCTGGGACTTAACCTTCTTACAAACAAGCCTTAGCTTCGCATCAGTTCATCTTACATCAAAAGCCTAAACTGACTTCTTTACAAGAGTGTTTATTTATAGTGCACTTATTACAAAATCATGGGCTTAAACCATGGGCACCCCGAACCCTAAACCCTGGACTTAAACCATGGGTTTATTACAAAAAAGAAGGTTTTTACTCAACCCCGACACCCCTATGACTATTTTGAGTCATAACTCCGCTTACAACTTCCACAAAAACCATGGAGTTACCAAAATTAGGGACCGTTAAGGTGCGTGCTCCAACAGCTCTTGCGAAATGTCATGGCAATACTATACAACGGACTCCCACACCCTAAAGGAGAAATTGTCGGCATGGGCACCAAATGCAAATAAGGCGCTAACTAGGGTACCCATGTAAGGTTAAGCTCTACCACTCGTATCATGCCACTTCTAAAGTAGCAAGAAGGTTCCGTGACATAATAGAGTGGGTTCGTACCTAAGGTCATGGTGATATGGTCATAAGGTCATGCAAAATGCAACGGTGGTGAAACCTAAACTATATGTCAGTTTAGACATGATACCTGAGATCAACATGAACGGGTCAATCCAACGGCTGAAACGGCACTGAAAAAGGTCTTCTGCAACACCAATTATGTCAAAAACGGTCCGAAATGGTTAGAAAATGTCGAAACTATAGGAAAGGGGGTAAAAATTTTCAAATATTTGAATTTTTTTCTATAAATAGTAAAAAATATAAATCATTTAAAACTTTTACCCATTTGAGCTCTGATTTTCAACTGCAAATTCCAGGAGATCCAGCCGACGGAATTCACAATCGTTTCTTCCAGGTATTTACTCATGCTTTCCTCTTGCATTTTGACATAATTTTTATAGATTTTCATGGTCAAATGAGTTTTTTAGGCCATCCCAAACTGTGCGTTGCGGCCCACGTGGAAATCGAGGCTTTTTCTGCATATAGGGATGGATACACGCGGAAAAGGGCCTCAAACCCGCATACATACGCCGTTGTTTTCAAAATAGTCGCTTATGAGGCCGCGGATATGAATTTTCAATAAACTAATGGGCAGATTTCCAATTTCTTTTGCAGGATGGTGCTAGAATGGAGAGAGCGCGAGCATGGTGAAGTAGAGGAAGCAGTAAGGGCCGACTTAATGGCTCAACAAGCTTTACCTGCATGCGGACTCTATAAGTTTTGGTGTCTTGGTGGTTTGAGGGCCAAACCAAGACTGCTACAGATGCTGGTAGACTATTGGGATCCAGACTCGGAGTCCTTCCATATTGATGGGATGTCCCTCACCATAGAGGTGGAGGACATATACTTTATCACAGGGCTTTCTAGACGAGGGGAGGTGGTGAACCTTCATTTCCGAGGTGGGCCAGGGGGTGGCCTAACTATCGATGAGTACATAGCTGTGTACTGCTATCCAGACACTGAGAAGGTGGGGAGTCAAGTCCCTACCAATGCTATACAGGTGCTGGGCCTAAAGGCCATATTAATGACGCTAGGCAGGATAGAAGGCTTAGCATCACTCCACCAGACCTCTCGGCCTCTGATGTTCTATGCAGTGGAGTGCATGAGACCCACAATATATGACTGGAGTACTACACTACTGAGCAACATGAAACACCAACTCAGCGAGTGTAAGGCAGGCAGGGTACGAAATTTCGGGTTCAGCAGTATTCTGAGAAAGTTTTTCTTCGAGCGTGTTCTAGGATTGAGCCCTAGAGTGGATGTTCCTCTCCACGGGGTTTGAGATCTGGCCCAACGGCGTTGGGCAGATGCTATGTGCAGACTGGGGGGTGGTAGGGTGGCCAACCCATATCCAGCTGACTTCTTTCCATGGTGGCGACGACAGATAGTTGCCATTGATGACTACCCCTATGCAAGGATAGACTTTCGGGGGGATCCGGACATGCCATTGCCACCAGGATCGGCATATGGCGATATAGGTAACGAATCTCAACCCTTACTCTTTTAAATTTTTTTGAGTTATTTATTTTTTTTGTATTTTCTTGATTATATGGAAGCAAAAAGACATGTTTTTATGCAACAACACATAGTGACATCTACCATTTGTGTGCAGATGTGGGACCACGGTGACCAGAGGGCTTCCCTCATCATAGACGGAGGGGAAGAGGAGATGACATCACGGGTGTGGATGCTGTGCGAATGCTCCAGAGCATTCATATCAACTTTGTGACACTGACTCATAGAGTTCCCATGGCTCAAGTCGAGGACTTACCTGAGGGCATGCAGTGGTAGGTGGTGGGTGTAACACGCGCATGGGTGCGTTTATTTCGACAGCTAGCTAGAGCCGTAGTGACGTTCCATGATCACAACCCTCCTCCTCCTCCACATGATTAGACACCTGGGAGTGTATTCATTTTGTACGACTGTGTATTATATGATGGTGGCTTTAAAAGTCCCAATTTTGTATCATGACACTATGTATTACCACATTTTTTATGTATATATAAAACAGTTTTATGGTGATCGATTTATTTATTTACATGTGTAAAAATTGTGTTTGTGATTAATTTATTATGAATGAAACAAATGCCAATCTAACACATAGTTAGCATTTGAGTCAGCAACTTGATTATTATTTCTTGGAATGTGTATATATGTTATATTGTCAAAGTGTCGTTCTAACAATCTCACACGTAAGAACCTTCTTAATAACATCGGATATCTAACATGGTACAAACCATTCAGCTGTGACACTACTAACTCCGAATCAAGACGTACCGAACGCCATGTAGAATGACATCCCGTAGAAGCTCAATAACGGCACTATATTCAGCAACATTGTTGGAAGATGGTCGTAGACATACACCTCCTGAAGACAGTACCTGACCCATAGGAGTATAAATCACCCAAGCGGCAGAGGCTGAGTGTTGAGTGTGACGGCTTGCACCATCCGCGAATCTTATGTAGGTGGAAGATTCCATTGACATCTGCCAAAAGAGACGGAAACTAATCACAAACCCGATCACGATAAGAAAAATACCTAACTATGCAAAGTTGTACAATAATATACAACAAGCAGCCTTGGCTAAAGATTATGCATAGTATTTTTTGAGAGAGAGCCCATTTCTAGGCTCTGCCAAAGCTGTTCCTTCGTAATCGACTAACTCATACGCACCCTTCTCTAACACACGCTTGATCACGTAAGGACCACGCCACATAGGATTAAATTTCCCTGCCCCTAAGGGTTCTTTTGGTTGATCCCACAAAAGGACCAAGTCTCCTTCACTAAACACTCTTGGATGGACAGACTTATCATACTGG
The DNA here is from genome assembly GCA_001517045.1 of Pseudotsuga menziesii. Lineage (NCBI taxonomy): Eukaryota > Viridiplantae > Streptophyta > Pinopsida > Pinales > Pinaceae > Pseudotsuga > Pseudotsuga menziesii. Next base: position 650,570 of record LPNX011223055.1, read on the forward strand.
ACCTTAACACGACACTTATTAACCTCTAGAGCCACCAAGGCATCCCGACGCTGCTCATCGAGTTGCTCAAGGTGAACCAAACGCTCCTCCAAAGGTGAAGTGTCTGGTAAGAGTTCCACAGCTAGCTTCAACGAAGGAATTTCGCATTCAACTGGCAATATAGACTCCACCCCATGCACAAGCTGATATGAAGAAAAACCAGTGGCAGTCTTAACCGCGGTTTGATATGCCCACAAAGCAGGATATAACATAATATGCGAATTATTCTTGCTTTGTGCGATGGTTCGCTGGAGAATGGATTTGAGTGATTTATTCACTACCTCTACCTGTCCATTCGCTTGAGGGTAGTAAGAAGAGGAGTGCTCTTGCTTATACCCTAACTTGGATTCCAACTCTTCCATCATACAGTTCTGAAAGTGCAAGCCATGGTCAGTGACAAGCTCTTTCGAAATCCTGAACCGAGTAATAATTTGGTTGAATACAAAGTGAGCAGCTGTCTCACCATCAGATTTTACTGTAGGCATAGCCTCAACCATTTCGTGAAATAATCAACAGCCACTATAATATGATGGTTCCCCCCAGCTGAAGCTGGGTTGCAATCCATAAAATCAAGCCCCCACTTAGTGAAGGGACCGGCGGTGATAATGGGATGTAACGGGGCAAGTTTCGAGCACATATTCCGTGCGAACACCTGGCAAGGGTGGCACTTCTTAACCGGATCAACACAATCCTTAAAGATCGACGGCCAGAAATAACCCGCTCTCAAAATATTTTGAGCTGTAGAAAGCCCAGATAAATGACCACCACATGCCCCTCCATGGCAATCATTCAGCACAAACTCAGCCTCGTCATGAGTTAACCAACGTCGTAAAATGGAATCTACCCCACGGCGGTACAAAGTATTGTCTACTATGAGGTAGTTCTTAGAGACGTGATGTAATCGTCGTCATTCATATCGCGAGAGGTGAGTAGGGGTCTTCTATGTTTGTAGATATACTATGATATCCCCATACCATGGGTCTAACGTTGAGATTAAGAAGATGTGTTCATCGACAAACGTATCTTCACAAACCAACTCCTTGGCCTCGCTCGGAAAATACAATATAAGCTCTGCAAAGATTAAAGACTTCTTCGATTTTGCGGAAACAAATTCGAGATCAAATTCTTGCAGAATGACAATCCATTTATTATACTTTCCCCCAATCATCCTTCGGGTGAGGACGAATTGAAACGGATTGACATGGCCCACAACCAAGGTCTGGCGAAGGAGAATATAATGTCTTAAATGCTGAACCACATGTACGGTAGCTAAAGCAAGCTTCTCGACATGAGAATAACGAATCTCTGCGTCAATAAGGTTTCAGCTCAGATAATATATGACATGCTCTTGGAGCTCCACATCCTCTTGAACCAAAACCATACCAATCGTCTCTAAAGACGCGGCCACATATAATAAGAAATCACGGCTATAATCCGGAGGACTAATCACCGGGGCCGATGCTAGGACTAACTTGAGTGCATTAAAGGACTCTTGGGCTCGCTCATCCCATTCAAAGGGAGTATCATTCTTCAAGAGACGCATGAAGCCTTTAGTCAAATTGGCAAAGTTGACAACAAATCTTCGTAAGAAGTTTGCCATGCCTTGCAAACATTGAAGATAACGAATATTCTTCGGGGGAGACAATCGAAGTATTGCCTCAACCTTCAAAGGGTCGACTCTTATACCCTCTTTTGACACGATGAATCCTAACAAACAACCTGACTTCATGCAAAAGATGCACTTATGAGGATTTAATCTAACTGAATAGTGCCGGCATCTTTCGAATACCAATCTCAAGTGATAGGGATGACGCATTCTCATGCGAGAATGAGCAGTGAGGTCATCCAAAAATACTTCAATAATAGACTTGAGATCATGGAAGATCAAGGTCATCACCCGTTGAAATGTAGATCCGACGTTTTTAATGCCGAAAGGCATTTTTCGATATGCAAATGTTCCCCAAGGACAAATAAATGCAGTCTTATGTTGGTCCTCAGGTTTAATCTGTATCTGATTATATCCGGAAAATCCATCCATAAAGGAGAACACCTCGCTACCCGCACACTCATCCAAAATCTGATCTATAAATGGTGTGGGGAAGTTATCCTTAGGACAGGCACGATTCAAATCACGGAAATCAGTGCATATGTGGATCGCTCCCTGCTTCTTATCTACCGGAACGGGGTTTGAAACCCACTCCGTCAAGGGAACGGGATAGATGAAACCGGCTTTCAATAGCTTCTATATCTCTGCCTTAATGGCGGGTGCTTTCCTAGGATTCACTGCACGTAAACGTTGTCGAACAGGCTTATCGTTGGGGTAAGTCTTAATCTCGTGCTCGACAATACGAGGGTCAATACCTGGCATCTCATCGTAAGACCAAGCAAAAATATCACGGAATTCCTTGAATATCTCGGTATATCCCAGAATCTCAGCATGGGAACATTCCTCCCAAATATAGACATTCTCTATTGTGCCAGGATTGCGAGAGATGTTGATAGGAATCGTTGAAGATATGTTCGCCATGTTTCCATCAGCCATCGGACTAGGAGAGCTTAATGGAACCACAGGACTACCAACTCTTTGACTAAGAATCTCCCTATAATCCTCATGCTCCAAACGGCCAAGCGCTGGAAGGAAGTAGGATCTATGATGAAGTTCCTCCCATGGTGGCTCAACTCCTGACATAGCCTCAATAATCGCTTCATTCGAAGGGAACACCGTATCAAGGCAGTCGTGGGCATGAGAAGACTATACTGCCCATGCCAGCAGCACATAGGGGTCTTCCTCCTCCGTCTGCGAAGAGGAAGAACAAGGCCCTGCAACATTCTTGAGATTAGCTTGATAAGCTATCATAGCTGCAGGCAGCGGCATGCTCGTCTCGACAGGCTCACTCGAAGTACTCAGTGTGGGAAGAATCCAAGGGTCTTCCATATGGCTTGTGCGAAAAGACACCGATATCGTAGAAGTCAAAGCCTCATCGGAACTAGATCCTATCATGAGGATCGGTACAGGACAACTAAAGATTCCCATGAGGGATGGATACATCCTTACACCCACACTCCCAGTTGCCAGCTGAGAGTGCTCAACGATCAGGATCGAAGCTCCCGAGGATGCGGTAATAGACGGATTCTTGAATTTCATTTGATCAATCTTTATAATCTTCCCATTATGTGGAAAGCATACAATGCGGAACAAGGAAGAAGCAACGGCTTGCATACTGTACATCCAGTTCCTACCCAGCAAGAGATTGTAGTCAAGGGGCACATCAACCACCTCAACCTCTATCGCAACGGTCTTCCCCCCCAAACGGACTTTAAGGGAAGGAAGGATGTCGTGCGGCCTAAAAGATCTCCCATCGAACGCAGTTAACATAGTCGTTGATTTAGACAGCTGAGGAGAACCGAGATCCTTCCAACAGGCCAAAGACATCACAGAAGTAGTAGCGCCCTCGTCAATCACAGTACGTTTGACGGTCATACCAAGACATTCTATGTGCACCAACAAAGAAACATAGTAGGGCAAGCGAGGATGAAGTCCTGCGGTTTCAAATTTGATCACAGAGGAAGAACCATCATCGTTCACACCAAGGGAAGAAAGCAACGCCTTCCTTTGCGAAGGAAAACTCTGAAGCACTTCCAATGCAGACATCGCACAATGAGTATGGCCCAAATCCTCGACAACTAAATAATTCTGGGCCGCTCAGGCATTTGGATTATGCCCCGAACGCTTAAGGACTCCCTTAGGAATGCGAGGTGTAGCCTCAGGTTTATTCGTAGGTTTCTTAATGCGCAAAGGGGACCCTGGTGGATCAGGCTCTTTGCCTGGGCTGGGTTGTGATAAACTATAATCTTTCATACGAGTCACAACTTTCGCAGCACAGACCATTTTAATGCACCCACGACCACCACCCTCTGGTGGATCATCATCACTAGACTGGTCATGGGACTTCGAGTTCATATTTTGATTATGTGGTAAAGGGTTAGTTAGCACAGCTGGGCCTTGTGCTAAGAACCTCGAAGCTTCATCAATCTGAGGGCACAAGTAAGTGAGGTGATCGTCCTTACATAGCTTGCAAGGGAACTTAACCTTACGTTTCACTTGCTTGTCCCCCCCAACATTTCTACCGTTCTTGTCATTATTGTTAGCATTCTCATTCTTATTCCCACCCTTTCGATTATTATTTTTACCCTTTTTTTTATTCCGTCCGAGCTGTTGGTTACCCTTCTGGTCCGACGATTGCACAGAAAGTACATTCACAGTTTGGGCGGGTTGAGACGAAGCCGTAGCTTGTCCCGAAGCAGATTGGTTGATTGACAATTTACTAGCTTGTTTTGCAACTGAATCTGCAGGTTTCGCACTTGCACAACCCACAATGCCATCAGCATGTGGTCCAGGTTTGACTTTGGGATCGAAACTGGAATGAGGGGCATTGGGAATAATCTCATACAACAAACCGGACTGAGCATAGATCAAGTCCAGTTCTTGTGCCCTAAAAATCGCTTGTTCCTCATTCTGCACTCCGGATGTGGAAACATCTTTCGCTATATATGGCAATAACGACTTGAGGAACCACTCGAGGAGGAATTCCGGAGGTATAAAAGCTTTTATTAATCTAATCCGTCTACGCCACTCTTGAATATGATCAGAAATATGTGTGGATTTATCTTACCGAAATGTCGACAAGAGTTCAGTACCAACGTCATAGCGCACTGGTAGCTGGAAGTGATTAAGAAAATTCATCGCAAGGTCATCGAACAAAGCGAAATCTCCCTTAGGTAACTCTATATACCATTTCGCAGTAGGCCTTGTGAGGGTGAGTTGAAATAGTCTCAAACGGACTGAGTCCTAATGTAATGAATTCTAAGAGAACCATAGGTGAAACGTAGTAACGTGTTCGCTCGGATCCTCTCTCGGTTTGCCTTCGAACTTAGGTATGTCCAAAGGGAGTTTGGTAGGGACAGTCGTCCAAGCCGGGTCATGAGCCACAGGATCGTTTGTTAGTCTCGATAAGTCAGGAAGATTAAGTGTCGCGAGGAAAGGGAGCCTAGGATGATGAGGTCTATGGACCACTCCCTGACTCATATAGGGTTGATTACCACCATGGCCTTGGCCATAGTGTCCTCCTCATGTTTGACCCGTATAGGGTGGCGTGGAAGTACTATAGTATGGTGGACCTTGACTAGTAGGAGCTACAAAGCCATAATTAGGAGAGTAAGCAGGTTTTTGATACCCGCCTCCATAAGGTGAAGAACCCTGTCCATACTGCGTCCCATAATAGGGTCCATAGGTCATCACTTGCGATGCCCCATGAGACACTCCGTAGGTAGGAAGATACACTCTGGAAGTAGGAATATACATACCGAAAGTAGGGATATATGCCGTGGAAGTAGTAATATGACCTCTAGAAGAATGAACATAACCTCCCGAAGTAGCAGGCGGTATGCGAACTTGAGACACAACCGGTCTAGTAACCGTAGTATGGACATGACTCGTAGCCATATATCGGCTCAAAGGACCACGTGAATAAGGTGGAGGATGTACATTTGAAGAACTAGGGACCGAGGACGAAGGAAGCTGAGTAATAAGATATGTATTACCGCCTATCGTCACTCGTCTCGGATCTGGTATCCTAATCGGATCGCTAACCCTAGACCTAGGAGGGATATAGGATGTAGCTTCCACCACTGGGACGGAAGGTGCAATGTGACTAGTGCTCCCAAACCTCTCCGCATGGTAATGAATGAGAGTGCCCCCATGCATAGTGTTAGGCTCAAATTCGGATTCAACATGAAATTTCAAATCGTGTATAGGGAAACCAGACGTAGCATAACTACCGTAGCTAGTGCTGGCAGGTTCAAAATGAGTCTCGGCGTCCTCCGACATTCCATACCGGTAACGTGTCAATGGGGAATCTGACCTAGATTGAGTAGGTCTATCATGCATGGCTCCTATCTCAAAAATCACAGGGCCTAACTCAACTAAGTCGGGTGAAGGATCATAAGTAGGTGTAAATTCCCCATCGTCTACACGAATGGGAGGAGGTGGTTCAGGAATATCCTCTGAATGGTCTCCCATGGTGTGTGAATCAATGTGTGACATAGTCTGCCTGGACTATCTAGGTCTCTCTCCCAAAGGAGGAGGAGAAGTAGAAGGCAGAAGCCCTTCTAAACGACGAGAATGGCAAGGAACCGCACTCGAATCCACAATGACTCAAAAAAATAGCAAAGACTCTCTATTTACGTAAACCCTAGGCCAACTATCATGCATAGAGAAATCACCAATAAAATCTAAATCCAAATGCAAGCAAACAAGGGCTGGATAAGTGAGCTCCCGAATGAAGCAGGTATGTCTCACCTAGGAGAGGCTTGAGACTCCCATACACAACAAGAGGAGGTACGTAACCAATTATTGTGGCCCTCAGCTTCAACGCGTAAAGCGACTATGCTGTCCGACCCCAACCTGGCCGGGACGCCTGCAGAATAACCCCTACAAAGTACCCCCTCGATATCCTAGGTAAGGCCACTAAGGTCACCTCAATATAATCAATGCTCAGGCGGACAGTCGCAGGTGGGATTGACCGGATGGGTAGGGTAGCAAAGCCCGAAACTCTCGAAAGATCCCCCAGATACGAATACAATCCTGGAAATATCTCCGGTGCTACTCAGTTATGACTAGGGGTCATACCAATCAATAACCGCTCACACTGCCTCATGCTTAACTCCCTTTTGAGAGGAGGATCCTGAGAAACACTGGTTATACCAAGGATTTCACACACTCACCTGGACAGACACCTAGATGTTTTTGTTTAGTGATCTTGGAGAATTGACTTACAATGAACTATTCCAAGATCCTAAAACCTAAGCTTGTTGGTGCACCCTAGAAAAGAAAAGAGTGTAATTCATTTTATTTAGCGTTGATTTTAGTTGGATTTATTACTCAAAAAATGGATATGATCGTGCAACTAGTGGTGTTATGACGCAACATGAAGTAAAATGCACACTTAACAATCAATGCAAATGCATTGTGTCCATGAAAACAGGGTATGCTACTACGTGAAATGCACAATTCTTCTTCAAATGATAAATGCAAATTTCCTATATGAAGTCCTAACTAGTACTCCAAAGCAAATCTAGATCTAGTGCAAGTACAATGCAAAGTGCAAAATGCAATGCATGATGATAAGCAAATGTTTTTGGATTTTTTGAAAATAAAAGAGATGCAAAAAGCAAAAGAATGATTCTACGACCCCTAGACTCTGCAAGCACACCCAAACAACACTCGAGCAAAGTACTAAGGTAAAATAACTCTAATGCACTAATCTTAAACAAAAAATCGAAAATGCCATGACAAGAACTTTCTAAAAAAAAAAAAATTAGCCTAAAAAAAAAAGTTTCTGGTCAGAAATAGAGGTCTGAACAGACTCAGATAGTGCCAAAGGAGACTCAACAACTAACAGAATTCACCCAACAACCAATTATCTTCCACAAAATGGAAAAATCAAGGGTATACACGATTGTTTGCAGTAAACCCGCGTGTATACGTGGAAATCGCAGAGGAAACCACGTGTATACGCGACTGTAAGTCAAAAACCCGCGTATAGGAAGAAAGGTGCATAAAATCAAGGCAAACAGACAGGTTGAGACAAACTTCACACCAATCAGACTCTACCAGGCATACATGCCCCCATACCCGACACAGAAACAAGAGAGAAAGAGCAATTCAAATTCATTGAATGCCAAGAAAACAACCCCCAAAGGATAACTACTAGGAACTCCACAACAGAGTTGCCAATTCTGTTACAAAGAGAAATTCCTATGGCTTGGGGTACCACAATAGACAGATTGACTCCATAAATCAATCCTTTCCAATATGCAATAGAATTTAAATGTCTAACACTAAAGGATCAGACCTCGTACCTTATTCCGGACGATTGAAGTAGATCCCCGTTGAACTTTCCAATCTTCAGCTTGAATTGATCTGTTACTTCCTCAAAAACAAGTAAACAATACAAGCATTCTATACATCATGGTGTTAGCTCTATTCTAGCATATATAATCAATAATGTATAAGCATTTGACATAATCCAATGGATAAAATATTCATTCAAACACACATTATTGGACAGGAAAAGATATTTCTATTAATATAAATCAGAGATTACAAGATACAACCTCTGACGGCACGTCTGCGAACTGGAGAAACTGAATCCCCCACTTGGGCCTCCACTACTTCAATCCTCCATCTCTCGATAGCAAGCTCACAAGCAAAAGGCAAGCTTGGGAAGAACACAAAAGTGCTCCAAGGGACAAAGGGATGCAGACTCAAGCATAAGTTCCGACAACAATGGACTATAGTTTCTTTGCTCTCAATTCTCTCTTATGCCTTCAATGTACCAAGGGGTTCCTTATATAGCTTTTCAAAGGGATAATGAAAGGTCGAATCCGAGCAATCTCAAGGCATAGGGAAGGCCAGGAGTCAAATGAGTCGGATCCATGTCAAGGAAAACTCCAAAAGGATTTGGATTATGCACACATCCCAATGTACGCGGTTTTAGTGGTCAAACCCGCGTATGTACGTGCTTATAGGTTTAAAAGTCGCGTATATCATTTTTCATGTGTTTTTAGGGATGATCAAGGAAACATCAAAGGACAAAAAGTGGTCCATAGGGTCTAAGGAGTCTGTAGCGGGACAGGGGAAGGCCATACAAAGTGTGATTCACCTAGAGTGGTGAAATTCACTATAACAATTACATAACTCCAATTCTTTTACTTTGACTGTAACTTTTAAATTAAATATAGTATAATGATTAAACACTACATAGGTTTCGATGCTTGACAATATAATAAAATAATAAACCGACCTTAGGTTTTTATGTTAATGGCCTAGCTTGGGCATCGATAAAAGAGACTGTATATCTAATGATATTAAAGTAAACACTAATATTTAACTTATGCATAAATGAAGGAAAATGTAAACCGAGCGGTCTCAGTAATATAGAAAGAAAACTAGTCTCAACCTCTTCACAATTTAAATATAAATAACATAAACAATAACTCTATCATATAAAGAAACTGTAATGAGAAACAAAACCAGTTTTTAAGAAAGAAACATATCTGGAAATGGTAGTTTTAAGAGTCGCACACCACCCTGCCACTGAAACTATTTAGCAATTTTACTTGCTTAGCTTCACCCCCTTGCCTAGACTCTTGGGTTTAAAATAGTTTATATGCATCCTCAAGTTAGCACCAGTATTAGAGAGAATAAGTTATCTCAGAACCTAGCATTTTATTATGCTTCACTGACAGTTCTAAAATAGAGCCTAACATCTACACAATGTTCACTGGCAGCTCTGTGCTATTTCAAGAATTCAATATAGAGCCTTCACATATGGTGATCTCTGGAAGCTCTGTCTATGATTCTTTTTCCTCATAATAATCGTATCTTTGTCTTGCCTAGGACTTTTATAGCAAAATAACTAGTTCCCTTTAATACTGGCCACTTGTCTCCATAGAGAATGTTGTAGGTTTGATAATTGTTTTTAAACCCATGTTTCTGTCAATTTATTGTGCAACTCTTAAAACTTCCAATTTCCAATTATATATATAAAATTTAATTTACTTATTTCTTTAAAAGTAAATAACAATAACAATATCAAAACTAATTGGAGGGTGTTGCAAACACATCAAACTAGTCTATGCATCCCTTCAGCTGAAAGTGCAGATCTTTCCAAAGGACTTGATCCTCTGAAGTCTTGTTTCCAACCTATTTTTGGAATTTATGTAGTGTTGAAAACATTATATTAGGGATTGTTTTCTTGAACAATTTTTATGTAATCTATTGAGACACTTCTATGACTATAAAATACTATTTTATGTAGTTGTATGAGATTTTAGAGAAGGACAGAGTTTAGATAGGAGATCCTTTATTGTCTTTTGGATATTTAGTTTGAAGGGACAATATATTTGGATGGTCTTGGAATGGGAATGCATGTGCAGATTGCAATTTCATTTATTTTAGAATGGATTATACAAAAAAATTTCAAGGATTTTATTGTGCAAAAAAAGGATGGTTGGTCAAATCCCTGGCCAAGAATAGCCAAGAGGAATTGAAACCATGGGAAGTAGAGGAAGGAAGAGAGTTGTAAGACTTAACTTGTGGGAGAACAACGATACATGGATTTAGAGGTGTACTTGAAGCTAAAGGGAAGAAATGCAACACATAAATCTTCAGGAGCTAAAGATTTGAAACTGTTATCACTTTGAGATATGATGAGCAATTTGCTATGGTGAAAGCATCAAGACCTTCAAGAGAGTTACCACATATCAATCATTGGTTAATGGTTTATCCCTCATATAAGAGCAGTTCAAAGAGTTCAAAGCACATAAGGAGTAGTTTAATAGGACTCAAGGGAGTCAATCCTTAAGGAGAAGAAGTTACCCTTATGCAAGCATCTTGGATAGCCAAGTGATAGGGCCACCAACTTTCCTACATCTGCAACAAGTCTCTTTCCCCTGCCATCTCTGGTCCGCGAGTAGGTTAGTTTGAAGTTAAATATGTTTTTTAAGTTGATTAGCAATGAATCTCTAAGTGTTATAAATCTTCCACTTCTGTGTAAAGGGGAGTTTCATGGCAAAATGCATGCTTCACGGATGTAAAGACTAACATTTTTTGATGGATTGGACTGGTCTTAGAGGTATAGCCAATACCTTTGTACCAAAATTTTGTGAAGAAAAAACTTTTCCTTCTTTAAAAACATAAAAATGGAAAGCTAATGAATTTGATTTGGGTGAGCCCATAGGGGTGTAGCTTAACTAACGATTCACTTGATATGAAGGGCATGTTGTAAATGAAGGTCACGAGTTCAAATCACCCCATATTACCTGTGCCCCATGCGTTTGGGTTGTATGGGTGCACCTAGGGGTATAGTGGTAGAAGGATGGGATCCTTGGACCCCGTGTCACACAAGTATCATCCCAGTCCCCAATTGTCGATTCTCCTAGTGCAAAAAAAATGATTTGGGTGAAATCATTGTAGATGTAGATGTAGATGAACTCAGGCTTGGCATTTTTAGGAAAAATGTAGATACTCTTGAGATTGAATCCAAGCCTCAAGGTAGATATGTTGGCTCTCCTTGCTTATTGCATATTCAATCTTTGGATCAATAAGTATATTTATTGATGTATCCTATATTATGCAGTACTAAATACAATATCCATTTTCCAAAAAATTTAAGAATTGGTTGAGTAATTAATTTTTCTTCTGTCTATACAGATTTTGAGATGTTTTAACATTAGGAAGATCAGAATCCATGTCTTAATTAAATCTTGCAAAGAAAATGAAAATTGTTTTCATATAGTAATCTTCTTTTTATAAACAAAACTTTAACTTTTCTTTGATTCAAGAATTGAAAATAGTATTCTTTGCATTGTAAAAAGAAAGATTAAGAGAAATGAAACCCTCATAATGATCACAATTCCCTAGATATATCACGAGTTTGCAAACACCCAAGTACCTCTATTATATTTGAAAGACAACTAGAACAATATTGTTCAAACACTAAGAAATAGCATCAAAGAACTACAATAACATCAGTCCCAATAGTAACAAAGAAAATTCCCAGTTTGAAGTGAGTCATCTCCAAATCTTGTTGTGTGGATAGTTATGAAAAGAAGGTATAATCCAAAAGCTAAAGGTCGACTATATTGACAATGAGAACAATGAGGGATTCTTTGTAACATTCAGAACAATCATCCATGAGGGATTCTTTGTAACATTCAGAACAATCATCCAACTCACAAAATTAACCATCATAGATGACCAATCACATCAAAAGAGTATGAAGAAATCTGTAATAGGGAGTGACCATTATACCATTCATAGAGCAATGAAAAACTAGTTATCATACATTAGATACAAACTTGAGTTTTCCTACACTGAAGGTATCTTGACTTTTGAAAACACTCTGTACATCCCTTGTCAAGATTTGGCCACCATTGCTAGACTTCCATCCCTACACTCTGTACATCCCTTGTCAAGATTTGGCCACCATTGCTAGACTTCCATCCCTACACTCTGTACATCCCTTGTCAAGATTTGGCCACCATTGCTAGACTTCCATCCCTACTGGAAATGAATTGTTCTGACTACAGTGTTTCATGACAAGAATAGACTAAACCCATGTTGAATGGCATCTCATGGTAATGTTGGAAAGTAAAACAAAATGTTTTTTTCATTGTTCCTATTATGTATGGAAGGAGTTGTGTGTTATCCAATCCAAAGCTCAAATTTTGGAATCTAGATTTATAAGAGGATTCAATGATTTCAGAAAACCTGGATGGAAAATAAGCATTTCAGCCAAATGACTTGTGGCTCAATCCCAATGCTAACACTTCGCAAATTAACAGCAAAGTTTAATGTTGTTACTAAGCAGAATGTCAAGAGATACCATAGTGAGAGCTAACTAATCCTTGAAAAAAGATTATGAAGCAAATAAGAATTAACTAATAACTACATAAAAAAAAATCTGAATTCTAAGATAAAAATATGAACTGTCAGTGCTTACTAATATTAGATAAATAATTCCCTGCGAAACTTTTATCCACGAGCTAAATGAAAGTGCCATTTGAACATAAATAAACTACAACCATCTGTGAATACTTTAGTGGTGATGATAATAGGTATGCATTTCACTTACATGTAGAGAAGGTTTATAGCAAAAGGATTGTAGGTTAACCCACATGTGGCTTGCTGCATATTCAGAATTATGGGTCAGATCAAATTAGTCAAATAAAAAAAGAAGAATAAGATGAGGATAAATAAAATAAAATAAAAGAATAAGATGAAGATATATATTGAAACTTGTTTACACCAACTTTCTCTAAATTTTCATAACTATAGATGAAAATCAAAATACAAATTCTCAAACAGATGCCTAGTCTATTGGCATTCCCCATATAACATTCACCTCTCAGCCAGCCGTGTATGCATATTTAAGCTTCATTTTTCTTGAAAACTAGCACAATTATTTAAACTTCATATTTCTTGAAAATTCACATGATCATTAAAACCCGAAACTGATTCGTGAAGTTCCAAGTCTTGGGAAAGGAGAAATATGAGAGTTACCTGGGATTCATTAAAATATTCAGAACATGGAATCCACCATAAGAATATGCGACATCAGAATCAGGGCCATTAAACCTGCTCAGACATTCCAGATCCATGCTCAATCAAGCTTACCAGACTTAACTAATCCAATAGTCCATGCAAATTGAAAGTAAGATACCAGAGACAACACTTACATCAAAGATGAGAGTGTTTTCTTTGATGTTACTTTTTCACCCTAGAGCATATGCTGCAAACATGCAATTCCTTAATAGTTCCCACTTTTAGAATTTGGCAAATAGGATTGTGCCATGAAATTATTTGCTGAGTATGGTAAACCATGCTCTCCATGGCACAAATGCTATGATTGTCCAAAGCCAAAAAATCTCCGTGTTACTTATCATTACCTGTAGCTTCCAAAAGAATAAAACCTGTCTTGAAGATTATGGAAGAAATTGACATCTCTGACAGTTATTTCTCAACAAACAATTTGGAGACGAAATTTGTCACAATGTGGCAACTATTCCACATAGGTAATTGTCACAATGAGTTGAATATCCAACTTTTAACTGGGATAATCTATCTCCTTTATTTGTCCAGCCAACTGCTGTAATGTTGCATAGATCAGGCACATACCCTACTCTATCTCCTTTGATAAATGTATTCACTCTATTGTTGACCTCGATCCAGCTGTATCCTGGTTGTTTCTTCAAACCCAATTTCTCATCATATGAGATGCATCACCCCATCTGCTAGAGGAAGCATAAATGTTTGACATCGTGATTCGTAACATAAGTTTCATGAAACGAGCAACTTCTAAAACATCTATGTTGCGCAAAACTTCTAGAAACGAGCAGAGGCACCGCGACCTCCAACATTCTTGGGCTCGCAGTGCCTGTGATTGGCCACGAGAAGGGTCTTGTTGTACCTGACAAGAATATCAACCAGAGTCTTGGTGATGCTCTGTCCAATGGTGTATATCTGTGATGTGTGTCCTCCTCCTTTCACCCTGATTCTCTATCTACATCGGCTAAGCATTAAAAATGAAAAGTAATTTAACACGTGGCAGAATATGGTTGGTTGGACTGATGCTGAATCAAAGCTACAGTAGTGAGACTACATCTGCATTTTGAAATGCCTTTGACTTAAATATTTTTAAATGTAATGTTAAATTTTTTAACTTGTGATTGTTGAATATCCAGAGGTTACAAGTTAAGTGTTACTAATAAGTTATTGATTACTTGTTTTAGTCTTTCTTTTTGTTAAATGATTTATTTGTCACAAACTGTTATTTATCCATGCATCAACTAAGACATATTCATGTATTCTTCTTTTTATAATTGTATATTTTGAATTTGAAAAATTTGATTAGAATCAATCTAGACAATACACCTAGAAAAAGCATAGGCCCTTTTCCACCCCAAATTCTCAAATAAATACACCTATTTGTGTAATGGCAACTTCTCTTTTATATGTCAATTTGTGAATTCCTTTGGGATTAATGTATTATTAAACTAGCATACCCTCAAATTCAGGTAAATGAAACGTAGAAGAGAATTTCAATCATTAGAGAGAATTTGAGGTCAAAAATGGGCCTCAAAAGGACCAAAATGTACTATAAAAATCAACCAATTACATTTTAGTAGATGACATCATCCCCCATGGTTGAGGTGGCATTACATGAGTTAAGAATGCTTATTTGTCACATTTTCTATGGTGGATGAAAACCCATAGTTAACCAAGGTAGTGGTACAAGTACTTTAAGTCATAAAGTGAAGTACTCACAATAAAAGTCATTTCACACTTTCTCATAAAATAATATTATTGTTATTTTCAAGTAAAGTACTCACAATTTACTTTCTCATAAAATAATATTATTGTCATTTTCAAGTAAAGTACTCATAATTCATAAAAATGTCTTTTCACATTTTTTTATAAAATAATATATTGTCATTTTCATGTTTTTTAATTTTAAATTATATATTCACTCAATTGTACTTAATATCATAATGTCAAATTGATATATATATATATATATCTTGTACTTTTAAAATAAATTAAATTCATGAATGATGTTTATATGAAAAAAATATGTTAGTTATGCATATAAATTAAATTCATTTTTGTTTAATTTTATTTACAAGTTCAATACAAATAAATGCTAAAGGACAATCATTTTTTGGGAATTTACAATGAATCTTAGTCACATCATTATAGAGTTATTTTATTAATTTTATTTATAGTCAATTTAGAAAAGTAACTCAACCATGGTTATTTATATTGTGCATAAAAAGTAGTGTAGGAGATGAGTTGTCATATATACCTACCCCATAAAACCCCTAACTCATAATATTTTAATATATCTTATATTTTTGTATTACATCTCTTAGGAGGCCCATTTTTGACCTCAAATTCTCTCTAATGATGTAAAAAAAATGAGAGAAAGTTGTGTGTATATAGATAATATAAGTTTATATGTTGAAAGCAAGTCCAGTGAATATATGGAGGGCATTGTAGTCCATTAAATTTAAAGGAAAATTTTGGTGCAAGTACTATTAAGCAATAAATAGAAACTCATGTAATCGATGGCAAGTAAAATAAAAACGGTACATTATTTTTTCATACAATAAAGTATACATATGTGGGTAAAACAATAAAGGGCTATGTAGTTATTAAGTTTGACTCTAATGATATTGGCAATCAACATTTGTATTTTCATTTGGTGGGGGAGTGTAGAGATTGAGGGATGCAATTTTAAGTGTGAAAGGGATAGAGAATAAAGGCGGGCCTATTCCTTTTCTCAAAGTGTGACATATGAAGGGTCCTTCATCTTTGCATAGTGGTCGAAGGAGAACAATCATGCAATTCACACTCCTAATATTGTAGTGTGTGACAAGGACGATGCAATTCACACTCCTAATGTTGTAGCGTGTGACATTGTCATGAAGGTTAAGCCTTCACATTCAGTTTTACCAATGTCAATAAAAATAAATAAATAAATAAATATATATATATATATATATAAGCCCAAAATACACATTTCAATGCAATGCTCAATTTTTTCGGCTAACAGAATGCAATGCTGAATCTAATCTAATTTGGTGAAGCATAGCGCACAGCTCTCATGACCTTCATACCATCCGTCTGAGTAATATATCTCATGCTTTTCATCATCTTTGTTTAAATATATGCTATATGAAGCCTTCGAGAGGACTATGAATGGAGCTGTACGATTGTTATGGATGAGAGAATGGCAAATATGTCAGGCAACGGTGTAGATGGTTCTTAGCGGGGTTTCTCTAGATTAAACCTCGACCAGACCTTGGTTTGGTTGACTTTGCTTGGTCTGTTGGATGACTTGAACGTACATGTTTTTTAAGCTCAGGTAATAACAAAGAGAAACTTTAATAAAGGAACGAGACGGTTTTTAGTTTTAAATGCAAGTGGATTATTAATAATGCAAGTGGAAATAGGGGAGGCTAGTCATAAGACGCCAAAGAAAACTCATGAATTATATAAATAAAGAATTGTATAACTTTAGTCCATTGAGAATTTTGAGGTTACTTTTACCACCCACTTTCTATTTTAAATTTGTATAAAATATTTGATGTTGTTGAGATTTAAAGTACTATTTCCTTATGATGAGAATTTGTGTAAAATATTTAACGATGTTTGAGAAATTTTTAGATTTGTATCATGTATAAGATTTTTATTTTCATTAATTTTGAATGGATATTATCATTATATAGAGGGAAGAAAAATATAATTATAACTTAAGATGACACCTAACCAATGAGTTTGTTATCGATTTTTTTAAGTAGTTCGACAATTTTGTTAGAAAAGAGATTATTGAAATCACATGGCAAACCACTTTCTTGGGAAATGAATATATCATAATCGTAAGGTTTTGTTAACCTTCAGTAAATTTGGACATAATCCCAAGTTAGATTTGTGTATAATGAAAATGCCAAAGTTGGAATGTTGGGTGTCGGTTCATAATCATTATTATAAAAATTTCATGATTTAGTTTATTTGTTTAGGAGATAATAAAGTAACACCACATGAAGTTGTTTAGGAGATAATAAAGTAACACCACATGAAGGTTAGGATCCATAGACTAGGGTTGAGACTTTGTATTTGTTTGTGAAAATAAAGGTGGAAGTTTTTTATTCTTAATATTGGCATGATTTTTAAGTGTCGGAACATAACGCTAAAGGGGACTATATCAAAATTTGTTACACTATCTTTCCATATACTCCGTCATGTCCAGGGTGATGTTTTTGTTGGGTCCATATCTTTTTTCCACCTATTTGTTGTCGTATGATCCCTTCGAAAGATCCACCAAGTTATATCTTTAGTGTTTCCATGTCATGGTTGAGTCAAGTTTTGTATATTTTCCATATTTTCCTCTGATTATCATCATGGTTTCATTTTTGTGTCGTTTCATTCATCCCATCATCCTTGTCGCATCCATATCTTGTTTTCAAAGTTCTATGTTTGTTTGACCCTTTTTGCAGTTAATCAAAGTTTCAGCAAGCACGAGTCTTTTACGTCTTGTTAGTAAAATTCATTGATTTCACTTACTTCGATAATTTGTCGGTTGATTCTTCTTGTCATTGGCATTGCGACAAGAATGAAGAGAACAATGTCAGAAAACAACAGATAGCTGAGAGGGAGATGGTGTTTGGATCCATACATAAAAACACACAATTGGATTTCCTAGAGTAGCATCGACCATCGCACAGACAAGGAAAACCAAAGAGTCATTCCAAAGGAAGGGCATATGATTCTCTAAGGCCACGATGGTTTTCATAATGCCAATCCAAGAGTTGTATAGGGAAAGCCCTGCCCATAACCACATTTGTTCCATTCAACATAAAAAAGACCTTTTGAAGCAACACAAAGCTTGAATTAAATGGAAATTATCTTTTACAAGCATGATAACACCGAAATGCTTAAGATCATAACTACGCTGAAATCAGATCTGTGTGGAACATCGAGGTTGTTGAGGTTGTATAACAGTGAAGATTGATTTCAATATGTTTACATTCATACCAAGCATATGAGGCTTAGGAAAGCGACCAAATAGTGAGCATTGATGCAATGATAAAGACACTATTTATTTGTGTTATTGCAAGGATATAAGCATCATACTTCGCTGAATAAAAAAGAAACTTTGAAGCATTTCGATAATCCCTTATTACTTCAAAACCATTTCCTTAACAAGCTACATCGAATATCATCAATGGCCTTAAAAGAATTTCAAGGAAAGGAAAACGTCAGTTATAGTGACTCTTGAATGCCATAAACATGTGTCTCCCTTATGCTTCATTCCGCAACCAAAAGGTGGGTGTTGGTTACTGAATCTCATCATCATTTGGACACACATGAAAAGAAAAAACATCAATTGAAGAAACTAAAACGTTTGAGCTCGCAACAGCTTCCGAAACACTTTTCCTTCCCTCACACACTTCGCATTCCTGTTGCAACCTTCAAAACCTAAGTGAAGTTGCTGAAACAATCGCCCTCTCACGGGAGGTAAGACACAAGTATTGCTAGCTTCTATTGCTGTGTTTTTCCCTTTCATACCCAATTTTCAAGGACTTAAGAGTGCAACGGTGGAAAGTAAGCCTACAGTTCGGGTCCATCCATTAGGGTGAAGGTAGAGTGTCCTTCCAATGAAGGTATGTCACATGCCCCAATTTTGCAAAATAATGTTATCGTATTTGATTTTATTTCAAGACAATATGTTAAATTTAATGCTAAGTTGTAATTGATGACTTAGTAGAGTCAAGGATGTTGAATGTAATTATGAATATTTTAATTATAAATAAATAAAAAGTGGAGACAACAGCTTGGGAGAGTTGTTAAAAGAGTGTTACTGGTCAAGTTGGTAGAGGAGACTGGGTAGAGAGCAAATAGACAAGTGGTAGCATCCCAAACACTTCCAATGTTGCAGGTGGCAACCTCCCTACATTTGGGGTCATGATCCCCTAAGAAAGTGGGATCAGAGCAGGTGGCTCAATTAATGACAACTAACCCAAAAAGACCTAGGCAGTCTTAATAAAAATGCCCATTGAAGAGAGTTGAGGCTGCTCATTCCAAGAAGAGAATCATTCAGGTGAATGTACTTCAAAGGATTTCATTGGGAAGGGAATTTCTGGAAGATGTTTGAGGGGTAAACTGCAGAGAATGATCTAGTATAGCTATTCAGCTGAAGGATCTTGCTGCTGAGTGCAGAGTTAGTACTGAGTCATTGGACTAGTATTTTGTTGCTTGCTCCACCAGTTCTTAGCCAAGGAGACTAGGAACAGGCTCGGGGGTCCTGAGAAGACGCTGTTTGAGTGCTCTCCAGGAGTTGGTAGGGAGGAACAGCCTCCCAACACTGTTGTCATCTAGCTTTAAACAGGTTCTACAGTCTTTTATTTGCTGTGTTAAAAGTTTGTTTCTGAGAATGAATGAATAATGAATGATTTACATGTTATGTAGTGAACTGTTAGAGTTTATAATCTTTTAGTTATTTGAATGTTGAATCTGTATTTGGATGAGATAACTCTATTTGAGTTTTTCCCCATCTGGATAAACCAGACCGTACTCTAGCACAGGTAGTATGTTTAAAATAGATGAAGATATGATAGAAATCTGGATTGATTAGAGTTGTTTTGTATTTCAGAGCAATGGAGTAATTTATTTTTGCATATAGATGTTTTTCTAGAAAGGATACTAATCTGTCTAATTAAGTTATGGTTTAAAAACCAGACTATTGTATTAAGAATGCTAGCAAAGAAGTATTCCTAATACTTTACAAAAAACAAGTTTATTTCTTTTAACAAGTTGACTACAGTAAATAGGTTATTTATCTTATTCAGAATTGCATTTCTATAAGATGAAACTACTAACCTGTCACATAGGTAAAAGATTTAACTTAGATAAACAGTCATTTATTTATGAGAAGAAAGAACCAAGTCATTTTACAGAGTTACTTTATTGTTCATACTGTTTAACTATTTCTACAAATGTTCACATTTCAAGTAGGGTAATTCTAGTATAGTCCTTTTATAAATAAATTAACTACAACAATTATAATAATGTAACAAGGAGATAATAACAAAACCTATCTATGTACTTATTAAAAAGACTGAATACAATGTTAAATAATATTTAATAAATATTATTTATATATGAACAAATTTATTTAAATAAACTAAACAAAAATTAATTATAAAATAATGTACAGGGTCGAAACCCACATAATATTAAACATTATAAATTATAGTATTAACATTATAATACTAACATTATAATTTATAGTTTTAATATTGTAAATCATAGTAGTAACATTGTAATAATTAATCAGATAAGCAATAATCCAAGGATTTGGATTTATTTAGTATTCTGAACATAAAACTATAAAATGTTATTACAGTCCTATAAGGACAGAGAAATATAATCATGAAAGTATAAACAACTATATACCTGCAACAAACAAATAATTTAACTTTTATTAATGAACTAAACCTACAGAATAATTGAAAGAATTTATTTTATACACAGGTCATTAACAGTATCAACCCTTGCTTGAATATCCGAGCTTATAAACAAAGTACTATAATAGAAAGAATTAATAGAATAGAATTTAATAATACAAGTTAATGCAAGATAAATATAACAAGTAAAGATTTCTTTACACAGTCGAAATAGGGTGAAAACCCTAGTGCACAAAATTACAGTAAGAGCATCAAAATAACCGAGCCCAAGCTCAAGAGAATTAAACCTCTTTACTTAAAGTTTTAAATAGAGAATGGCTTGACAGACATCAAATATTCTTTACATAACTATATACAAAACTAGTAAAAAAAAAATTTACAAGTCACGGCATAAGCCAGAAAACCCTACTAACAGCAAGGGTTTAGTAAAAACTAAACAAGCTAACTGAGAAACAATAAACCACGAAGGGTCATTTGCAGGCCACGACCAACCAAAACCGTTCCTTAAGGAACTGAACAAACATGGATTGCCATGGGTTGACCAGGGCTTACCTGTATGCAGGAAGCCGACCCTACTCATTGTATCAGCTGCAAAGAGGGATGAAAATCGTCACCTGCAAGGTTACAAATCCACAACATTAACATATGCATTATATCATAACTGGGTTAAGAACTAGTTTAATAACTGTTAAAAATAACTTTTCTCATACCTAGAAACGAAGGTAATATAGCCACCAAGGAACAGGAGCGCCGCTACCAGCAAAATAAAGGGCCAACCCTTCATCTCTCTTATGACAAAGATGGGTCCAACGAGTGCACAAACCACTGCTAGCAGCAGCAAGGAGAAGGGAGCAACGACCAAGCAAGAAACGGACGGTAGAGCTCAAAGTTGTCACCATGCGAAGCATAAGAACATGCTCTCACAAACCCTATGATAGACAGAGTCGTAACAGAAGCAAGAAATCCTTAAAACAATCCTAACAGGCAGGCCATGGAGGAACGAACCCAAACACTACACACAGTCCAAGCTGTGAGCTAAATGTCATGGCCTTCAACAAGTTATTTCCAGGATAAACTCACAATGCAATCAAGGTTTCAAGGACGGTGAAGATGGACCGAATAGTGTAACCAGGACGCAGAGTTCATTATCACTCACAGTAGGGTAAGCATGGTGGCCATAGAGTAGTTGCAGAGCAGTCTGAAGGCCCAAAAACGATGGAGGAGAATGACAAAGTCTAGGGTTACACCAACCCTTATACTCCCAACACTTGGCCGAGAAGTAACCACGTGGTCTCACAAATATTTCAACCATGCAGTGGGTAAATCATATAGTTTCCTGCATGCAAATGATTTCTAATTATTTAAAACTTAATCTATGCACAATCATATAGTATGGCAATCATTCCACATTATCATAGAAGTCAACCTACAATTTCTTGGCATAAAACTATGAACCTTCGAATCATTTTCCAAGCTTATAATATAGTCATTGTATAGTTTGGGATGAGGGCGATTTCAAAGCCTCGTTTTTATACATAACTTTATACATAATCCCATCGATGGAGTGGACTAACGTTTCATCCCTTTCCATAATAAGTTATAATTTAAACCTTTTTAAATTGATATTTTTTTATATATTAAGTTCTTCGTTGATCATAAAATCAATACGACCCCATAACATAGATTCTTGCCCAAAGTATTATATGCATAGAAGTTTTAGTTCTTCACTAATAGTCATAGCATAAATATTATAGTTGCAAATGTGGATAAGCCTTGTGCTATTGTAAATAAGTTTATGAGAAAATTTATGACACTTGGGAGATACTAATTAAAGGCTATTTCATCACCTAGCCAAACTATGATATTAAAGTATCTCTATCAGACCTTGCACAGTTAATATTATTGTCACCAACATTTATGTTGTGACTTGATAATTTTATAGAACATAGTTTTAATTAGGATCATGATATTTATAAACCTTATCTGTTTATAACAAGAATTACTGGTAAATAGTTTTAATTAGGATCATGATATTTATAAACCTTATCTGTTTATATCCAGAATTACTGGTAAATGTGAATGCATTATAAAAAGATAGTTTATGTGTGTATCGTTTAGTATCATGGAAAATTATAGATCAGTGGATGGCAAATACTCGGATGATGGCTATGAATCTTTTACATAGCTCAGATCAACAAAATTTAATGATAATTTGGTTATTTATTAACCATGACAAGTACTATTAGTTATACCATGTGTTCGATTAGTAACATAATTTTTAGAGCTATCTAGTGCTTGCAGGAGGTAATAAAGCAATCACTCTTAAAGACTTGACCTAAGTTAACTGTTATGGTCAGAAGCTTAATTCAAGAGCAGTACTATAAAAATAAAATAAGAAACTGGAGTGGAACCATCCCACTAGACTCTAAGTCCTTAAGACTTTGTATTTGACTGTAATGTTTAGAACCTTATAGACAGTAATCTTCATTACAGAAGATGAACAACAAGCAGTTGCTTATACTAATATTATAAGTTGATAATGTATATTACTGTTAGAACAATCATTACAACATTACAGGTTATACACTCTAGGTGAAATTAAATTACGACAAAGATCACAAGTGGTGAACTGGGGAGAATAAATACTGTCGCTATTTACATATAAGAAAGAAACTTTTCTATATATATATATCGTTGACAAAAATAATTGAAGGAAACAAACTACTTGTTTTACCTCATAGAAGTAGATTGATATGCAACAGCTTATTTACCAAGCTTTTTATTTTGCAATAGAAATATAGCTAAATGCTTTATGGAATTAAAGGTGTTACTCGATCATTCATACCTGTAAACTTGTAAGGACAAGTAAGCTTTCTGCGTTAGCTTAAAAACTAAGTAAGCCCCAGAATCCAAGACAGTTCCACCTACTTGTCGCAAATTAAAACTCATCAGCAAACTGAAAGAGGAATTATTGAACAAGTTAAACCTAACGTTGTATTAAAAAAGTAGAATGCTAAGTTACGTAATTAAGATTATGTAATAACTAATCTGGTAACTGATTATTTAATAAATAACTGTTAGCTGTTAGCAGACCGCATTCTCAGCATTTTATGTATTTCAAAGTTTTAAATTTTTATGAAAATTTGGGGTTTTGACATGTGGTATTCGAGCATAAGGTTCAAACACTAGGCCTTGATGAAACCCAACTAGCTTTCATGAAACAATGAATTAAATTATTATGCTGATGTATTTTATTTTAAATGTTATTCAACAGAGAATTGTTTTTTGAAGTTTAACAGACAGGTATAGAAAGGCTGGAAGAGTATGCAGAGGAGGAGTCTCCAGTTACTGAAATAGGAAATCTACCAAGAGATCCTATACCAGAGGATTTAACTACAGATTCCTCAGAATTGCTACAAACTGTAAAGGACCTAAAAACTGAAATGAAGTCTGTAAAATGAGAAAATGAAAGGATTTTGAGGGCTCAAGAAGAGCTGAAATAGATCCTAACTGAAAAGTTTCAAACTGAGGGTAGGGCTAGAAGAACTAAATTAGAAGATACCAGTCATCAACGTAAATCTAAAAAGATGAAACATACTAAAACTGAAAGTAGTTCGTCTTCTGAAGTGTTTGGTGAACAACGAAACTATTATACTACTAGTGACAGTAGTGATGGTAATCAGTACACTAAAAAAAGCAAATACAAACCTTATGAGGAAATTTCCGGAGAATTCAAAAAGATAAAACCACCAACCTTTAATGGAGAGACTGAGAAGGAGGAGGAAGTTGAATCTTGGTTATCTGAGATGAAGAAGTACTTCTAAATATATAACTATTCTAACTAGTTAAAGGCTAGAATGGCTATATATAACCTTGTGATAACCTTTCAGGAAAGGCTGACATTTGGTGGCAGGATTTGAAAAGAGTTAAGGGCATAAAAGAGAAAAATGTAAACTGGAGTACCTTTAAGAGGTATTTCAAAAAGAAATTTATGTCTGAGTAATATGATGAGGAGAGAGCCAAAGAGTTTTATGAGTTGAAGTTAGGATCAATGACAATGAAGGATCTGAACAACAAGTTCTTAAGTCTACTTAGGTATGTACCATACCTTGTAGATGAGAAACCAAAGGTACAACGATTTCTTAGTTGTCTCCCTTATCATATTAAAGATAGAATTGAATATGATAACCCAAAGACCTTGGAAGAAGCTATGAGAAAAGCTAACTTTTGTTTTGAGTAGAATCGGAAGAAAGAAAGCTTGACCAACTGAAAAGCTAAGAAAAATAATAATCAGTTTGAACAAAAGAAGAAGGATTTTGTGCCTAACAGAAATTTTAAGAACAATAAATCCAAAAATGATCATAATAACAAGAACTTCCAAGGAAATAAGAACAATACACCCAACAACCAGAATAATTCTAAAGGTAAGGATTTTGCAAATAATCATGGAAATTTTACCAAGAACTTTGAACGCAAGGAGCCTATCAAGTGCTGGGAGTGTAATGGCCCACACTATGCTTCAGTCTGTCCAAATCGAAAGAAGACTGGTAACAATATTCATACCATACAAGACGAGATGACCGTTGGGGAACTAACGAGGACCATGCCCAGGATTAACGCAGCTTTGGAGAATCGACAAGCTGAATATTAGACTTCCATGGTGGAAGTAGAAGGTATGATAAATCAGACCCCTGTAACTATTTTGATTGATCCAGGAGCTAGTCTCAGTTATATTGCACCTCAAATAGTAGAACAATGTAAGTTATCTGTTGGTAAGTTTGAAAATTCGTGGTTAGTTCAGTTAGCCACTGGTGCTAAAAGAAGGGTAACTTGCTTTGCTAAAGAATGTGTAATAGTTATGGATAAATTTGAAACTGTTGTTAAACTTAATGTTTTGCCTCTTGGTTCTTATGATTTGCTGATTGGTATGGACTGGTTAGAACAACATAGAGTAATTCTAAATTGTTATGATAAAACTTTCACATGCTTAAATAGTGATGAAAAGCCAGTAAATGTTAAAGGAATCCATAGAAAAACTACCATAAGGAATATTTCTGCCTTACAGCTTAAGAGAGCTGTTAGAAAAAGATGTAAATCTTATGCAGTAACAATAACTGATGAGGAAAGTTTAATTAAAACAGATACGTTAAAACTGGAAGACATACCAGTCTTAAGAGAATATGTTGATGTATTCCCAGAAGAGATTCCGGGATTAGCTCCCAAAAGGGAATTGAATTTCACCATTGAGTTGATACCGGGTGCAGTACCTAGCTCAAAGGCCCCTTATCGAATGAACATACTCGAACTTAATGAATTAAAATCTCAATTAAAAGAATTAATTGATAAAAAGTATATTCGACCAAGTGTGTCTCCCTGGGGGGCACCTGCCATCTTCATCAAGAAGAAGGACGAAACTATGCGAATTTGCATAGATTACCATCTGTTAAACAAGATGACCATAAAAAATCGATATCCGTTACCCTGCATAAATGGTCTGTTTGATAAACTACATGGAGCCACGGTGTTTTCGAAAATAGATTTAAGGTCTGGATATCATCAAGTAAGGATTAAAGATGAAGACATCTTTAAGATAGCTTTTAGAACTAGATATGGTCATTATGAATTTGTCGTAATGTCATTTGAGCTTACTAATGCCCCAGCTGTCTTCATGTGTTTAATGAACAATGTTATGCATAAGTATTTAGATAAGTTTGTGGTCGTATTTATTGACGACATTCTAATCTATTCAAAAACTGAAGAAGAACATAAAGAACATCTAAAAATTGTTTTGCAAAAGTTGCGAGAACATCAACTCTTCGCAAAGTTTAGTAAGTGTGAATTATTCAAGGATAAGATTCGGTATTTAGGTCACATAGTGACCAAGGAAGGAATTTCCGTAGATACTGAAAAGATAAGGGCAATCAAAGATTGGCCGGTCCCTAAGGATGTGATGGATGCTCGATCTTTCATGGGCATTATCAGTTATTACCGAAGGTTCATTGAAGGTTTTTCGAGGATAGCAAATCCGATAACTTCCTTGCAGAAGAAAGGAAAGAAGTTCGACTGGAATCGGAAATGTGAAGAAAGCTTTAAATTAAAAACTTTATTAACCAGCGCACCTATTTTAAGAATAACAGATCCTAATAAAGAATTTGTAGTATGTATTGACGCCTGTAATGATGGCTTAGGCGGTGTTCTGACTCAAGAAGGGCATGTTATTGCCTATGAGTCTAGAAAGTTAGAAATTCATGAAAATAATTATGCAACATATGATTTGGAATTAGCAGCTGTAATAGACGCCTTAAAGATGTGGCGACATCACCTAATTGGCAGAAAATTTGTTTTAATTACTGATAATAAAGGATTGAAGTATCTTTCAGATCAACCTAATCTAAATTCCAGACAAGCTAGGTGGTTAGCTTTCTTAAGCAAGTATGATTTCGAAATTCAGCATATAAAAGGTAAAGAAAATAAAGTTGCTAATGCATTAAGTAGGAATGCAAGGCTGAATTTTGCAGCAGCTATCAGCACCTATGTTTCAGACTTGGTTGAACAACTTAAAGAAGGAATAAAACAAGATGAAATTTACCTGAGTTTGCAAGCTAAAGCTAAAGAAAATCCAACAGAAAACTTAATTAAAGGTTATAGTTTAAATGAAAAATAATTTTTACTGTATAAAGATATACTGTATGTACCTAACGTACCTAAAGTTAAGCTATTAATTCTGGATGAAATTCATAAAACACCATATTCAGGTCATCCAGGTTATCAAAAGACTATAACCATGTTAAGAAAATAGTATTTCTGGCCAAATATGAAAACTGAGGTAGCAGAATATATTGCTAGGTGTTTGGAATGTCAACAAGTAAAAACTGAACATCAACACCCAGCTGGTTTGCTTCAGCCATTACCCATTCCTAGTTGGAAATGGGAGATAATTAGTCTTGATTTTATTACTGGGCTGCCTAGAAATCAAAATTAGAATGATTCTATCATGGTAGTAGTTGATAAGTTAAGCAAAGCATATCACTTTATACCTGTTAAAACTACTTAAAAAGTTGCAAACATAGCTGATATTTTTCTAAAACAGATTTTTTGATTGCATGGAGTACCAAAAGTCATAATTTCAGATAGAGATCCTAAGTTTACAGGAAACTTTTGGAAGTCTTTGTTTAAAGGGTTAAACACTACATTAAATTTCAGTACTTCTTTCCATCCTCAAACAAATGGACAAACTGAAAGGGTAAACCAGGTACTGGAAGATCTATTAAGAATGTATGTGAAAGACCAGCTAGGTAAATGGGAGGATTATTTACATCTGGTAAAATTTGCTTATAATAATAATTATCAGACATCAGCCAGATTTAGTCCTTTTGAAATTTTATATGGACGAAAATGTAATACTCCTATCTCTTGGAGTAATCCAGTAGATAGATTGGTATTAGGTCCAGAACTGTTAAAAGAAATGGAAGAATTTGTAAAACAAGTGCAGGGAAATCTAAAAGTGGCACGGGATCGGTAGAAAAGTCAAGCAGAATTAAAAATAACTCCAAAGGAGTTTCAGGTGGGTGAACATGTGTTCATCAAGGTAAGGCCCCAAAAGAGCTCTTTGAGATTGGGGAGTTGTGCAAAATTGGCACCTCGTTACTGTGGCCCATTTGAAATTCTGTCTAGGATTGGACAAGTAGCTTATCAATTATCATTACCACCTAACTTAAGAGTACACAATTTTTTTCACATTTACATTTTAAAGAAATATGTTCATGATGCTACTCATGTTGTTAACTGGAATGATGTACAGGTGGAATCAGAAGGGGATTTTCTGGTAGATTACACTTCGGAACCACACCATTGAACAGGTAAAGGTGCAATGGAAGCACCTTAGTCTAGAGGAAGCCACCTGGGAATTGGAAAGTAAAATGTAAGATGCATATCCAATTATGTTCCAGGGAAATTATGAGGAGGAAGAATAAGTAACATCGAGGACGATGTTATATTCTAAGGGGGTGTGTATGTCACATGCCCCAATTTTGCAAAATAATATTATCATATTTGATTTTATTTCAAGACAATATGTTAAATTTTATGCTAAGTTGTAATTGATGACTCAGCAGAGTCAAGGATGTTGAATGTAATTATGAATATTTTAATTATAAATAAATAAAAAGTGGAGACAACAGCTTGGGAGAGTTGTTAAAAGAGTGTTACTGGTCAAGTTGGTGGAGGAGATTGGGTGGAGAGCAAATAGACAAGTGGAATCATCCTCAAACAATTCCAATGTTGTAGGTGGCAACCTCCCTACATTTGGGGTCATGATCCCCTAAGAAAGTGGGATCAAAGCAGGTGGCTCAATTAATGACAACTAACCCAAAAAGACCTAGGCAATCTTAATAAAAATGCCCATTGAAGAGAGCTGAGGCTGCTCATTCCAAGAAGAGAATCATTTAGGTGAGTGTACTTCAAAGGATTTCATTGGGAAGAGAATTTTTGGAAGTTATTTGAGGGGTAAACTGTAGAGAATGATCTAGTACAACTATTCAACTGAAGGATCTTGCTGCTGAGTGCAGAGTTAGTACTGAGTCATTGGACTAGTATTTTGTTGCTTGCTCCACCGGTTCTCAGCCAAGGAGACTAGGAATAGGCTCGAGGGTCCTGAGAAGACGTTGCTTGAGCGCTCTCCAGGAGTTGGTAGGGAGGAACGGCCTCCCAACGCTGTTGTCATCCAGCTTTAAACAGGTTCTACAATCTTTTATTTGTTGTCTTAAAAGTTTATTTATGAGAATGAATGAATAATGAATGATTTACATGTTATGTAGTGAACTATTAGAGTTTATAAACTTTTAGTTATTTGAATGTTGAATATGTATTTGGATGAGATAACTCTACCTGAGTTTTTTCCCGTCTGGATAAACCAGACCGTACTCTAGCACAGGTAGTGTGTTTAAAATAGATGAAGATATGATAGAAATCTGGATTGATTAGAGTTATTTTGTATTTCAGAACAATGGAGTAATTTATTTCTGTATATAGATGTTTTTTCTGGAAAGGATACTAATCTGTCTAATTAAGTTATGGTTTGAAAACCAGACTATTGTATTAAGAATGCTAGCAAAGAAGTATTCCTAATACTTTACAAACAACAGGTTTATTTCTTTTAACAAGTTGACTACTATAAATAGGTTATTTATCTTATTCAGAACTGTATTTCTGTAAGATGAAACTACTAACCTGTCACATAGGTAAAATATTTAACTTAGATAAACACTCATTTATTTCTGAGAAGAAAGAACCAAGTCATTTTACAGAGTTAGTTTATTGTTCATATTGTTTAACTATTTCTACAAATGTTCACATTTCAAGTAGGGTAATTCTAGTATAGTCTTTTTATAAATAAATTAACTACAACAATTATAATAATGTAACAAGAAAATAATAACAAAACCTATCTATGTACTTATTAAAAAGACTGAATACAATGTTAAATAATATTAAATAAATACTATTTATATATGAACAAATTTATTTAAATAAACTAAACAAAAATTAATGATAAAAGAATGTATAGGGTCGAAACCCACATAATATTAAACATTATAAATTCAAGTATTAACATTATAATACTAACATTATAATTTATAGTATTAATATTGTAAATCATAGTAGTAACATTGTAATAATTAATCAGATAAGCAATAATCCAAGGATTTGGATTTATTTAGTATTATGAACATAAAACTATAAAATGTTATTACAGTCCTATAAGGATAGAGAAATGTTATCATGAAAGTATAAACAACTATATACCTGCAACAAACAAATAATTTAACTTTTATTAATGAACTAAACCTACAGAATAATTGAAAGAATTTATTTTATACACAGGTCATTAACAGTATCAACCCTTGCTCGAATATCCAAGCTTATAATCAAAGTATTATAATAGAAAGAATTAACAGAATAGAATTTAATAATACAAGTTAATGCAAGATAAATATAACAAGTAAAGATTTCTTTACACAGTCGAAATAGGGTGAAAACCCTAGTGCACAAAATTACAGTAAGAGCATCAAAATAATCGAGCCCAAGCTCAAGAGAATTAAACCTCTTTAAATAAAGTTTTAAACAGAGAATGGCTTCACAGGCCACAAATATTCTTTACATAACTATATACAAAATTAGTACAAACAAAATTTACAAGTCATGGCATAAACTGGAAAACCCTGCTAACAGCAAGAGTTTAGTAAAAATTAAACAAGCTAACTGAGAAACAGTAAACCACGAAGGGTCATTTGCAGGCCATGACCAACCGAAACTGTTCCTTAAGGAACTAAACAAACATGGATTGCCATGGGTTGGCTAGTGCTTAACCGTATGCAGGAAGCTGACCCTACTCATTGTATCAGCTGCAAAGAGGGTTGAAAACCGTCACCTACAAGGTTACGAATACACAACATTAACATATGCATTATATCATAACTGGGTTAAGAACTAGTTTAAGAACTGTTAAAAAGAACTTTTCTCATACCTGGAAATGAAGGTAATATAGCCACCAAGGAACAGGAGCACTGGTACTAGCAAAATAAAGGGCCAACCCTTCATCTCTCTTGTGACAGAGACGGGTCCAATGAGTGCACAAACCACCGCTAGCAGCAGCAAGGAGAAGGGAGCAATGACCAAGCCAGAAGCAGATGGTAGACCTCAAAGCTGTCACCATACGAAGCATAAGAACCCGCTCTCACAAACCCTATGACAGACAGAACCGTAACAAAAGCAAGAACTCCTTAAAATAATCCTAACAGGCAGGACGTGGAGGAACGAACCCAAACACTACACATAGTCCAAGCCATAAGCTAAATGTCACGACCTTCAACAAGTTATTGCCAGGATAAACTCACAATGCAAGCAAGGTTTCGAGGACGACGAATATGGACTGAATAGTGTAACCAGGATGCAGAGTTCATTATCACTCACCGTAGGGTAAGCATGGCAGCCATGGAGTATTTGTAGAGCAGTCGCAAGGCCCGAAAATGACGGAGGAGAATGACAAAGTCTAGGGTTACACCAACCCTTATACTCCCAACACTTGGCCGAGAAGTAACCACGTGGTCTCACAAATATTTCAACCATGCAATGGGTAAATCATATAGTTTCCTGCATGCAAATGATTTCTAATTATTTAAAACTTAATCTAAGCACAATCATATAGTATGGCAACCATTCCACATTATCATAGAAGTCAACCTACAATTGCTTGGCATAAAACTATGAACCTTTGAATCATTTGCCAAGCTTATAATATATTCGTTGTATAGTTTGGGACGAGGGCGATTTCAAAGCCTTGTTTTTATACATAACTTTATATATAATCCCATCGATGGAGTGGACTAAAGTTTCATCCCTTTCAATAATAAGTTATAATGTAAACCTTTTTAAATTGATATGTTTTTTCATATTAAGTTCTTCGTTGATCATAAAATCAATGCAACCCCATAACATCGATTCTTGCCCAAAGTATTATATGCATATAAGTTTTAGTTCTTCACTAATAGTCATAGCATAAATATTATAGTTGCAAACATGGATAAGCCTTGTGCTATTGTAAATAAGTTTATGAGAAAATTTATGATACTTGGGAGATACTAATGAAAGGCTATTTCATCACCTAGCCAAACTATGATATTAAAGTATCTCTAACAAACCTTGCACAACTAATATTATTGTCACCAACATTTATGTTGTGACTTGATAATTTTATAGAACATAGTTTTAATTAGGATCATGATCTTTATAAACCTTATCTGTTTATAACCAAAATTACTGGTAAATGTGAATGCATTATAAAAAGATAGTTTATGTGTGTATCGTTTAGTATCATAGAAAATTATAGATCAGTGGATGGAAAATACTCCGATGATGGCTATGAATCTTTTACATAGCTCAGATCAACAAAATTTAATGATAATTTGGTTATTTACTAACCATGACAAGTACTATTAGTTATACCATGTGTTCAATTAGCAACATAATTTTTAGAGCTATCTAGTGCTTACAGGAGGTAATAAAGCTATTGCTCTTAAAGACTTGACCTAAGTTGACTGTTATGGTCAGAAGCTTAATTCAAGAGCAGTACTATAAAAATAAAATAAGAAACTGGAGTGGAACCATCCCACTAGACTCTAATTCCTTAGGACTTTGTATTTCACTGTAATGTTTAGAACCTTATAGATAGTAATCTTCATTATAGAAGATGAATAACAAGCAGTTGCTTATACTAATATTATAAGTTGATAATGTATATTACTATTAGAACAATCATTATAGCATTACCGGTTATACACTCTAGGTGAAATTAAATTACGACAAAGATCACAAGTGGTGAACCGGGGAGAATAAATACTGTCGCTATTTACATATAAGAAAGAAACTCTTCTATATATATATATCGTTCACAAAAATAATTGAAGGAAACAAACTACTTGTTTTACCTCGTAGAAGTAGATTGACATGTAACAACTTATTTACCGAGCTTTTTATTTTGCAATAGAAATATAGCTGAAAGCTTTATGGAATTAAAGGCATTACTCGATCATTCATACCTGTAAACCTGTAAGGATAAGTAAGCTTTCTGCATTAGCTTAAAAGCTAGGTAAGCCCCAGAATCCAAGACAGTTCCACCTACTTGTCGCAAATTAAAAGTCATCAGCAAACTGAAAGAGGAATTATTGCACAAGTTAAACCTAACCTTGTATTAAAAAGTGAATGCTAAGTTACTTAATTAAGATTATGTATTAACTAATCTGGTAACTGATTCTTTAATAAATAATTGTTAGCTGTTAGCAGACCGCATTCTCAGCATTTTATGTATTTCAAAATTTTAGATTTTTATGAAAATTTGGGGTTTTGACAAGGTACGTTCTATTTTCTTACACCTATTTTTTTCCTGCATATTTGTGTTACTAATGTTTTCATGCATGCCGGTTACTGCTTGAAAATCTGAGCAGTGAGTACTACCATTATCTCAGTTTCACCTAGATGAGTCTGATTCATTGAGGGAATTATAGGTTCTCGTAAACCTCCTATTCTCAGGGGTTGAAACCGACCATGTCTTAGTGTACTTGATGACAACCATATTCCAATGTTTAATAAAAAATCTCCATTTTGCGCATATCTGTGTCTCTCTTCTTGTGATATTGTCTTAAAGAATTAACTCACAATAGCGTAGAGCACATAGCTCATTTAACGGTATTAACACATGCATTCATGATTAATATCAGATCTTAAACATCCATATGCTACTCACTCTTCTATTCATTAATGCATTGGATAATTGACTAAACCTTATGAATCTTAACTATCCTAAAGCTTTAAGCAACTCGGGCTTCCATTCCCATCTCCCCCTTGACTAACACTCTAAGGGTGTTTTTTACTGTTTTTTCCCGAAACCATTATGAGCATCAACATAAGTTTGTTTGTTTTGTTGTTGTAAGAAGAGAGAAACATTCAAGCCAGTTGAGTTGTGGTTAGCCTAC
Organism: Pseudotsuga menziesii; assembly: GCA_001517045.1. Classification (NCBI taxonomy): domain Eukaryota; kingdom Viridiplantae; phylum Streptophyta; class Pinopsida; order Pinales; family Pinaceae; genus Pseudotsuga; species Pseudotsuga menziesii. Next base: position 684,730 of record LPNX011223055.1, read on the forward strand.
AGATGAATTCAATTTTACTAGAATAAGGTTGAGCAGAAATTAACTCCACCCTAGCCAAAAGAAATGAAAATTTCTCCTTAAAAAATGAGAGAGAAAATCCAAAGAAAAATAATAGAATAGAAATGGTGACATATCATACATAGATCCTTCCCTTTGGTGGGACATTGTGCTCAAGCTTCTTACCTATAGTCCATGGGATGGAAATTTGGTGTATTGAGAGAACATGGATAGAAAGCCTCTTGAAAGTCTAACCTTGTTTGATATTAGTCCCCATTGTGAAGAATTAATGTCATCCTTTAAGAGGATTGGTCTCATTCTCTACAGAAAGTACCCTTCTCCATTTATATGAATGGAGACGATCAAAATTTAGAGATATCTTGATATCTACAAGTTCTTCATTAATTTCACAACCAAGGACAAGTTGGAAACACAATACACACCTTAGTACCTTGGATTTTATTCTTCAAATTAAATCCATTTCCATTAAAGAAGTAAATCATGTTTGTCAATTGTGTTTGGGATTTTGTAAGCATATAATGATGATGATAAAAAATAATTTCAAGGAAGACAAATTAGGTTCTTGATTGACAAGATTCATTTATATCAAGAAATGTATGTTTGGGATTTTGTAAGCATATAATAATGATGATAAAAAATAATTTCAAGGAAGACAAATTAGGTTCTTGATTGACAAGATTCATTTATATCAAGAAAGGTATGCTTGATAGCACATACTTATATTTGAGTTTGATTCTTAATTTATATGTGGGTGAATTAGGAAAATCAAATTCATAAACAAACTATATATAAAGATATTGGAAAGATTGAAATTTTATGTGAATTAATGGAAAGTGTGTCTAATAACATATTTAGATTTGCATTTAATAAATCATAAATAAAAAACAAAAATCATGGAGATCATGTTTCATCCTTGAGAATAAATGAATGAAACTTAGTTTGTTGTTGTCATGTTGAGCAATCCAAAATTAATATGTTTTTGAATTTTAAAATATGAATTAGAAGAGCTAACTATAATTTGTAAGTTGTAGTTTAGGCTCACTTATTTCCTGATTTCCAATGGATCATAACCACCAAGCTACTTATTCCATGCATTTAAATTGCACTCAAGCATAAGAAACATGTATAGGGGTCTTTGACCCCTTCCTGCTTTCCTAGATCTTTGTTATGCTTGCCTTGCCTATCTTCTTATTCTTTACATGAAGGAAAAAATTTAAAAATTCTTAAAAAGCACTGAATTGATAGAACCCTTAGCATTTCTTGAAGTGTTTTTTCTAGATCGATTGTCGTGACAAAGATCTTATGCTCTGATTATTAGACAATTTCATTTTCATGGAATCTACAAGAACATCATGTTCACATATGATATTCAAAGAGATTCTCACATTCAACCAATCGCCCACCATGCCCACCTTTCTCTGTCACATTTTTCATTGGAGGATCACATTAGATTACCATATATTTGTTTCCATGACAAAGAAACAAACTACTAAAAGGAAACCCTTGCAACACACAACTAACAACATTGGAAAGAACACGTGGAGGGAGGCATTGTTGAGGTGGTGGAAAGTGTCTAATAGAGGGTAGAAGATGGTAAATCTAGAACAATGTCCCATAATTAATTCTCACAAAGAATCGCCTTATAAGTTAAAAATATAAGTAGAGATGAAGGATTTTAAAATAGAGTAAGTTAAAAGTGGAAATATCAGTATAATTTTTCCATGATTATGTAGTTTTATTCGTAGGGGTTTTAACCCAGTTTAAGAAGACTTGGATTGCCAAAACTTAAAAGGAAATGAGTGAATCAAGGATGGAACTTTGCCTCGCTTAAAAATAAATAAATTGACTAAAAGGATTGAGTTTTTCCACTTTTTAACTCACTACTAAAATGACCAAATCTTTTATGATAAAATTTTGAAGGATAAATATTTTATGTTTTGACCTTTTCAAGTTTGTGATAAGCCAAATTTGATTACAGAATCTTAGCCAAAAATATAATCTTGATTGATGAAATTATTGTTTTTAATTCATAAATGGATTCAATGCCATCAAATACCTATATTACAACTAGAATGTGTAATGTTAATATTTGATATTTCCAATTCCATCTATCTAAAATGTTTCTTGCTGGACTTTAAATAAAAAATGTCAATTTCTTTTTCATTATTTTTAGTAGCCAAAGAACAAATTCATAACACATTTAAATTACAACTAAAATTCTATGGTTAAAGTTTCCATGAATAAGAGGGAATTGTGATTTTGAACAAAAAAATCCTTTAAATTTGAAAAAATCTCCACCTAAATAGAGGTGAGCTTACTTAACTTACTATTTGTCCAAAATACTACGAATTAAAGAGTAACTTGATAAAAATCCACTTTACATGTTCCTTTTTATTATTATTATCATTTATGCTGGAATTTAGTAAACCAAAAATTGTGAAATTGATTGGTCCATTTTCACATTATAACATTAATGTTTTGATTTTATCTAAAGATGATATAAAACCTTTAGACCAATACAACTCTTGAATCATAGTTTTTTTTAACGATAAAAAATTCAATTTTTATTCATAAATAAAGACGGAAATTACATTCTTCGGGTGTATTTAACACATTACTTAGATATGTTTTAAAAGCATTCAAAGATATCCAATTAAATAGATCCTTAAAAGAAATCTTCATTCTTGTCTTTTTTCTCTTTCGTTTTTTTACTTTGGTGATGGATCTATAACTACCATCTGTAAGTTAGCTACCAAAGACCCATTATTCACTAAAAAATCTTGATCTTTTTTTAAATTAGAAATTTCGGATTTATGTATTCTCTTCATTCTCAGTAATGAAGTATCCATAGCTACCATAACCCCTTAAGGAAAAAAATCCAAAAGTTTTACACTATTTGTTGTTAGTTTTATATCATCATTATTTATTATAGATTCTTCTTTAGTGAATTTCTTAAGCTCATTAGTGGGAAATCTTCCTTACTTTCCTCTTCTTCATTCTCCTAGAAGGAGGATCATATGTCTACCAAGATTTGAAAAACTACCCTTTTTATTTTTTGGTAAATTTCTTGGATATGGGAAAGGTTCTTGAAGGTGTCCTATTAGATGACGACGTTGACACCTAAATGTCATATTTTCACAATCCAACTTTATATGAATTTATGGTTTCCATGTTTCAACAGCATTCCTTCTATATAACCTTTACTAAGGTATAACTCGACACAAATACATGCATATGTCAACAACCCTTGTTGGCTCCTCTCTCTATCATACTTTAAAAATCAACCAAAGTATTGTCAACATCTTGTGACACTGTGTGGTGCTAAAAGGGAGGAGGCATATTTGGAAGCTAAACCTATATCAATATTTTGGATACCACAATAGTAGTGGAATCAAGCTTAGAAAACCATGGAGAAATAAAAATGCCTTCTCTTAGCTAGAAACAAGGTTTGTCATCAAATACTTTCTTGTAATCATCCCGAGAAAAGAACTATACTACAAGGAAACCTTTAGAGCACACAAGGATATCACAATTTTTGGTCTAGTTAGTATATATACATAAGAATACCTCATATTTAAGTGTTAAGAAAAACTCATATACATTTGAATTCTTGACCTCCAAAGTTGGCACTTGATCCAATTTCTTAGCAATACACAAATTTGGTAGAACTACCATTTGCGTTAGTGAAGAAAATATTTTGGATAGAAGTGCATCCTTATAAGAAGCTAAAATATAGGAAGCATGTAACACAAAATCCATTGCCCCTCACATAACCACAACACCAAATATATAGTAAAGTCCTTATAAATAATACCATAATCATATGGAGAGAGAGTACATCCTCCAACTAATTACCCTTTTAAAGTAATCATTATACAGTCTCAAGGGTCCCCAAATTGTTCATTAAGTTTCTACTTGAGGATAACGATGTGATTTGAAAATTTTGTCATCAAAGAAATGGATTCCCCCTCAATAATACTCACAAAAATTTGATATTCTTGCCCACAACACTTACTCATATTAGAGGAAAGGGTTTGGCATAGATGATCTCCTAGATCTATTTGAAATGTTGATATACACTTTTTTGAGATCAATTTACTCCCATAAATAATAGATTGGTACTTATAAATAGGAAATCCACACTCAAGCATGGTATATATGAATACAAAGATATCAAATATGATACCAAAAATACTTGATCTTGAAATGGAAAAAAAAATCATTTTGAAAACTCTTTTGGACCCATTTTACAATTAAGGGAGTTTTCATAGGTTCAATTATTTATGATAGGCTCATTTTGTCTTAGATGCAAAAATTATCATATTAATCACGAAGAAAAATATAATAGTAATTATGTTTAATATGGTGATATTTTTTTATGAGAAAGAAAGTTTATGCAAAAATATATTATTTATCACGAAAAAGAAGTGTAGGAAACCTGATTTTCGGTATTGATGAATATAACTAAAACATCAAAATTACTGTAATTTGCATCCCATTTTGACTATGAGGTGAAGGCTAAAATCTCTTAGAGATTGACTCTACGAATGCTCAATGCGAATTGGATCGTTTTCTTTGGAAGTGATATGTTTTAGTCAGTTTTTGTTGTGAATAAGAAGATTGTCGTTGTTTTTTCACTAATCAACATGCACCTTAGACAACTATAATATTTTAAGAACCTCTACGTGTGACGACCATACCTTGACCAAATTTATTTTTAAATTATTTGAGGTCAAGTTATATTAAAATACCACTGCATTTCATCATTTTAAAAGTGAATTAAAACAATGGATAGGATTGCTAATAACTTGATAAATATAAACAATGGATAGGATTGCTAATAACTTGATAAATATAAATATAGCTACACGAATCTATCTGCAATAGGATGCTAATATATCTAGCTATGGATATTGGAACAGAAAGTAGGTGGTATACGTCCAATGATTTGAAGGGTGGGTCTTAGTTTCAATTGGAAGGCCATTTATTCTCTCAGCGCTTCAGAGATGAAGGGCAATATAAATAATTGTACTTCAATTGACAAGTATAAATTAACTAACCCTTTTCATACAAAAAAATGCAAAAAACAAATATTGTTCTTTCAGCGCTTGTTGTGAAAGTATGCATGTATGTGATGGAGGGGCCTAAGTCAATTGAATCCTTGCAACTCATTGCATGTCTGAGTCTAACAATCTGCCTTTTAAATTGAACCAGAATACCAAAAGAAGTTTATTAATGGCTAGATTTGAGAAAGTTATAGGTGTGAGTAGTTAAGTGCTTGTGGCTATAAAATTTGTTGTGTTTTGTACCAGTCCACGATTCACTGAATCCATAGTCACGGGTAGGAATTTAAATTATTTAATGAAAACAATTAATGTGTATAAACTCTATGTCTAGACCGTTTTCCATGCTGATGCTTGCCACTACCCTCTTTATTCCCTTACCAAAAGGCATGATAATGAGGAAGAAGACCTAAAATTATGGACTTCACCTTCAAAGAATTCCTTGCAATCACATTGGTAAGGAGTGATAAGAAGATTAGAACAATTTAATTTGTCAAATCTCAGTTGATAGTGTTAATTAAAGACTTATAAGGTAAATTTAATATAAGACTTACTTGTAGTTCTCTCTTACTCTTTACATCTTGACAATTTAATATTTTATGGTTGTCTTTGTGCCTTGACCCAACTCGTATTATAAGGTGAGGATGTGCAGACATAATAATCCTTAGTTATACTATGAGATGAGGATTTAAAGAGAGGAGGATGTAAAGAGAAGTAATTTTTATATGTATTTTGGTAGTGCTGAGGACAAATGTTTGGAAGGACGGAAGGAGATAACATCCCGATCATGCCACTCATCAATTTGAAGACTATTCTTGAGCCAACAATTGTTTTTTTAATTTTACTAATAACCATTGCTTCTCCATATCGTGTGCCCAATGACACCTCTCTATAGCAATGCATAAATCAATTTCTGCACAGTTTGTGATCCTAGCTACATGCCATTATTTGTATTTGCATGACATTGAGTGTTCTTTATAGTTGTCGTGAGTCCATGATATCCATGCAAGAAATGAAGTCTTGTAGAGGAGGACTTTTCAAACTAACCTTTTGAATTTCATTTTGACGAAAAAAAGTGGACATTGGTAGCGAGGTTCACATAGGTAGTAGGCACAAATTTTTGAGCTCGTTTCGGGCCTAGTAGTAGACTAATAGTTGCTGACACATTGTCACACTTTAGATTACAGCCCCAAGTGACTTAGGAGTCAGAGTCACATCTCAATGGCTAGTGCCTCGTAGTCATTAATGATTGCTGGCCATCTTCAACAACTAAGCACCGAGTGCATGACATGAGTGAGTAAGTGATTATAATTTATCATATTTACAATATTTTGAATGATGAGTTGAACTTTATAGCATAGGAATTTCAACATCTTGAGAAATTTGTATGAATGGGTAATTTCAAATGTTGCTCTTCTTTTGAAATGTTGATATAAATTATGCCCTTTTTATTGGAAGGGTAAAATTCAAATTTTAATTTTTTTTAAAGGGCAATTTTAACTTTACACTTCTCGGAAAGGCTAGAACATTTTGGAAGGGCTGTGAAGGGTTCAATTTTGAACGTTGTATACATCTATGTTTGATAATACAACGACATGTATTTTGCAATGTCAAATATATTTATAAACATTAAAAACAATACATTTTCTCTACTAGATTGAGTGTCTATTAACATTCGGCCAGAGAAGCCAAGTTTATCATAGGAATATTTAATATAAGAAAATAAAACAACTTAACATGATTGTTGCATCTAGTTGTCTATCATCAAAATTTGAATTACCTTACATATCCAATTAGACCTAGAGTTGGCTTACTCGCATGTGCATGTTGTTCAATGCTGATGGACGATATAGTAATCCTAAGTAATTTTTGAAAATTGTAGGGCACCATTAAACAGGTAAATTTTGAAATTCACATAATAATCCTCATGCAGGTTCATAGGAAAGAGTTTGAAATTTTGATAACCAATGTATAGACGAGAAGTACTTGTCAACAAATAAACCAAACATTAAATATATAATGACATACTTGTCAACAAATAACCAAACATTAAAGATATAATGACATAGATGATAAGACAAACATATGTATCAACAAATAAACCAAATACTAAAGATATAATGACATATAGGATAAGGCAACAAATTAATGATAAACCAAACACTAAAGATACAATGACATATAGGATAAGGCAACAAATTAATGATGGTCAATCGAGAGAGAACATCAAGCCATTAAGCACACAATGATTCTTAATGACTACACAATAGATTTTGGCAAGAGCTATCCATTGAGCTGCAGAGCATTTAATGCGGCTGTAGCAAGTTTGTTGATCGTTGGATCTTGAGCTGCTCGAGATCCAACGGTCATGAAGCATGCTACAACTACATTAAATGCTTTGCAGCTCAATGAATAGCTCTTACCGGGATAATAAGGCATTAAGGTGGCAATACTCATTTTGATTGCCTATTCTAATTTTTGTCAAATTCCCGGGGCCTTTATCCTATATGATTGTATGGTGACGTGACCCTTAACTCATTCGACTTGCCTTATCCATTTGGATTTCCTTATCCAAAAGATAAGTGAGTGACTTCACTAGCTACATGTAGTCAAAAATCTATATGGATAAGGCAAGTCGAATGAGTTAAGGGTCACGTCACCATACAATCATATAGGATAAAGGCCCCGGGAATTTGACAAAAATTAGAATAGGCAATCAAAATGAGTATTGCCACCTTAATGCCTTATTATCCCAACATGTTGCAAATGGTACTTACGACGAAACGCTTCAATCACCACATGCATTTCATTGTCCTTGTCCCTATCCATCCTAAGCAAAAAAAAAGTGTTAATGAAATATTATTAAAAGTAAAACATTTGGCCATATAAAAGTTATATAAATAAAATTATTGTGAAAGTTTGACAATAAGTTTTGAATTAAGAAATCATTATATATCGTTATTTTTTATATGCATTGGAAAACAAACAAATATGCATTATTAAATGTTTGCAAATTACAACGTAAAGAAAACATATTATTTTATTTCAAGACAATTCCATGATTCCTTATAAATTAAAATTACAAAAGTAATGTCTCGATACCATTTCCATTAGCATGATTTTCTTACTTTACAATCTAGATAAGATTATAAAACTGATAGCAATTGGTTATGCAGAATAATGTTGCTTTAGTGGTATTTTAATAAGGGATTCTACATTGAATTTCACTTGAATAATTAAAAACATTATTTTTAATTCAAATATACACCTCAGTTGCAATGAGGTAATGGATACAATATATTGATCTTGAAAGGAGTGCGGTTCAATCATCTTATAGTTCCAACTCAGAAAAATATGCTGGTCTTGGGTAAAACAATGAGGAGTCCTTGGGTAAAACAATGAACACGTTGAAACAATAAACCAACTGCATAGAAGAATGACACATAACCATTGGAGTTAAACAATGTATTGCTAAGTTTTGCAATAGCCAAGTGTCATGTAGTTTTAAACATTTGTTCCATGTGAACAGTCTTTGATGCAGTTGCTTGTTTTAGACTCTTAGCACTTGGTAGTTGTGGGAGTATTTGGTGAGAGGCCTCCTGAGATCAAATCGGGTTGAATTGTGGAAAGAAATCGAACAGTGCAATGGCTTCCATGGATGCACTTGGTTCCACTGCAGCTCTTGGAGTGGGAAGAGAAGACCAAATGTTGGGGAATCCATTGAATATGATCATGCTGGTAGCATCTACAACTGCTACATCCAGATCATTCACAAGCTGGCTAACTTCCCCTACCCTGCAGGTTGTGTCTCTCTTTGGAGTAAAAAAGAAAAGCAACAACACCACCTCCTCCTCCTCCCTCCAAACCCAAAGCCAAGGCAGTAGCAGTTGCATCTGCAACCGACAAGCTTTCCAAGTGGTACGGTAAGTAATCAAATGACACTAATTTCCACCACAAAATGGGTTCTCAACAATTCATTTGAAATCTTGTATCCAAATGCAATATTTAGTATTTACATTACATTTACTTATGCCCAATATGAGATAATATTTGGAGATATCCAGTCCATTAATTTGGGGTATTAGTAATAATGCAGGTCCAGACAGGAGGATCTTTCTCCTAGAAGGTCTACTCGATAGGGACGGCATTCCTGAGTACCTCGACGAAGATGTCCCTGAAGAGTAAGCATCACGAGAGACATAGGTACCTAATGGTTGGAGGTTTTGGTTTCCTAGAGCTTATCATGACTAATGTCTTTTTTGTTTGTTTCTACTTGCAGTTATGAATATGATCCCTTTGGACTTAGCAAGAAACCATAAAACTTTGACAAGTAAGATGGCGACCATGTTAATTGCTATGCTACACATTTATGGGCACATTTATTTTCCATTTCCTTCTCCAGATTTTTCTCCCTTTGTTATGGAAAGTTTTCCCAGGTTTACCTTGTATAGCTATTGTTTCCTTAGACTCACCCAATCATGTGGGATCGGTTACATAGAATTTTGTATTTGTATAGCATCTTCTCCATTGTCAATATATATTAGAAATACAAATTTTACATGGTATCGGAGATATTTCCTTGGTTCTGTCTGTGTTTTCAGCCTCTTTCTTCTTGGAGCTATTTCTTGTTCTTCTTTTGTCCAAACCTTGCTCTATTTGTTTGGTTTTGAACTTGTCTATATTTTTACACTCACGAACAGGGGCATTAGTCTTATTGATTTTGCATTTGTTGTTACTGTTACGTTCTTGTTTGGGTTTCTTCTAGTATTTGTTTCCCAAGTTTTCTCTCATGACTACTCCAACTCAAACCCCATCTGCAGCAGCTGAAAATTCCAATATGGCTAATCGTTCTATTTCTTCACTTGATTCTACTAGCCCATATCACCTTAATAGTTTAGACAATCCAGGAACTATTTTGGTTTCTCGTTCCTTGACTGGGGACAATTATTCCACTTGGAGTCGAGCCATGCGAATGGATTTGAGTGCAAAAAATAAACTGGGCTTCATTGACAATACTATTCCCCAACCAGATCCAGTTGTGCATCCAGAAGAATTTGCGCTATGGCAACGCTGTAATGACATGGTTCTCTCCTAGATCCTCATTTCAATTGAAGCCGATCTTGCTAACAGTGTTATCTACACTAATTCAACATTGGATGTATGGGCAGATTTGAAAGAACATTTTTCTCAAAGTAATGCTCCTCGCCTCTATCAAATTCGACGGGCCATTTCCTCTCTTATGCAAGATCAATCATCTGTAGCAGTTTATTTCAACAAGCTGAAGGAATATTGGGATGAGTTGGCATCTTATTCACCGCTGCCCTCATGTACTTGTGGAGGAATGAAAATTCTTCATGATCGAGATCAAGAAGAGAAGGTTCTTCAGTTTCTCATGGGACTTCATGACTCCTATTCTACTGTTCGTGGACAGATTCTGCTTATGAATCCGCTGCCTCCTCTAAACAAGGCTTATTCCCTTGTCTTACAAGAAGAAAAGCAAAAAGAGATTGCAAACTCTCTTCACAGTTCTGATGGTATGGCACTTGCTGTGAATCATCCTTTTTCACGTCCTCATTTTGATTCCAATGGGCATGGTCAAGGTCGTGGAAAGGGAAAAGAACATAATTGTGATCATTGTCGCAATCTTGGACTCCCTAGACTTGGTCACTCCATTGATCAGTGCTACCGACTGCATGGATATCCGTCAAGCCATCGTTTGCACAAACCCAAAGATGAATATGTCACCAAAGGTGTCCTTGGTGCCAAGCCTTCTTCTCATAATGCCAACAAAGATAATTCCACTTGAGTTGCTCCATCATTTACTCCAGCACAGTTTAAGCAAATCATGGCTTTACTCAATGAAGGTACTCCACACATCTTAGCCAACATAGCAGGTATTTGTTGCTCTTCATCCATTTCTACAACATCTTTTTCTTATTTCAGTACCCTCTTAAATTCCTCATGGATAATTGACACAGGGGCCACTGATCACATGATCTCTTCTTCTAATTTTCTCACTATTTGTGCCCCTCTTGTTGATCCAATTCCCATTCGATTACCTAATGGTGATTCAGTTCATGTTTCTTCTAGTGGTTCTATTGATCTTACTCCTGCTTTACATTTAGACAACGTTTTTCATGTTCCGACCTTTAATGTTAATTTGATGTCTGTTAGTAAACTCACTCAATCTCTTCATTGTTTTGTTACTTTCTTTCCTAATTTCTGTGTCTTTCAGGACCTTGCAACGAGGAAGATGATTGGATTGGGTAAAGAAGTTGGCGGTCTCTATCCGTTCAAACCACATACCTCACACCCTATTAAAGCATTTGTTGCTCACAATAAAGTCTCACCACATATTTGGCATCAACAGTTGGGACATCCATCTAATGCTAGACTTCAACTTCTCGCCCAAGTAATTCCTGAAGTTAACTTCGATGCATCTTTATTTTGTGAATTTTGTCCATTAGCAAAATAGACTCGTCTTCCTTTTTCTAGTAGTTCTATCAATTCTAATCAACCTTTTGACTTAATTCATTGTGATATTTGGGGTGGTCACTATGTTGCTTCATTATCAAGAGATCATTATTTTCTTACTATAGTTGATGATTTTTCACGTTGTACTTGGGTTTATGCATTTTAAATTTGAAACAAATTTTTTTCTCAAATATTTTTTTTGCATGGTTGAAACCCAATTTGGTTTCCGCATTAAATGTATTCATTTCAACAATGGTGCAGAATTTTTTTCCCATGACTTGATTTCCTTTTTTCGTGATTGTGGTGTGGTTCAACAACATAGTTGCATATCGACCCCACAACAAAATGGTGTGGCTGAATGAAAACATTGTCATCTCCTTAATGTTGCGCGTGCAGTTTGTTTTCACGCATCTTTACCCATCACTTTTTGGGGTGAATGCATTCTCACAGCCACTTATCTCATTAATAGAATGCCCACGCCTCTCCTTTCAGGCAAGACCCCATATGAGATTTTATTTCAACTCCCACCCACGTATGGTCATCTACATGTATTTGGGTGTTTGTGTTTTGCCACCAATGTATTTCCCAAAGGAAAATTTGCTAGTCGCGCGCATCGTTGTGTTTTCATTGAAAATCCTTATGGTCAAAAAGCATATCGCCTTTATGATCTTGACTCTAAACAGATTTTTAATAGTCGAGACGTGGTTTTTCATGAGAATATATTTTCATTTGCTAACCATAATGCCAAATTACCACCATCTAAGTAGCCTATCTTACCTCTTCCTACTCTTGATCTCCCATCATCTCCCACATCTGACCCTACCTTACCAGTAGCCTTGTCCCATGCTCCTTCTCCCACGGAGACTAATGACAACCCACCATCTTCGCTTGCCCCTCCCCGCTCCCTGCGTCATCGTCAAACTCCCACTTACCTCCATGACTACCATTGCCCCACGCTACCAACTTCTTCTGTCAGTCCTTCATCGAACTCCTTGCATTTCCTCACTCAAGGTACATGTTTTCCTCTATCCAATTTTCTTTCATATAACCATTTTAGTTCTACTCATCGTTCTTTTGTTGCTGCCATTTCTGCACAACAAGAACCTACTTCGTTTGCTCAAGCTATGCAACATCCACATTGGCGTGAAGCCATGGACGCTGAACTTGCTGCTTTGGAAGCTAATGGCACGTGGACCATGGTTAATTTGTCTCCTGGTCATCAACCGATTGGTTGTAGATGGGTATATAAAATCAAGTACAAGTCCAATGGCTCCATTGAACACTACAAAGCACACTTGGTTGCTAAAGGCTACACTCAAAAGGCAGGCTTAGACTACCATGAAGCCTTTGCCCCAGTTGCTAAATTAACTACTATGCGTTGTCTTTTGGCTATTGCAGCAGTTCGCAATTGGTCTCTTCATCAACTAGATGTCAACAACACCTTTCTTCATGGTGATTTAGATGAAGAGGTTTATATGGTCCTTCCACCTAGACTTGGCAAACAGGGGGAGAACCCTGTTTGTCGCTTGAATAAGTCATTGGTTTTCCAAGCTTCAAGAAATTGGTTTTCCAAGCTCTCTTCTGGCCTTCAAGATTCTGGTTTTACACCTTCCAAGGCTTATTATTCCTTATTTACTTGCCAAAGAGGTTCCTCCTTTACTGTCATCCTAGTCTATGTGGATGACATCATTATTGCCAACAATGATTCTTCAAATGTCATCCATTTCAAGTGTTTTCTTCAAAATCATTTTCATATCAGGGATTTTGGTCAGCTAAAATAGTTTCTTGGTATTGAAGTGGCTCGCTCTAGACAGGGCATTTGCATCTCATAGAGAAAATACACTCTGGATATTCTATCTGACGCGGGTCTTCTTGCATCTTGCCTACGGATTTTCCTATGGAACAACAATTGAAATTATCTAATGAGCAAGGCGAACTTCTCCAAAATCCATCCCCTTATCGTCGCCTAGTGGGACGTCTTATTTATCTTACGATCACTCGTCCACATATTATGTTTGTGGTTCATACTTTGAGTCAATTTATGCATGCACCGCGAAAACCTCACCTTGATGCAGCTATGCGAGTGCTTCGATATCTTAAGAGTTCTCCTAGCCAAGGTCTTTTATATTCGGCCACGAGTTCTCTTTCCCTTATGACCTATTGTGATTCAGATTGGGGAAGTTGTCCTATGACAAGATGTTCCACCACGAGCTTTTGCACCATGCTTGGAGATTCTTTAATCTCTTGGAAATTGAAGAAACAGACAACTGTATCTCGCTCCTCTGCTGAAGCCGAGTATCATGCCATGGCTACCGCCAGCTGTGAACTTACATGGATTCGTTTTCTTCTTAATGATTTACATGTTTCTCATTCACAGCTAGCAATCCTACATTGTGACAACAAAGTGGCCTTACACATTGTTGCCAATCCAGTTTTTCATGAACAGGCAAAACACATAGAACTAGATTGTCATCTCATCCGTGAGAAGATTCAATCAGGATTGATTCAAACTGCCTATATTTCTACCACACATCAACTCGCGGACATTTTTACGAAACCATTGGGACGCCAACAATTTATTCACCTCCTACGCAAGTTGGGTATTCATGATGTTCATACTCCAACTTGAGGGGGAGTGTTAACGGCTATGCTACACATTTATGGGCAGATTTATTTTCCATGTCCTTCTCCAGATTTTTCTCCCTTTGTTATGGAAAGTTTTCCCAGGTTTACCTTGTACAACTATTGTTTCCTTAGACTCACCCAATCATGTGGGATCAGTTACATAGAATTTTTTTATTTATATAGCATCTTCTCCATTGTCAATATATATTAGAAATACAAATTTTACAAACCATGAATTAGGAACAAGGCAGCTCAGGAAGTGACTTCCTTAAATTAATTCTTTTATTTAGATGGTAGCAGGACATATTCTGAAATATGTGTTGTTTCAGGTATCAAGCATATGAACTCATTCATGCAATATGGGCGATGTTGGGAGCTACAGGGTTCATTATCCTAGAGGCCTTTAACAAATTTGGTGCCTACTACGGTCCTGAAGTTGTCTTGTTGAAGGTTAAACTCATCTTGTCATTCATTTTTCCCCCTTTTTTTTAATAGAAAGGTACCAAGAATGGGAATTTTTATTTTATTTTTTAACAAAGAAAAGAGGAATCTATAAACCAACTTATTGGAATTTTTTTGAAGTTGAATTAATCCAAAAGGAGACTTGAAGAAGAACAGTGCTTCCAGGTAATGTAAATTCTATGTTTGCAATAGATTACGATTCAATTGTAGGTAGTAAGTGGGTTCCTTGTTTCTAGAAACGGGTGTTCTTCTTCTTGATTGAGGTACGATGTGGTACTTCGGTGCCAACATTCCCATCAACTTGATTGTTGTTGTGATTGTAGAGGTGAACATTGTTGGTGGTGATCCTTGTTGGTGGAGCATAATACTACGGAGGAACATTATATGGATTGGTAGTTACTCCCATTCCTCCTTAGTATTGTTCCATTTAGAATTGAAGGAATTGATTTTGTGTAGACTCTAACTTGCATTTTGTTGTAATTGATGATCAGGACTTTGATGACAAGCTTCATATGGGAGGACCATTTGATCCATTGGGATTGGCTTAGGACCCTAACCCGTTTTCCCTCCTCAAGGTGAAGGAGATAAATAATGGGAGGTTGGCCATGTTCTCAATGCTCGGTTTCTTCCTTGAAGCTTAGTTGAAGATTAAGTTACTGGTGAGGGTCTTCTGGAGAATCCAACCATCCTTGGAGCTTCACTGGAGCGAGCACCTGCATTGTAGGTTATAAATCTTCCTCATCGTCTCCTCCTTTTAATTTTCTTTGCATTTGGAACTCCTTTTAAGATAAGAGGAATTCAGTTTGACTTCACAAATTTAGAGTCGATCAAACATTGAAGTTCTCTGTAACTCTTCTTCTTCATAGTTTTGAGTAGCATGGAGAATTTCAATGGAAATCAATTCTACAGTATGTGTGTACCCGATGTGTTTGAGTTGTCTCATAGTTGGCGTTGCTCCTTTGGGTATTAGTGCAGTGTTTTTCTATCACATTCACAGGTTGGATACGTTTTAAATGTTTACATTTTCTTCAGTCCTATGGCTTATTTTCTTGAAAGGTAATTACCATAAGTACTTTGAAGAAACTATATATTCGCTCACATCATCTTTGGCCTAGAATTGCATATTGTAATCTCATCTTTCTGGTTATTATCATTTTCAAGGAACTGGTAACCACCTCTAATGTTTTGCATATCCTGTAGGATTTTCATTCTTGCTTTGTGGAGTTAAGTTGACTATTTTAATTCATAATGAGATTTACTACTATGATCAATTTTAGGATATCGATTTCAAGCTTGAAACACATACAAATATTGTAGCACAACAATTAACATTGAACAGTAAGTAGAATATTATGTATCCAGCATGTAAAAATTATACATTGATAGCTTACTCGCTGGTGCCAAGCTCTTGGAAGGTATTTGTTGTTGACAACCCCGACCATTAACATACTAGTAGCTCATAGTGATGGCTAAGGCTGCACCAGCACACTCCTAGCTTACGTAGTGATGGCTGAGACCGCACCAGCACACTCCTAGCTTACTTAGGAAGTAGTAGTAGCTCATCATATTTATTGGTAAGCCATATTTCATCCCTTAAATGCAATATTTCAGGACTTATATACCTTGAAGAGTGAGGCGACCGCTGGAAGTGACACAAAACCATTGAAGAAGCTATTACTGAGGTGGTAAATGCTGGTAGAGGGCGTGGATAGGTGGTGGCAATGATAGAGGGCGTGGATGAAAACTCATTGGCATGCTTAAGCAAACACAAAGATGAAGGTGGAAGATTCATAGACAAGATAAGGAAGGCGGTGGTGAAGTCATAGGTGGTGGCAACGACAGAGGCGGTGGATGAAAACTCATTGGATGCTTAAGCAAACTCAAAGATGAAGGTGGAAGCTGCATAAACAGGATAAGGAAGGCGGTGATGAAGGCAGAATGGCATGGCAGTGCAGGATAAGAAAGGCGGTGATGAAGGCAGAATGGCATGGCAGTGCAGTGCGGGATAAGGAAGGAGGTGATGAAGGCAGAATAACATGGCAATACAGGATAAGGTTTCAACGGGTAGATTGACATTTGAGTGTTAATGCAACACCGACAAAAGGTTTCGACGGGTAGATTGACATTCGAGTGTCAATGCAATACCGACAAAAGGAATGTGTGAACAAAGAACGATTTAATGAGAAATAAAGAGATAACAATCACTTGTGCAATTCCCAATACTTACACCGTGGTATACACCGCCGCCACGGCAATAAAGCCTCACATTATAAGCCAATTAGTTTGAAGAAAAATATGATTTTTAAATTATTAAATAAAAAAAATTATAAAACTTTGATTAAAATGTTTTGTCAACAACAACTATCAATCAATACTAATCGAAAACAATATACCATGGGAGTAAGCTAGCTCGGGAGCAATCCTTCCTCATTGGACGGAGGAGGAGCAAAGTTAGCGTTGACTTTGCTCCTCCTCCGTCGGATGAAGGGAGGATTGCTCCCGAGCTAGCTCACTCCCCATATACCATGCCTCTGGGTAGGTATAATAATGCAGGTATAATAATGCAAGTGGAAATAGGGGAGGCTCCTCATAAGTCGTCAAAGAGAACTCATGAATTATATGAATAAAGAATTGTATAACTTTAGCTCATGAGCATTTTGAGGTTTCTTTTACCACCTACTTTGTATTTTAATTTTGTATAAAATATTTGATGTTTTTTTAGATTTAAAGTAATGTTTCTTTACGATGAGATTCTCTGTAAAATATTTAATGTTGTTGTTGAGAAATTTTTAGATTTGTATGATGTATACGACTTTTATTTTCATATATTTTGAATGAATATTATCATTATATATAAAGAGAAACAAAAGATAATTATAAATTAAAATGACACCTAACCAATGAGTTTGTTATCAATTTTTTTAGTAGCTTGACAATTTTGTTAGGAAAAAGATTATTGAAATTACATGGCAAACAACTTTGTTAGGAAAGGAATATATCATAATAGCGAGCAGTAATTCGCTGAATCAAAAAGAAACTTCGAAGCATTTAGCTAATCCCCTATTACTTCAAAACCATTTCATTAACAAACTACATTTAATATCATCAATGGCCTTAAAAGAATTTCAAGGAAATGAAAACGTCAGTTATAGTGACTCTTGAATGCCATAACCATGTGTCTCCCTTATGCTTCATTCTGCCACCAAATGGTGGGTGTTGGTTCCTACAGATCATTCTCATTTGGACGCACATGAGAAGACAAAACATCAACTGAAGAAAATAAAACATTTGAGCTCCCAACAACTGCTGAAACACTTTTCCTTCCCTCACACACTTCGCATTCCTGCTGCAACCTTCAAAACCTAGGTGAAGCTGCTGAAACAACCCCCTCGCACGAGAGGTAAGGCACAAGTATGGCTAGCTTCCATTGTTGCATTTTTCCTTTTTATTCCCAGTTCTTGAGGACCTAAGAGTGCAACGGTGGCAAGTAACACTACGGTTTGGGTCCATCTATTAGGGTGAAGGCAGAGTATCCTTCTGTTTAAGGCATGTTTTGTTTTTCTGCATTTATTTTGTTTTTTCTTGCATATTTGTGTTACTTACTGATGTTTTCATCCATGTAGGTTACTGCTTGATAATCTGAGTAGGGAGTACTACCGCTATCTCAGTTTCACCTAGATGAGTCTGATTGGTTGAAGGAAGCATAGGTTCCGGTAAATCTCTTGTTCTCACCTCTTGTTCTCAGGTGTTGAAACCTATTGTGGTTTAGTGTACTTGATGACAGCCATATTCCAACGTTTAATAAAAAAACCTCCATTTTGAGCATATTTGTGTCTGTCTCTTCTTGTGACATTATTCCATTCAAGTATTTTTTTTAATATATTTTACTGGGCAAAACTATACAAATATGTACAACCGGACTCTGAATAATTTTTTTTGTTGATTTATTTACCGATATGTACATAATTAGCATTTGCACCGAGAGGTGCAAAGAAACATCGAGAGGGTAAAAATATTGTGTCTTTCTGCAACTAAACATTTTTTACTTACCTTGGGAGACTGGAAATTACTTTTTAATAATACTTATATTTGAGATTTTACCTCAAGACATTTATGACTAAATAAAATTTCCTTAATGACCTTTTTATGTTTGGATCTATTGACTTTTGGAATAAATTTTAACTTGTTTTCCAGCCTGTCTTTCTTGATTGTGATTTCCGATTTTTGAAATCGGGAAGCGGAAATGCATTTTTTGGAGGTTTGTCGAAGTTTGTTTTATGCTTTGCGATTTCCAATGTTTGGATCACGAAGTCCTATAATTTTCAACAAGGAAATGTCCTTTCTCGAATTGCGATTTCCGACATCTGGGTACGAAGGGTTTTATGATATTTGGATTGCGGAGGTCGGCAATATTGCTTTTAGGATTGTGGAAATCATAAAATTCGCAACTGTGTTAGTTGAATATTTACTTGCCAATTTGCGGAAAATGAAAATTTTCGGTTTTGTTAAAGTCGTTTGGTGTTACCCAGATTTTCGATTTCCGACTGTTCGCTTATCAGATATCGACGATATTGCTTTTGATTTATTATGTATCTACCTTCCCGATTCCCGAGATTTCCAAGTATCGGAAATCAGAAGTTTCACTTTAGATAAAATTGAAGGTTTCTTTTCCAATTTCCGATTTTTGATACGTCAGATCTCAGAAAATGGGTTTGTCTGCTTTCCCGATTTCCAATTTCTAATATTCCGAATCTAGGAAACCGAAAACATGACACTTTTTTTGACTGAATGTTTGTTTCCCGATTGCCGATTCCGCAAATCGAAAATGAAAAGTAAAATTTTTCAATTTCCATTTATGCATACGAAATCTACGGTCTAGAGTATTTTGGCAGTTTGAGTTGGGTTTTTTAAGATTCGAATTTAGGATTAATTTTTACCATTTTTACTCATGCTTTTTCACTCTGCTTGGGATTTTTTTACAGTGCATATCCTCTGTGTCCCAGTGCCCAGAGTTGTGAATTTCTGAGTGTTTCCACATGTAAGCTTTCACCCTCTGATCGTTTTTTTCTGGTAAATTTGAACTCACGTCGTTTTTAGACATGGTTGCTAAAATTCAATTAGAGAAGGCATCTACCATGACCAGGAATACCAAATATAAAACAACTCTTCAAGAGCAGAAAAATAAAGATCTGAATGCCGGTTTTTTCACTAACACTAGTGGTTATGTGTCTGACACCTCATATATGGACTGGTCCAGAATTTATGCTATTTTTTACAATGATGACTTTTCCTGTGTTGCTCGTGGCCAACCTCCCTACCTGCAGATACGCAATTTTCAGCTCCATTACGTTGCTTCCAGACCCCCATTTATGCCTTACACTGACCCTGTTAAATGGGCATTGGACCACATAGACCTTAAGCAAGGAATATTTCATGATATCAATAATGTCCTTATTGCTTCGTTCTATCCAGATGTGTTTGCTAGGGATTATGCTTTGCCAACCCCCAAGCAACTTCTCTAGTCAAAATTTTTCGATGAAAGCCATGCCAAATTCAATTATGAAGAAGTGGTGAAATATTAGCTGGAAGACCCAACACTTGACATCCCCGTTTCACTTCCAGCATATCTAGTTTCTTGGTTCAAAGAACCATTTTCATTGTTGTGTGCCATGTTTTACAGGTTATATGGTTTACCGAATTGTTCCTCATTCAAAGCGCAATGTGTCCCTATGGAAAACCATATCCTACTTACAGGTGATTCCTTCAACTGGGTGCAAATTCGGTCATACAATTTGCGGGGGGAAATTGAAAAATATGAGAAAACCCTAGACAATCGTAAACCATCTTTCTACATGTCAGGGTTCGTATTGGATGCATTCTGTGCATCTACTTCTTTCCCGGCCCTAAATTGGAATTGGACCGAAAAATATCCACTAGTTCATATATATCGCGTTGATATGTGGGACAACAATTTCATTCCTCACATTTATGAACTCCGTGACCTATTTCTCAGGTCAATGTACTACAAAATTTTCAAAGCTGATGCTCCTGCATTTTCTAAAAGTGCTAGGGAACTGATTTCAATGTTTGGCGACTTGTATGTAGGAGAATATTTCTCTTACATAAGGATTTGGGGCAGTAATATAGTCGACTTGCTTCCCAGAATAGTTCGAGACCGAATGGTGCTTCAATAATTTTTCTATCAGATTTTCATTGATGGGGTTTTACCCAAGTTGACCAAACATAAGAAGAAGGGTTGGTCAAAATTTCTTGTGAATCTTGGTAACCTTACGCTACAGAGTCCTGCTCATGCGTCTTTGGTGGGAAAGGAGATTTCTGTTATGAACTTGGGGGAGGCATACAAAATAATGCATGACCCAATGGAATATTTGGCTAATCTCTTTGCTCATGAGCACGTGAAATTTCAACACGTTCATGAAAACAATCTCGATGATTCCATGTTCCGAGGAGCTAGCAATTTTCAGGATGCAATCGGTAAAATTACTAATCCAGAGACCAAGTATCATTTGTACCAATATCAAAAGGATCTTAAAACAAGAACTCTTTGAGAAAGAGGAGATAAACTAAAAATAAAACAAGATCTTGAAAAGGAGAAGATAGAACAAGAAAGGAGAGAACATGCAGCAAGTTATGTTGCTGCTCTTGTTTCTCAACCCAAGGGCAAAGGAAAAGGTGTCCTTGAAGGCTCATCCAGCCCATCTATTAGCACAATGGAAGATACACTATAGAAAGGGGCATAAATAAATAAAAAAATTGAAACTCAGGAAGAGATAACTAAAGTTCAGACTAAAAGAGAGAAGATTGAAGCAGGTTCTTAACAGTCTCAACTGGTAGAAGCACCCACAAAAGAAAATCTCATGCCTTCGATCTTAATTGGCAATAAAGAGAAGACACATGTCCAAGATGCTTCTACACAGAAGGTAATCTCTTTATCCTCAACTCATATTGAGATTGATGATATGGATGTGGAACAAGACCCTGAGGCTGTTATAACTACCCTTCTGTCATCCATGGCCAATATGCAAAGCTTTCCTAGTATGTTAGGTTCATCATCTTTCCAACATTCTTTTTCCAAGGTAAATTTGTCATCAATAATGGGAGCTACTAGTAGAATGCCTACCTTTTCAATTAATTCACCTATTGATACTTCTCTTACATCCTCAATTCCCCAGTTGTTTCAGGACGACATTCCTTCTGCCTCTATGAATCTTTATCAAAAGGAAGATTTACCTATGTCTAATTATTTTACATCACTCGCCTTTACCTCTGCTTCTAGTCCTATGGATATTTCCCCCCTCAGCATAGACATTCCTTTAAACCAAATCCAAATTGATTCCTTGGTTACCATCCACCACCAGACCAATTCATCATCAAAAGTGATAGCATATTTTGGAGAAGATGCAGTGGTATTCATGGGAAAATATTATTGGAGTAAAAAGGATAAAACCGTGGTTAAAAGGGGATCCAAGAAAGCTAGAGAAGGCTCAGACAAACATGTTCCTGGACTTGGTCAGGTCATTCGGAAGGAAGACACAAGTGATATTCAGCAAGGGGCAGTGGACACAACAACTACCATGGGATTTTTTGCTGGAGCTAATTTTAAATCAATTTCACAATTAAGTTTGGTTCTTGGTGGAAAAGAGAAGGAATTGCAGAAGGCCAAATAGGACTTAGCAGAAGTAGAAAAGAGGCATGAACAAGAAATCGGCCAGTTGAAACGAGAACATGAAGACAGAGTGCAACAATGGAAGAACAAAGCTGAACAACTCAAGAACAAGCTTGAGAATGCAGAGATTTTGAATCAGCAACAAGCATAGTAAATTTCTCTTGTCAACCATCAGCTGAAAGATGCTCATCTAGCTTCAAAATCCTCGTCTTTTCTGGATATGACACCTGAGGTTTCAAGCAAGTACTCTATAAAGTACAGCAAGAGTTCCGATAGGTTGTGATAGATTTGTATACTTGTTTTGATGAGATGCAAGGGTTGTATGACAAGTTTAGCAAGCATTTTGAAACCGTTGAGGATCACCACGATCGGATGAGAAAAGAATCCACTACTTTAGTGCAAGTAACAGGTTGGAAAAAAAATATTAAGGAAAGACCTGATGGCTTGCTAATCTTATAGAAGTTAAAGGTCAAAACAACTGAAGTTTCCATTGAGACATGGGAGGGTATCTGTGATTTAGTTGAAGCTTTAATAAATGTAGGACAAATGGTTTGTGAATAGAGGTGGCCAAGTTCAAAGAATTTGCTAACCTATTTGAGTTTTCATGTTATGTATCTTATCAATGAGGCACCTTTTCCTAAACTTCATTTGGAACAAGTGGAAAATCGGTTTGATGATTCCAAAGAGTTGATCCAACAAATCAGTTAGCTGATGGTCCAAGAAATTGAGAAATGGATCAAAGCTCCCCATGCTTCAATAGCTCGGATATAGGTGTTCATCAAACAATGGAAGAAAATGAGAGAGGAGGAGATTTCCTCCCAAATTTGCAAGACCGAAGTTCAGTTGAGGAATGCTCATTTTCAGGAAGTCGATGACATTATGGAGCTATTTTCCAAGTGGTGTTCTTCCCTTGGGAAAACCTAGAAACTATTTGATTGTGTAGTTCCACGTTTTGGGAATATTTTCTTTTCTCGTAAGTTTGTAATCTTATTTAAAGAGAAATAGACATTGTGTTATTTGGACTGCCTTGTACTTGCAATTTGTGTCTTTGACACTTTGTATATTGTTCTTTGCAATTTTATTTGTTAAGTTGCTCTATAGTAAGTTGAAAGAAGTAATCTTGATTTGCATGTTTGCACATTAATTGGTTGTTTTCTTTCATTTGTTATATCCTGCAATAGTTCTATCTTGAAATCATTGCTCATTGTGTTTAAGTGTCCTTATACAGTTAGTTAGTAGTCAATTATTTTTCAATATTTTTTCAGTTTATTTAAAGCGAAAATCAAAAGTCGGCAAGAAAGAAATTAAGTGTCCAATTTTCGATTTCTGACATTTCATATTTCGAAAATTGTATGTTCACCTTTTCAGTTAACCTTACATGTGTCAGAATGTCTCGATTTCTGATATCCGAAATATCATGAATCGGAATCAGGAAGCCAACAAATTATTTCAACAAAAACCTGATTTTTAACAAATTATTTCAACAAAAACCTGAGTATCTCGTTTTCGATATCCGAATTATCGGGAATTGAAAATCACGGATAGCTCAAATAACCTTAACAAAAAGTGGAATTTTCGATTCGCGATACCCGATTTTGGAAATTGCATATCGTGTTTCGGAAATCGAAAATAGATATTATAAAATAAAAATATTCATATTATATATAATGTGTTTTTAATTTGTTTATATATATTGGAAATTATATGATTTTATTTTATTTAGAGAGATGAGTTAAAGATTCATTTAAAATTTAATCATTTTAAAGAATAATAATTTTTAATTTATACAGTAAATTTCCATGTAAGTTGCTGCTTAACAATCTGAGCGGGGAGTACTATTGCTATCTCAGTTTCACCTATATGAGTCTGATTGGTTAAAGGAAGCATAGGTTCCGGTAAACCCCTTGTTCTCAGGTGTTGAAACCTATTGTGGCTTAGTGTACTTGATGACAGCCATATTCCAACGTTTAATAAAAAAACCTCCATTTTGAGCATATTTGTGTCTGTCTCTTCTTGTGACATTACTCCATTCAAGTATTTTTTTTAATATATTTTACTGGGAAAAACTATAAAAATATGTACAACCGAACTATGAATAATTTTTTTTGTTGATTTATTTACCGATATGTACATAACTAGCATTTGCACCGAGAGGTGCAAAGAAACGTCGAGAGGGTAAAAATATTGTGTCTTTCTGCAACTGAACATTTTTTACTTACCTTGGGAGACTGGAAATTACTTTTTAATAATACTTATATTTGAGATTATACCTCAAGACATTTATGACTAAATAAAATCTCCTTAATGACCTTTTTATGTTTGGATCTATTGACTTTTGAAATAAATTTTAACTTGTTTTCCAACCTGTCTTTCTTGATTGCGATTTCCGATTTCCGAAATCGGGAAGCGGAAATGCATTTTTTGGATGTTTGGATCACGAAGTCCTATCATTTTCAACAAGGAAATGTCCTTTCTCGAATTGCGATTTCTGACATCTAGGTACGAAGGGTTTTGTTATATTTGGATCGCAGAGGTCGACAATATTGCTTTTAGGATTGTGGAAATCAGAAAATTCACAACTATGTTAGTTGAATATTTATTTGCCGATTTGTGGAAAATAGAAAATTTCGGTTTTATTAAAGTCGTTTGGTGTTTCCCCGATTTTTTATTTCCGACTATTCGCTTATCGGATATCCACAATATTGCTTTCGATTTATTATGTATCTACCTTCCCAATTTCCGAGTATCGGAAATCAGAAGTTTCACTTTAGATAAAATTGAAGGTTTCTTTCCCAATTTCTGATTTTTGATACGTCGGATCTCAGAAAATGGGTTTGTCTGCTTTCTCGATTTTCGATTTCTGATATTCCAAATCTAGGAAACCGAAAACATGACACTTTTTTCGACTGAATGTTTATTTCCCGATTGCCGATTCCGCAAATCAAAAATGAAAAGTAAATTTTTTCAATTTCCATTTATGCATACGAAATCTACGGTCCAGAGTATTTTGGCCGTTTGAGTTGGGTTTTTTAAGATTCGAATTTAGGATTAAATTTTACCATTTTTACTCATGTTTTTTCACTCTGCTCAGGGTTGTTTTACAGTGCATATCCTCTGTTTCCCAGCGCCCGGAGTTGTGACTTTCTAAGTGTTTCCACATGTGATTTTTCACCCTCTGATCGTTTTTTCTGGTAAGTTTGAACTCACGTCGTTTTTAGACATGGTTTCTAAAATTCAATCAGAGAAGGCATCTACCATGACCAGGAATACCAGATATAAAATAGCTCTTCAAGAGCAGAAAAACAAAGATCTGAATGCCGGTGTTTTCACTGACACCCGTGGTTATGTGTCTGACACCTCATATCTGGACTGGTCCAGAATTTATGCTATTTTTTACAATGATGACTTTTCCTGTGTTGCTCATGACCAAACTCCCTACCTGCAGATACACAATTTTCAGCTCCATTACATTGCTTCCAGACCCCCATTTATGCCTTACATGGACCCTATTAAGTGGGCATTGGACCACGCAGACCCTAAGCAAGGAATATTTCATGATATCGATAATGTCCTTATTGCTTCGTTCTGTCTAGATGTGTTTGCTAGGGCTTACGCTTTGCCAACCCCCACGCAACTTCTTGCGTCAAAATTTTTCGACGAAAGCCATGCCAAATTCAATTACAAAGAAGTGGTGAAATCTTAGCTGGAATACCCAACACTTGACATCCCCGTTTCACTTCCAGCATATCCAGTTTCTTGGTTCAAAGAACCCTTTTCATTGTTGTGCGCCAGGTTTTGCAGGTTATATGGTTTACTGAATTGTTCCTCGTTCAAAGTGCAATGTGTCCTTATGGTGAACCATATCCTGCTTACAGGTGATTCCTTCAACTAGGCGCAAATTCTGTCGTACAATTTGTGGGGGGGAATTGAAAAATATGAGAAAACCCTCGACAATCGTAAACCATCTTTCTACATGTCAAGGTTCGTAATGGATGCATTTTGTGCATCTACTTCTTTCCCGGCCCTAAATTGGAATTGGACTGAAAAATATCCACCGGTTCATATATATCGCACTGATATGTGGGACAATAATTTCATCCCTCGCATTTATGAACTCCGTGACCTATTTCTTGGGTCAATGTACTACAAAATTTTCAAAGCTGATGCTCCTGCATTTTCTAAAAGTTTTAGGGAACTGATTTCAATGTTTGGTGACTGGTATGTAGGAGAATATTTCTCTTACATAAGGATTTGGGGCAGTAATATAGTCCACTTGCTTCCCAGAATAGTTCGAGACCGAATGGTGCTTCAATAATTTTTCTATCAGACTGTCATTGATGGGGTTTTACCCAAGTTGACCAAACATAAGAAGAAGGGCTAGTCGAAATTTCTTGTGAATTTTGGCAACCTTACACTACAGAGTCCTGCTCATGCGTCTTTGGTGGGAAAGGATATTTCTGTTATGAACTTGGGGGAGGCATACAAAATAATCCATGACAGAGTGGAATATTTGGCTAATCTCTTTGCTCATGAGCACGTGAAATTTCAACACGTTCATGAAAATGATCTCGATGATTCCATGTTCTGAGGAGCTAGCAATTTTTAGGATGCAATTAGTAAAATTACTAATCCTGAGACCAAGTACCATCTGTACCAATATCAAAAGGATCTTAAGACAAGAACTCTTTGAGAAAGAGGAGATAAACTAAAAATAAAACAAGATCTTGAAAAGGAGAAGACATAACAAGAAAGGAGAGAACATGCAGCAAGTTATGCTGCTGCTCTTGTTGCTCAACCCAAGGACAAAAGAAAAGGTGTCCTTGAAGGCTCATCCAGCCCCTCTATTAGTAGAATGGAAGATACACTACAGAAAGGGGAGAACTTAAAAAAAAATTGAAACTCAGGAAGAGATAACTGAAGTTCAAACTAAAAGACAGAAGATTGAAGCAGGTTCTTAATAGTCTCAATTGGTAGAAGCACCCACAAAATAGAAGCTCATGCCTTCGATCTCAATTAGCAATAAAGAGCAGACACATGTCCAAGATGCTTCTACACAGAAGGTAATCTCTTTATCTTCAACTCAATTGAGATTGATGATATGGATGTGGAACAAGACCCTGAGGCTGTTATAACTACTCTTCTGTCATCCATGCCCAATATGCAAAGCTTTCCCAGTATGTTAGGTTCATCATCTTCCCAACATTCTTTTTCGAAGGTAAAATTGTCATCAATAATGGGAGCTACTAGTAGCATGCCTACCTTTTCAATTAATTCACCTATTGGTACTTCTCTTACATCCCCAATTCCCCGGTTGTTTTAGGATGACATTCCTTTTGCCTCTATGAATCTTTCTCAAAGGCAAGATTTGCCTATGTCTAATTATTTTACATCACTCACCTTTACCTCTGCTTCTAGTCCTATGGATATTTCCCCCCTTAGCATAGACATTCCTTTAAACCAAATCCAAATTGATTCCTTGGTTACCATCCACCACCAGACCAATTCATCATCAAAAGTGATAGCAGATTTTGGAGAAGATGCAGTGGTATCCATGGGAAAATATCATTGGAGTAAAAAGGATAAAGCCGTGGTTAAAAGGGGAGCCAAGAAATCCAGAGAAGGCTTAGACAAACATGTGCCTGCGCTTGGTCAGGTCATTTGGAAGGAAGACACAAGTGATATTCAGCAAGGGGCAGTGGACACAACAACTACCATGGGAGTTTTCGCTGGAACTAATTTTAACTCAATTTCACAATTAAGTTTGCCTCTTGGTGGAAAAGAGAAGGAATTGCAGAAGGCCAAATAGGACTTAGCAAAAATAGAAAAGAGGCATGAACAAGAAATCGTCCAGTTGAAACGAGAACATGAAGACAGAGTGCAACAATGGAAGAACAAAGCTGAACAACTCAAGTACAAGCTTGAGAATGCAGACATTTTGAATCAGCAACAAGCATAGTAAATTTCTCTTGTCAATCAACAGCTGAAAGATGCTCTTCTAGCTTCAAAATCCTCATCTTTTCTGGATCTGACACCTGAGAATTTCAAGCAAGTACTCTGTAAAGTACAACAAGAGTTTCGACAGGTTGTGATAGATTTGTATACTTGTTTTGATGAGATACAAGGGTTGTATGACAAGTTTAGCAAGCATTTTGAAACCGTTGAGGATCACCATGATTGGATGAGAAAAGAATCCACTACTTTAGCGCAAGTAATAGGTTGGAAAAATCATATTAAGGAAAGACCTGATGGCTTGCCAATCTTGGAGAAGTTAAAGGTCAAAACAACTGAAGTTTCCATTGAGATGTGGGAGGGTATCTGTGATTTAGTTGAAGCTTTAATAAATGCAGGACAAATGGTTTGTGAACAGAGGTGGCCAGGTTCAAATAATTTTCTAACTTATTTGAGTTTTCATGTTCTGTATCTTATCAATGAGGCACCTTCGCTTAAACTTCATTTGGAACAAGGGGAAACTCAGTTTGATGATTCCAA
Organism: Pseudotsuga menziesii; assembly: GCA_001517045.1. Taxonomy (NCBI): domain Eukaryota; kingdom Viridiplantae; phylum Streptophyta; class Pinopsida; order Pinales; family Pinaceae; genus Pseudotsuga; species Pseudotsuga menziesii. Next base: position 713,548 of record LPNX011223055.1, read on the forward strand.
AGAGTTGATCCAACAAATTAGTCAGCTGATGGTGCAAGAAATTGAGAAATGGATCGAAGCTCCCCATGCTTCAATAGCTTGGATACAGGTGTTCATCAAAGAATAGAAGAAAATGAGAGAGGAGGAGATTTCCTCCCAAATTTGCAAGACCGAAATTCAGTTGAGGAATGCTCATTTTCAGGAAGTCGATGACATTATGGAGCTATTTTTCAAGTGGTGTTCTACCCTTTGAAAAACCTAGAAATTATTTGATTGTGTAGTTCCATGTTTTGGGAATATTTTCTTTTCTCGTAAGTTTGTAATCTTATTTAAAGAGAAATAGACATTGTGTTATTTGGACTGCCTTGTACTTGCAATTTGTGTCTTTGACACTTTGTATATAGTTCTTTGCAATTTTATTTGTCAAGTTGCTCTAAAGTAAGTTGAAATAAGTAATCTTGATTTGCATGTTTGCACATTAATTGGTTGTTTTCTTTCATCTGTTATATCCTGCAATAGTTCTATCTTGAAATCATTGCTCATTGTGTTTAAGTGTCCTTATACAGTTAGATAGTAGTCAATTATTTTTCAATTTTTTTCAGTTTATTTAAAGCGAAAAGTGAAAGTCGGAAATAAAGAAATGAAGTGTCCAATTTTCGATTTATGACATTTCGGATTCCGGAAATTGTATGTTCACCTTTTCAGTTAACCTTACACGTGTCGGAATGTCTCGGTTTTTTATATCTGAAATATCGCGAATCGGAATCGGGAAGCCAACAAATTATTTCAACAAAAACCTGAGTATCTGGTTTTCGATATCCGAATTATTGGGAATCGAAAATCACGGATAGCTCAAATAACCTTAACAAAAAGTGGAATTTCCTTTTCCCGATACCCGATTTTGGAAATTGCATATCGTGTTTCGGAAATCAAAAATAGATATTATAAAATAAAAATATTCATAACATATATAATGTGTTTTTAATTTGTTTATATATATTGGAAATTATATGATTTTATTTTATTTAGAGAGATGAGTTAAAAAGTCATTTAAAATTTAATCATTTTAAAGAATAATAATTTTTAATTTATACAGTAAATTTCTAAGAAACTTTTTTTTGTAATTTTATTGAATTTATATTTTTCTTGAGCATGGTATATGAAGTTTATAGATTGAATAATAACAATTATTTCTGATTCCTCGATTTCCGACTGTTCGGATTCCCGAAATTGTATGTTCACCTTCTCAGTTAACCTTACACATGTCGAAATGTCTCGGTTTTTTATATCAGAAATATCGCGAATCGAAATCAGGAAGCCAACAAATTATTTCAACAAAAACCTGAGTATCTGGTTTCCGATATTTGAATTATTAGAATTCAGAAATTGCGGATACCACAAATAACCCTAACAAGAACTGGAATTTTCCGTTCTTGGTACCCGATTTCAGAAATCGGGTATTGTGTTTCGGAAATGGGAAATAAATATTAAAAATTAAAAATTTTCATAATATATATAATGTATTTTTAATTTGTTTATATATATTGGAAATTATATGATTTTATTTTATTTAGAGATATGAGTTAAAAAGTCATTTAAAATTTAATCATTTTAAAGAATAATAATTTTTAATTTATACAATAAATTTCTAAAAAACAATTTTTTAAAATTGTATTGGATTTATTTTTTTCTTATGGTATATGAAGTTTATAGATTGAATAATAACAATTATTTCTATTAATAAATATGAATTTTAACCCCGGATGCGGATGATGAGAGTCAAATTGGCGAAGATGGAATGGACAGGGCTATTGTGGCAGAACCACATTGTACGTGTCATCCCATAACATTGCCACCTATCCTACACTCATTACGCATTAACAAAGTGGGTCTTGATGTCTAAGCTATCTAAGTTGGTCATCAATTGAGTTTTAAAGCTGGTGTTACAGTTGGTTCGGTAGTCACGTCCATCATGAAGATTGGCGCCTCCACTGCTACAGCAGGTTCCATTGGTGAGTTTAGGTACATCATAGTGATGATTAAATTTTTCGGTTATTATATCTCATGATCTGCCAGGGACCCAAGAAGGCAGCATCGAGTTGATCAGTCAAATAGATGTTCTGAAAAGGAGTTTATTCTGTCTGTTTGTATTATTTCTGCGTAACTTCTTTCTCCGCCAAGTTTATAACAATTTTTGTATGCACGCGATGGATGGTATGGATAATCCTCTTTGTCCCCTTCCATTTCATCTGAGATGACATTAATTAGTCCCTATCGACAAAGCTCTGTCAACATGTATTGGCTTCAATGGAGGACATCGTCGGTACTCAGCCTAGGCACGATTTGACCCAGCGGTCATTTCGTTATTTGGTTACAGTACAATTTCGCTTGGTCAAGGGTTGGAAGTGGTACAACAATATTTTCTCCCCATTAATGAATTTCGTGCATCCTACTGGTTTTAGCATGGTCATGAACCTTTCTCCCTCATTTCGTTGAGCTATTTTGCTGCAAAAATCGTTCTGTCTGCCTTTGCTGGGTTTTGTTTTGCATCTGAACCATCATACTATTTCCAAGTAGCATGGCACGTCTCATTGTGCTATGAGTGGTCGCGGTCGTGCGCAAAGAGGGGCACGCATGACAAAGGTAGATGGTTATAACAATGTGATTTCTCCACAAGTTTAGTCTATAATAGATGACTGGGAAACCAAGCTAGTAAATGAGAACCTTACTCGTGATATTGATGGTGGTATCCCCAACCACTATTGGATCATCTAAAACATGATGGGAACCCTCATGGAGGAAATTCTAGCCAGATGGAGCCATACTAAGTTGAAAATTTTACAAGCTATAGCTAAAATGGTGGAATTAGATATGGTCATCACGCACAGAAATGTCATTGCCATCTGGAAAAAATTAGCCCTGGGACTTGAATCCTTGGGTGATGGAGGTAGCACCAGAGTCTCTATGGCTCCATCAGGTTCAATGAATGTCGACTCTACCATGCCTGCTGCATCTACAGTTATTGTTCAAATTTTGACTACGATTAGCCAGTTTTCCAAACGAGCTCGTGAATCTGATGCTTCTGTGGGGAAAGCATATGCTTCTGTGGGGAAAGCGACTGTCTTGCCATTGAAACCCAGTCTACCATCTCCTGATGAGGAACTCTTTGGGCCTTATACTATCATTAAGGAAACACATGACACGCATGACCCAACTTTCATTATCAGCGGTGCTAACCCATAAGCTTGTTCCTGTTTCGTTTTTGTCTATTTTGCTTCCTTTTGTTTACCTCTAAGTTTATGCTGGTTTCTAGTTTTCAAGGTCTCTTCATAAACATTCCTTGATAGTAATTTTGTACGTAGCCCCCCATATATCACATGGGTTATTGTGGCTTTTTTGAATATCTCTGTAATTTTGTTTAAACTTTACTTAGGCAGCGGGCTCCATTTTATGTATGGTTTTTATGTTCTTTACACTACAACTGTAGAGTTTTCTGCTTTTTATGGACTGGGGTGGTTGTTAGACCACTATTTTCACTTGACCAGAATTCTCGGTATTCTGTAATTTTTTGTATAGTTGATTAATAGCAATGTAGACTTCAAAAAAAAATAATATGAAGTTTAAAGATATAATATATCTAAATATATTATTTCTCTTAATAAACCTAAAGTTTAAAGATGGAATATATGTGAATAGCTTCATTTGCATATATGAAATTTACTTAAAGATCCAATAACAATTATTTATGTTAATAAATATGAATTTTAAAGGTGATCCGACATCAAGATGACTGAATGCATTTATTGTTCATTTTTTTAAAAACATTGTTTAATAAGAATTTTCTGAAAGCCAAGATTGGGAAATAAGATATAGGCTCCAACTGGAGAGCTAGATTTACCATAAACATTTGTGGCAAAGAGAAAAGAATATGAACAGACAACATAAAAATTGAAACATCAAATGATTTTAACAAAACTGAAGTTTTTTGGTTTCTGGTACCCAGAGGTCGAAAATCGCAAATAGGAACTTCGACATTTCTTTATTTCAAAAGACAAAACTTCCGAGATTGAAAATGTCGCAGCCCGAAAATTGGGGGATCGAAAATTGGAACATAGGGTGTTTCTTGTTGGAAAATATAGGACATAGGATTTATGGAATCCAAAATGTCGAAAATAAAAAATCGGGCAATTAGAAATTGGAAAATGGGGTGTCCCTTAATGCAAAACATAGGATTTGCGGAATGCAAAATTTCGGAAACGGGCAATCGGGGAATCCAAAATCAGAACGGAGGATGTGCGCAATTTCAAAACGTTTGTAGTTTTGGAAAGATTGTAATGTTTTGCAATTGAATAAAATAACACTATTACTCATGCTCTGTTCTATGGTTACTTATTAAATTTGCTTCATCAATTTTGAGTTATTTCTCTATATTTGTGGTAAACTGATCATACTTTGGTCATGCATTAAATGTGTTGACTTATATATTGATTTTCCATTACAAGCCTGGCATATGAAATGCACATTGAAAAAATGTATTGATTTGATTTACATACTATTTTACTACAACTCATGAATGGTTATTGATTCCTAATACTAATTTGTCAATTAGTATCACTTCATAGGATAGTTTTGTAACTTTATTTAATTGGAAAATGAGTTTTCCTAGTTTGATAGAGTTTTGTTTGTATTTTTACTATTATTTTTGTTAGACATTCAGAAATAGTAATGTCGCCACTCATTAGATTTTGAGTTTTCATAATGATGTCTATTTTTTATTTTTATTAATATGTATTTGATATGCTTTAAAGGAGATTATATCTTACTGATTCTAAGCACCTTTATTTTATCCAAAACTATATATAGTATAAAGAGTTGTGTCTGACACTGAATTAAATAAATTTAAACACAATTCTTTTAAAAAGTCTTAAACTTATAATTTATGGAAATTGTGAAAGTGTTTAAAGTGTTTAGGCTAAACCTTTTTAAATGGAAAATTACAACTGCACTTAAAAAAAGTATGCCAATTCACGTCAATTGGCATACTGGTATATTTATTGATTAAGAAGTACGAAATGTATTAGAGAAAGATGTTAAGAGACCAACGAAAAGTTGAAATTAAAGCGCGCAACTGAAACTTTGTAAATACAAAGTCTAGGAAAGTTTAGATTTGACGTTTCAGGCTTTTGCATTCCACATAGCAAAAACACGGAAATGGGAATAAAAAATATTTGAACTAAAAACATATCAAAATTGTGCATTTTGCATGTCGTTCTTCAGAAAGTGGACAAAACTAAATTTACAAAGAAGAACATTAAAGCTCGGATTTTCGTGTGAGGAAATCGAAATTCAAAAAGCATGAAATGTTAAATCCGAACATGTAAATTCCAATTTCCAATTTATGCTTTGCGATTTATTCAAAGCGAAAAGTGGAAGTCGGCAAGAAAGAAATTAAGAATCCAAAATCCGACATTTCAGAATTCGAAAATACCTTTTTGAATCATAATTAAAGGAATAGAGCTTTTTTCCTATGTTTTCCAATAAGGAACACCGTATGTTTTGATTTCTATTTCCACGAATTCCTATTTCCGACATTTCATATTCTGGAATTCCTATGTTTTCTAATAAGGAACACCCTATGTTCCAATTTTGGAAACCTTTAGTCTAGAGACCAGGTGCATTCTTCATCATCATAGACATGATTCAAGCTATCTATTGATGATATACGGACCTGATGATTTGGGATTTTAGTTTTTAAATTTATATAGATATAAATGATGCAAGGATTTAGAGTTATCTGAATTTGAATGAAATGGAAGCAGTGGAACATGACAAACTCCAAATCCAATTGTCATCGTTTTCAAAGTCAATCAATAAGTATAAGCCAAAAAACATTATAACTCTTTCTATTTCCATCGATAGCCAAAAAACAAACATTTACAGAAAAAATCAAGCCCTCCCATTTCTGGGAAAACAGGGTTGCAGATCATACTGACAGTCTCCCTTGAAAGGAAACAAGACTAAATCAGAATGATTGGGATTTTTTCACAAGTTTCATAAAAGATTCTTAAATGAAAACATAAAAAGTAACCATTAACAATAGTAGTTTTTAAAATAGAGAAAGAGTATAAAAACGACTGAGAGAATAACATGGTCAATCAAATAATTGTTGATGAGGCTTGAGCTTGATGCCCAGTCTCCTGGAGAATTCAAGATGATTGTCTAAAATGCTGTGTAGGATGAGAATGACCTTGTCCTGTTGAAGAGGAATTTCGCCATGGTGCTCGCCTTTTTCCACTAAAGGTTTTCCTAGAATAAACTTCTGCCACCATTGCAGTTGCACTTGTCTCTCTGAATTCTGGATGTTGGCTTGCACTAACTCAGGAATCTCTCGTTTATAACTTTTTCTCTTTGCCACAATATTTTTGTGGAAGCGGAGGGGCAGACTCATAGGATTTGGATTTCTATGCTTTGGAGGGGAAGAAACAAAATGGAAATTTTTACAGCGAGGCATAATAACAAGTGAGATGAATATCATCAAGAGCCGAAAAAAAGAGCTTAATCAAGAAGCTGATCACTAATCCTGTAAACAAATAGCATAAACATAACAAAACATAACATAAACATAACATTTCCATTATATTATAATATCACATTGGATTATTTCATTTTAAAACCTCACTGCTAAACTGTCATTAGATATAAATCTATGAAGAACAACATGTATATATTTGACGATGTTGTTGAAAATAAAGGTTTACGATAAATGAAAATGGATGGTATAGATCCCATCTTGGATTTTAAAGATTTGTTGTTTGGCACACATGATAATGACGATCACTTAATGATTAAGCAACCGAAGATTAGAATAGGGTTTATACGCAGTATGGTACAGAAGCATGGGTACTTAAAACATGGAAATATCCATACCATCATAAGAAGGGATTGATGAGGTGACAAATGTCAAGTTCACACACTATGAGACAACTTGAGGTTGATAATAAGTGAGAGTGACAGTCACTTCTGCGACTAATATGATGACGTCATAGCAGAAAGGGGCATCGTTATGATGAAATTATGACAACAAGTGAGGGTGACAACCACTTTTGTGATTAATATGATGACGTTATAGCAGAAAGGGATGGTGTTATGATAACGTTAAGATATTTCTGTACGTTTAAGTGGCCTTTTGCGTCGTCCAAGAGATGAGGGAATTATATATAGATCACATTAATCCCAAGATATAGATATATACTACATCATGAAAATCCCGAACTCATAATAATATTTCACAAGATTTAGTCAATAAATAGAGCCTCCTACTGAGGAAAATATCATTTGGACCTCATTTATGGTTTTTTATGTGCACAAAAACTGGACTTATGAGCGTCATTATTTCCCCTCTCATGGTTGCCGAAGAAAAAATTCCCAACATGGTGATATCAAAGGCCGGAATGGGAGGATATGGGAAGATAAGTTGAGAGTCCTACTTCCGATGTAGGGGATATAGTTTTTGGAGTGACATGGGATAGGTGAATTAGAATGTTTCCAATTCCGATCCAAAGTAACAACCAAGTGGAATGCAACCAATTGCAGATATGAGAAAAGATGCAAAATCTATTTGCGCATAAACAAATAATTTAATGTTTCTACATTGTTGGAGCTTATCCAATGATTTTGACTTGTAACTGGTGCTTTAGAGTTTGGAATATTAAGGAACGAGCAATTTCACATTTTGTCATTTCATCTCTTGTTTTCTACCTTGCTTGAATTATGAAAATATTGATTATTGAGGCATTTTGTTCTTTTTTAGGTTGTCCAACATTGTCATTGTGTATAAAGCACTTTTATCTAACATCAATTTCCAAAATTATAATTTTTAATTCTTGAAGAGAAATTATGACTTTACAGTTCTAGGAAGGGCTAGAACCCTTTGGAAGGGGCGAGAGGAATTCAAATTTGAACGTTGTATTGGAGGCAGGAGTTCACTTGCTTGTGATCGATGCATTCAATTAGTTGTATATCCATCTGACACTTTATTTCCTATTGAAGTAATCGCATATGCATCAAATATATTTTGATTTCTGACTTTGATTTTATTTTGCAAAAGTTCATGAATATACACAGTAAGCTATGAGGATGTTCATTGGAGTTGTAGAAATTACTGTGTAAAGATATTAACCATCCTGTGGATCGTAGAGATGCTTCATGCACATGTTTTTGTGAAAATATGCTTTCATTTTGAAAATTACAACATAAACATCTTCTAAACATATACTGAAGAAAGTTTTTTTTAACGGCCACCAAAACTTTCGTTTACAAGATTTGACATAGAAAGAACTCCAATATTAAGATTTCAAACAAAGCTTCTGAATTCCAATGCTACTTTCACGAAACTCTAGGACTATGATATATAATTTTTAGGATTATTAACAAACAGGTCACCATTTCGCTCCGGCGCTAAAACATTGTCAAAATGCCCAAAACTTGTATTCGGTATTTGATAAATTGATTATGAATTTATTGAATATATATATATATATATATATATATATATATATATATATACACACATCAAATACCAAATACCAAAATAATATACACCCACAAATCCAAATACATACATATATATATATATATATACATCAAATACCAAATACCAAAATAATATATACCCACAAATCCAAATACATATATATATCCAATGGAGCAGAGGAAGTACTTGAAACAAATACATAATAATGTCATATGCAAAGTCATATTTGAGGACGCTATGTTCAATATACTGGAACACTAGCTCCTTTACAATATTTGAGTACATATGATACAGGTACAAGACCACATATATTCAATTAGAGGAAATTTCAATTTAAAATGGGCCTTCCAAAAAAAATACAAATTCCATGTCATCATGTATTAGCTAATCAAAATGCTTTAAAATTCAAAAAGGGAGCACCTCTTAAACAATTTTTTAATATAAATTTGGGGATAGGTATCATAAAAAAAACTACTTTTTTTGTTCATCTTTTCGACATATCTCCCTGTGTTTTTACTCAAATTTCAATCGGGAGAGCTCGTTGGATGCGGAATTTAATTATGCATCATCATCATCATCACATTTTTTAAGGTATTTCTTGTTTTTTGGGTAGCAAGGCCCGTCAAAAGTATGCTGAGTGGGTACTCGTTGGATGTGTAATTAAATTTTGCATCCAACGAGCTCTCCCAATCAAAATTTGAGTAAAAACACAGGGAGATATGTCGAAAATACGAACAAAAAAGTAGTTTCTTTTTTTGTTCCTCCAAAATTAATAAATATTATTTTATTATTTTAACTATTATTTTATTAATTTTTCTTAGGAGGCCCATTTTGAGTTGAAATTTCCTCTAATGTGAAAAAGGTGGATCGAAGCCACAATATACAATAATGATGAGTCTTCAAAGATCTGGAAACTGTGTAAGTGATCACAACATAATCTTGCGCAACTTAGTCCATAAATATGAACCTAAGGTCTTCGTCAAAAATCCCAAATAACCAGTACAATCCAGGCCATGTGAATAGATGTTATTGGAGTCGAACATGGATAGGCTTCAACAGATTGTCAACCAATAGGTGATAATTGACAATTGAATCAAAGGAATTCACCGATAATGAAAGTGAATCCTAAGGTACGATCGTCAAAAATTCTAGGTCTTCGTCATCAGGAAGTGTTGATGAGAAACCATACTATGATGAGGAAGGAAATAGATCCTCCAACGGATCACAAGAGTGACTAGGAACTGGGTAAAGGAAGGGAAAACACAAGTAATAACAGATAGGACAATGATGGAATCAGGATATAGATAAGATGCAGGGTTAAATCCTTGAACAGTGAGCACGACACAAAGATGACCAAAGGTAGCTTTTAACTTTGCAGGTAGTACAACTAGACTTATCTGTCATGTAGGAGACATTATCAGATTCCCTAGGTATAACTGACAAGAGGAGGAGTAAGAAACTCGAAGTAATAGCTGAACTGGAAGTGAACACTGAGACATGAGTATCGAAAAAAACAAAGAGTGCTATGTTCAAGGAAGACATGCTACCACCAACTAAGAATCAAAATAAAACTTATTCCTTATCTTTCCTGTTAAATTTTAATGAGTCCAGGAAAGTCAACTCAAGTCTCTCTTCATTTTTTGACAAGCTTGAAGAGAAGAGGGAATAATGCTTGATAGTGTCACTGATTCGTGGATTTTATGAGCCGGAGCTAGTACATGCTCATTTGGTGTTTTCATGTTTAGAGAGTCTGAAAACTCCAAAGAAGACTCCAAGGGGGTCCTTTTTCGTCCAATTTAGTCTCCTGAGGCCGAAAAAGTATAAAACATACCACAGAAGAACTCTCTTAACTCTCGTAGAAGAAAAGGTGAACCTTTTTCATACTTAGTCATGGAGGTCCAAAAAATGTTAAATTACCACCTACCCAACGCTCCTTCGAGAGCAGCATATAGCTTAAGTTTTACGTGTGAAGGAAAGCAAGATCACTCGGAAAGATCCATTTGAGTACGAGAAATGGGGCTTACAACAATAAACTCGATGTGAGGAAAATCCTATCCATGGAAGAACAATGGCATGAACGAGGTACTAATGGTTAAAAATACCATAGTCTGTGGTCAAAGTGTTAATGCTAGGATTAAGATGGATTAGGTATAAATGAAAAATGCATGCGAAATGACCAAAAAACCATTCTATATGAGCGAAAAAACAACTTTAAACGACCATAGACCTGTCACATTGAAGAAAAAGATATGGCATTAGTTTGATTTTATGTAAAAAATATGAACTATAGGGAAAAAACCCACTTTGAAAATAATATTTCTATAAATAGTTCAAAATATAAATCAAAACTCACCATTTGATTTTTTACCCAAAATAGACAAGTTTTACCTCTACCTTTGATTTCTCGGTGTGGACAACTCGGTGGACAATTCTTGAAACCGCAAGTGCCAAGTAAAACTATACTCCATGCTCTTTCTTTTGATCCAAGCAAATTTCAATCTTTAGCAAAATTTTCATGTTTTCCAACACCCTCAAAGCATGAACGATGTGTACGCATGTATGGTATATCAATAGTCGCGTACACGCGTTTTATACACGGGTTTCCCGAAGGCAAGTCGTGTATAGTACGCGACTTATCCAAAGGACAGTTGCGTACACAACACGAGGTAGAAAAAGGTTATGTAGGGCCAAAAAAACAATTTTTTATATGAATCTAATGGTTTATAAATGGCTTGTTATCAGATTGAAATATGGTGCTTGAGTGGAGGGAGAGGGAACATGAAGACATGAACCAAGAAGCTCTACAATATGCCTCCACGGTAAATGGTTTGCGGCAAAGTGGGTTATTGAAATTCTTCTGTACCTCACCTATGTGATCAAATGTCCACCTATTAGATTTTTTGATAAACTATTGGGATCATGATCTTGGTATGTTTGACCTTCAAGGTGAGTTTCTAGAGGTTACATCGGAGGATGTCTATTTTATCTCCGATTTGTCACGACGGGGAGCTTCAGTGAACTTGGAAGGTACCGGCAGAGGCGGTGACCTTCTAAGTGTACAGAACTACATAGATATATATTGCGAGCCTAGCACTCAAAAGAGGGATAGCTGCATCCCTATTGTTCATTTTTGCAACTTTCCCTTACAGGTATTGGCGAGTACTATAGTGAGGGTTGTAGGGTCATGATCACTTCACCTTGCAACTCGAAACCAAATGAGACTTGCAGTGGACTGTCTACAGGGAGCTCTATATGACTGGTGTTTGGAATGAATCTCGATAATGAGGAAGCAGCTCTCTGACTGTAAAAGAGGCAGGTGGAAAATTTTTGGTTATTCCAGCACATTGGTAGCATTTTTCTTTGAGAGGGTGCCCGGTTTGAGTCATGCAGTACCATTACCAGTTCGTTCTGCCCATCATCCTAGACTGAGTAGGCGGGGATAAATATTCCTCCTCTAGGGAGGCGGTGGATTGGTTCAGAGCGTATATGACGATGACTTCTACTTTTGGTGGGAGTGATAGTTACTAGCATTGGAGCAGTTTCCATATGCTGGACTAGATTTCCGAGGTGACATTGACCTTGTCCTCCTCCTGGAGGAGCATGGGGACAGTCAAGTATTTTTGTTTTCAAATTTTACAATTTTTATGAATTTTAATTATAAAGATATATACATATGTATAAGAGTTTTTAATCATTTTAAAATGTCAAAATGCAGATATTGGACCAGTCCGCCCTGTTGGGCATCCACGCATGTATGTGTGTCCTGTGGTGGGAGAGGACCAGGGTTTGATTAGGGTTCTTGAGGGAAATATGGCCAGGCTTACCCAAAGAGTACCTACATTATGCATTGAGCATATCCCTGCCACCATGCAGGAGCTAGTGGTTGGTATACCACCTATTTGGATACACCTTATGAGGTGGGTAGCTAGAGCAGTTTTTGTGTATATTGATGCCATTGAGGCTGTTACAGTCGAGGAGGCTGAAGAAGCGCGAGAGCAGGGTGATTAGGGGGACCAGGGTGGTCAAGCTTAGACCTAGGAACATTTTATAGACTTTGATCCATGTTTTGTATATTATACAGTTATGACTAGATCTGAAGATCAGAAAATAGACCTATCTATATGGATAGATATTCACACACACACACACACACACACATATATTGCTGGTTTTATTTTGTAATGTGCTTGTTGTATATTTTTATGCAAAATGTGTTAAGTGCCAATCCAAGATATAATTAGCATACGCATCAGTTAATGAATTTTGATTTCTTGGAATATGATTGAATGTAATAAAATCTAAATTTCTTTCCAATAACCTAACTTGCATAAACTAACGTAGTAAAATAGGGTTCTGCACCTGATAAGCTTGATTGAGTTGGGAAACCACCAGTTGAGAGTCGAGTCGAACTTCCAGCTGAGTGATACCATGTGACAAAGCATCCCATAAAAGCTCATTGACAGCCTTATATTCGACCACATTATTAGTAGCAGGACCTAAGCAAGCGCCTCCAGAGGCAACTAGCAGTCCTGAGGGCGAGTAAATGACCCATGCGGCTGAAGCCAGATTACAAGTGTGGCGGCCAGCGCCATCAGCGAAACTTTACGAACCACTCGAAAGACATCTGTAACAATCAACAGATGGTATAAAAACACAAACTGAAAAACTATTGTACAAAAAAATGCATACAATAAAAATACAGGAAAAAGCACTAAGCCTAAGCATAGTACTTTTTCAAATAGAGCCCATTTCTAGGCTTAGGCAGCTTATTCCCTTCGAAATCTGTCAATTCATATGCACCTTTATTTAACACCTTCGACACGACATAAGGCCCTAACCACATAGACTTGAATTTTCCTGCCCCTAGGGGTTCTTTGTCCTGATCCCAGAGAAAGACAAGCTCCCCTTCAGAAAAAATCTGAGGCTTGACCGATTTATTATATTGGTTTTTTACCCTATTTTTATAAGCCTCATTTGTTGTCAGCGCATCTCTACACTGCTCATCTAGATGTTCTAAATGTAATAAAAATTCTTCCAGCTCAGTCGTATCAGGTAACACATGAATAACAATCTTTAAGGATGAGATTTTTCATTCAACCGGGGTGACTGCTTCCACTCTGTGAACGAGTTGGAAAGGAGAAAACCCTGTAGCAGTTTTCACATTGGTATGATATGCCCAAAGTGCAGGATACAACATGATGTGCTAATTGGAACGGGCTGTATTAATAGTACATTTGAGAATAGTCTTCAAAGTTTTATTTACAGCCTCGACTTGACTGTTTTCTTGAGGATAGAACAAAGATGAATGTTCTTGTCTAAACCCTAGCATAGTGGTAAATTCAGTCATCATAATATTTTGGAAGTGACTGCCATGGTCAATGAAAATCTCTTTAGGGATATCGAATCGTGCGATAATTCGGTTGAAAACGAAAAAAGCTGCAGTTTCCCCGTCAACTTTATAGGTGGGCATTGCCTCTTCCCACTTCATGAAATAATCTACAGCGACAATGATATGTTTGTGCCCCCCAGCCGAGACTGGGTTGCACGTCACGTAATCTATCCCCCATTTCGTGAAGGGTCCCACTGAGATGACGGGAAATAATGGAGCAGGATGTGACCACATCTTTCTGGTGTAAAGCTGACAAGGATGACAGTGCTTCATGACTTCCACACAATCTTTAAAGATCGTGGGCCAGAAATAACCGACACGTAAGATCTTCTGGGCTGTTGCTAACCCAGATAAATGACCCCCACACGCTCCACTATGGGCATCATTTAGGACAATATCTGCTTCTTCGTGGGTAAGACATCGACGCAAAATGGAATCTACCCCCCTACGATATAAAGTATCTCCAATAATGAGGTAATTCTTGTCATGTACGCGTAGTTTACACTGTTCTTCCTACGATAAGGCTGCATAGTACTTCAAAGTCTAGAGATAAATAAGTATATCTCCGTATAAGGGGTCAAAGGTGGAAATCAAAAAGATATCCTCAGCTGGGAATGAGTCTTCTTCAATGGATACATCTTCCTCTACTGGAAATTCTGCAATGAGCTCAAATAAAACTAAGGATTTCTTGCATTTGGTGGATTGGAAATCTAAGTCAAACTCCTGAAGAATGACTATCCATTTGTTGAATTTTCCTCCAACTATCCGTCGGGGAAAAACTTATTGGAAAGGATTAACATCTGCCACTACCATGGTAGTCCTTAGTAAGATGTAATGACTCAATCTCTGAACAACATACACAGCTGCCAACCTCTAGAACATATCGTGACCATAGGGTTAGAATATTTACAAATACATACTAATGCATACTAAAGAAACACACTTTTACCTAACGGATATATTACACAAGTTGATCTTAACTAACTCCTAAGTGTCTAAATATTCTAGCATCCCCCCTTAAGAACAACTTGGGATAGGATTGAAGGATTTACAAAAGTGAAACTATTAGGAGAAGGAAGGAGGCATTAGAGCCTATCCCCCCTTAAGGACACATTCCTGAACTCCTAACATAGATCGAAGTTTAGAAAACTTCGCTTCTGTAAGAGACTTGGTGAAGATGTCTGCAACTTGATCATATGTAGGGCAATAGAGAACTTCAATAACACTATAATGAACAAGATTTTTGATGAAGTGCATGTGTAGCTCAATGTGTTTGCTATGCTAATGTAGAAATGGATCTTTGGCAAGCTTGATGGCACTTTGATTGTCGCACCAAAGTGGAGTAGGCTGCTGCTGCTCGAATCCAAACTCTGAAAGGATGTGTCAAAGCCATAAAGCTTCCTGACTGGCATTAACTGCGGCTTGATATTCTGCTTCTGCTGAAGAAAGAGCAAGAGCTTGTTGTTTCTTACAAGCTCAAGTGACAGGTCCAGATTCCTAGACTGAAAACATAACCTGCAGTAGAATTTCGATCATCAGGATCGTCGGACCAATCTGAATCAGTGGAACCAACCAACAAAGGTTTCCCCCTTGTACTGTAATGAATCCCAAACTGAATTGTACCTTGAATATATCGAAGTATTCTTTTTGCTGCTTTCAAGTGACTTTCATGAGGAGTTTGCATATAACGGGAAACACGACCAATGGAAAAGGAAAGGTCAGGACGTGAATGAGTCAAGTATAAAAGACTACCAACAAGTTGACGATACAAGGTGGCATCTACTTCAGGGGAAGTACAAGTGACCGAAATTTTGACTCCAAACTAGAAGGGAGAAGGGGATGGTTTACAATATTCCATGTGGAAGCGATGAAGAAGGTCACAAGCATACTTAGACTAGGAAATAAAGATTCCTTCTTTGGTTTGCAAAACTTGGAGACCAAGAAAATAATGCAAATGTCCTAAGTCTGACATTTCAAAATTTTTCTTAAGACTGGATTTCACATGGGTTATAAGTTTAGGGTCACTACTAGTAAGGATAATATCATCAACATAAAGAACATGTATGATGAGATGGTTTTCTACTTTGTTGGTATAGACATTGGGGTCAGAATGGCATCTAGAAAAACTAGTGTCAAGGAGAAAGCTATCCATTTTGGCATACCAAGCTCTAGGAGCTTGCTTAAGGCCATATAAGGATTTCTTAAGGAGACAAACAAGGCTAGAGTTATTCTGAACATATCTAGGAGGTTGTTCCATGTAAATTTCCTCATGTAAATCACCATGTAATAAGGAAGAGTTGACATCCATTTGGTGGACTACCCAATTATGTAAGGCTGCAAGGGAAAGAACAAGGCGGATGGAGTTCATTTTTGCTACAGGGGCAAAGGTTTCATTTTATTCAATCCCTTCAACTTGGGAAAAACCTTTTGCAACTAACCTTGCCTTAAGTCTTTCAACACTTCCATCTGATGCATACTTAGTTCTATAGACCCATTTAAATCTAACAAGTTTTCTTCCTTTTGGAAGAGGAACAAGATCCCAAGTATCGTTCGCCATTAAGGAATGATATTCTTCATCCATAGCTGCATCCTAATCTGGATTTCCTGAAGCTTCTACAAAAGTTTCTGGATCATGATTCTTGGAAACTTGAGCAAAAAGGGAAGAGGCTTGCTGAAACTTAGAACGTGTTCGACATTGATCTCTAGGATCACTGGTAAGATCACCAGCTGCTTCACATGTTGAACGGACCCATCGAGGAGGCATTGGTGCTGGTGCAATTTGAAGAACATAAGCAGGAGGAGGTGGATTTTCATCATCACTGTCATCATCAGAAACTGGATTTGGAAATCTGTCAAGGAAGTTGGAAGAAGAAGAAGAAGGCACAATCCCCGAATCAGGCTCACAGGCCAAAGATGGCACACCCTCCAAGTTAGGCTCGCAGGCCAAGAGATTTTCATGAAATTTAACATCTCTTCTAATGATTATGTCATGTGAATGGGGTTGAAGAATTCTATAACCTTTTACATCTTCAGAATATCCAACAAATATGCACTTTTCACTTTTAGGCTGCAATGCTTTCCATTTTTCATCCGGAATGTGAGCCCATGCTTCACAACCAAACACACGAAAGTGACTTACATCTGGTTTAATTTTACTCCATGGTTCTTTCGGTGTTATACCTTGTAAAAATTTAGTGGGTGTGCGATTAACTATGTAATTTGCACAATTTATGGCCTCAGCCCAATATTGAAGACTTAGTCCCTTAGATTGGATCATACAATTAGCCATTTATTTTAAAGTTTGGTTCTTCCGTTCAGCTACACCATTTTGTTGTGGTGTATATGGAACAGTGTGTTGTTGTTGGATTCCTTGTTTAGTGCAGAAAGTAGTGAACTTGTTGTTAACACATTTTCCTCCATTGTCATATCTTAACTTAATAATTTGATGACCAGATTGTTTTTCAACAAGGGAATTGTAGGCCAAGAACATGTTAAATACTTCACTCTTAAGTTTTAGGAAGTAAACCCAAGTGCATCTGGAGTAGTCATCAATGAAAGTTAAGAAATATTTGAAACCAGAAAAGGAAGCAGATGGAAGAGGACCATACAAGTCACTATGCACAAGCTCCAAAGGAACCGAGGCGTGCCAAGAGGCACATTTGTCAAAACTGTCCCGATGGTGTTTTTTGAGTACACAACCGGAACAAACACCATCCTTGTAAGATACCATTGGAAGACCAGTCACCATATTGTCTTTACATAGTTGTTGCAATGAGCGATAATTTAAGTGACCAAATCACTCATGCCAAATTTTGCTCAAGTTATCACTATGAGCAACAAAAACTGAAGGAAAAGGTGATGACCTAAAGTTGTTAAATTTGTACAACCTAATAATATCATCAATAGTTCCAGTAGCAAGGACATTTTGAGGATTTTTAAAATCCTTGATTACAACTTGGTGATGCGTAAACGTCACAGTTTTACCTTCACTTGAATGAGTAATTTGATAGACTGATAACAAATTGCAGGAAATTTTTGGAACACATAGTACATCACTGAAATGACCATTTTCTACTGGAACTGTTCCAGATCCTACAACACTTAGAGATCTATCATCACCAACAAATATTTGTTTGGTGTTACATTCATGCATAGTAGAAAATATGGCTTGATCCTTAGCCATATGATAAGATGCCCCAGAATCAATAAACCATTCATTTGAAGTAGAAGAAGAAGATGCAATATAAGAGTAACCAGAAGCACAAAGTGCATGTCCATGAGAGTTAGATTCTGAAGACGAATCTATGCTGATGTGGTGCTTCTTCATTGTTTCTTCCAAGGCTTCCATCTTCTTGAAACACTTAGATTCATCATGATTATATTTCCCACAAAAAATGCAATGACGCTCAGTCTTCTTTCCTTTTTGCTTGGATCCTTGTCATTTTTTAGAGAAGGAGCTGACTGAGAGGGTTTGGGACCTTTGTTGTTTGACTTATTATTGTGAAAATTATGTTTTCTAGGAGGCTTGGACTTTTCTTTCTGTTGGGACAATAAGGCTTTCCCAGATGTATCTGCATTGTTAATTATTCTAATATCAATGAGCTTATCTTGCTCTCTAATTAAGGAATCACAAAAGGATTCAAGACTAGGCTCTTGATAGCTAGCTGCAGTCAAGGATTATTTCATGGAGTAGAATGTAGATACAAAAACAAAATATGTAGGTCCAAGTTTGGAAAGAATATGATAAATACATTGTTTGTCTTCTTTCTTAATCTTGCATTCTGCACATAAGATTCTAAGAGTTTTATACTTAGATAAATAGTCTTGAATGCATGAAAAATCATTTGGATTCAAGGAAAGTAATTCATTCTCAAGTTGATGACCCCGAATTTCATTGTGTTTACCAAACACAGATTCCAACTTTTCCCAAGCTTTATCAAGTTCATCAATTCCAGATATGTGGAATCGCAAATCAGTAGAGATTGACATTCCAATCAATCTACGAGCTTCATCACATCTATTTGTCCATTTAATTTTCTTATCATCATTAGTGGGTTATGTTTCTTTCCTTGAGGTTATCCTAAAAAGTCCCCTACTTCGTAGAACATCATTTATACGATATTTCCATGAGAAATAGTTAGAACTTGTAAGTATAATATCACAAGGGGTGGCCATACAGTATAATAATGGTTGAAAAAACAGAAACTAACTGTCTGGTTGCAAAGAACTCGAAAAAATATGTGGTTTAAAAAAAAATGGCACTAAAAACTGATTCTGGACGATGAAGTTATGCTTGATCAAAGAAAAATGTTCAAGATGTCCCCAATAGTAACGTGGCAGATATTAACTTGACCAACTAAAAAAAAGAACCCCCCCTCTTCCCAAGATCAACCTTTGGCAATCACTTTACAATTAGTTTCTTTGAAGTGAATCACTTTTGTAGAATAAGTGAGGTTCACTTTTACAATAATGTTACTTTTAAATAGTGCGGTAATAAATTAAAAGACTTAAGTGACTCACTTTTTATTTTATTTTATTTATGTGAGATGCACTTTTACAATAAAGTAACTTAAAAATAGAAATTGCATGCACTAAAAAGTAGCTTAATAAGACTTAAATTCAAGACCTATTAAGAAATAAAACAACTTTGGACCAAATGAGATAAGTTTAAAAGGTACGTAAAAGAATGGAAAGAGGAAGGGGATTTTTTTTTAACTCTTCTCTCTCGTTCTCCATGTTTGCCTTTTTTTTTCCTGCAAATCACAAAAAAAACGAAAAACAAAAACAAAAAAAACTTTTTCCACACAATAGGGTTAGATCTTGGTTAGTTTACCCGGAAAGTCTACGTTTTCAATTTTTCTCGTTGTTTTTTATTTTCTGTGATTGCACAAGGTGCACGGCAAAGAGCATACATAGCGAAGAAGACAAGAAAAAAACTTTTCCTTACTGTTTCTGATTCGTCGCGATCGTGCAAGGTGCACGGCAAATAGTATATGTAGTCAGGGAAGGCAACAGTCTGATACTAAAACAAAAAAGATCTAATAATAAAACTGATAAGATATGAGAGATTTAAAAAAAACAAATCCGTCACTGTAACATTATACCTTCATATTTGTCGAAATGGGTATTTCTGGAACAATTGGAAACAGTTTTCGATGAAACGAAAACTATTTCCCAATGGAAACGATGCTCCGAAAGCAATGGAATATCTCCCACAAGCCAAAAATGTGTAGAAAATCCAAAACCAGAAACCATTTCAAATTTTGGCAACACCGGTTCCAGATTTAGATCAAAACCAAAAGCGGCTCTTCATAAAAGCTCTGATACCATGTTCGGGTACACAGGGTACTCCCAAAAGACCAAACACTTTGAGCAACCACTTCACACAAATAGATAACAGATCAACACTGATGTTTGTCATGTGGTTAAAACTCTCAAGAATGAAACAGTCCATGGCCCCAGCTAAATAGCTACTTGGAGCAATTTGTTATGCAAAAGAAAGAAAGTTACATGAACTTCTCATAATCGATCAACTAGCCAAGGACCCTCTATGCTCTTTAAATAGAGATCATAGACCAATTAGGTGTTAATCCACAAATCAATGGTAGGTATGATCTAAGAGAAGTTGAACTGTCGGATCACTCTATGTCTAGAACATATCGTGACCGTCGGATTATAATATTTACAAATGCATACTAAAGAAACACACTTTTACTTAACGAATATATTACACAAGTTGATCTTAACTAACTCCTGAGTGTCTAAATATCCTAACAGGGCTAGCTAAAGCATGTATGAGATAGTAGACGACATGCTCTTGGAGCTTATCGTCCTCCTGGACTAGTACTACCCCTATGGTCGACTCAGATGCGGCCAGATACAATATAAAATCACGAGAGTAATCTGGTGGACACAATAAAGGTGCCAACAACAAAGCTTTCTTTAATGCCTCAAATGCAAGTTATGTGATTTCATCCCATACAAATGGGGTGTCCTGTTTCAACAGGTGCATGAAACCTTTAGTAATCTTGGCATAATTTACAATAAAACATTGAAGGAAGTTGGACTTCCCCTGTAGGCTTTGAAGCTGCCTGGTAGAACGAGGTGGAGGCAGATTTACGATGGCCACAACTTTCAAAGGATCCACCTGAATACCTTTTTTGGAAACAATGAATTTGAGCAGTCTCCCTGACTCGACAAAAAAAACACACTTGTAGGGATTCAAGAAAATTTTGTAGTATCTGCATCGTTCAAAAATCTAAAGCAAGTGATCCGGGTGATCGATCCTCTTACGAGAATGTGTTGGCAGATCATCAAGGTAGGGTTTGACAATGGCTTTAATGTCGTGAAAGGAAAAATTCATTGCCTGCTAAAAAGTTGCCCCTGCATTTTTCAAACCAAAGGGAATTTTCTTGTACGTGAAGGTACCCTAAGGATAGATAAAAGTTGTTTTATGTTGGTCTTTCGGTTTTATTTGGATTTGATTATACCCGGAGAAACCATCCATAAACGAAAAGACTTCAATTCCCACACAAGCATTAATAATTTGATCTATAAATGGCGTGGGGTAGTTGTCCTTGGGACATGTTTTGTTTAGATCTCGAAAGTCAGTACAAACATGTATAGTCCCTTTCTTTTTGTTAACAGGAATAAGGTTGGATACCCATTCTGTCAAAGCTATGGGGTAAATGAAACCGGCTTTCAGCAATTTCTCAACTTCAGCCTTAACCGTTGCTGCTTTACATGGGTTGACAGGTCTCAACTTTTGTTGAATGGGTCTAGCATCAGGGCAAGGTTGGATTTCGTGCTCGACTATTGATGGATCTATGCCTGGCATCTCCCCATATGACCAGGAAAATACGTCCCGGAATTCCTTAAACAAGCCTGTATAGATCGCAATCTCCTCTGAAGAACAGTTCGCGTTGACATGTACATTTTCCACAACTTTTGGGTTTTCAGAGATGTTGATAGGAATTGTAGCAGAAATGTTTGCCATATTCCCCTCAGCAAATATTCCTTCCCTTGGTAAGGGATTAATAGGTGTATCAACATCACCTTCCAGTCTCATATGGAACTCTTGGTTCTCTATCTCGCTTAACTCTGGAATAAAATATGATTGATGGTGAAGATCTTCACAAATCTTATCTCATCCGCACACGACTTCCAGAATGGCTTCATCCGAAGGTAAAACTATATCTAAGCAATCTCTAGAATGCAAAGAGTTCTCTGCCCAAGCAGGAAGATAGACTTCTTTCGACTCCTCTTAGACTGTGAGAGGGACTAGAATGGGATCAACAACGGTATGAACGATAGCTTGATAAGCTACTTCTGCTGTTGATAAGGGCACTTCATGTTCATGGTGGGAAGGAAGAACCGAAGGATCTGTTCTATCAACAACCGTCACTATAGAATTCCCTACAATAATAGAACCTAGATAATTAATCGGAGTTGGAATATCAAATGTGCCCATCAATGATGCATACATTCTAGCCCCTAAGCTCTTTGAAGCAGGTCTAACCTGATCAACCAATGGTATGGTGGACTCGTTAGTTTCCATGTGGCCTTTTTGAGTAAAACTGAGTTGGTATACAGTTACCAAATTCCCTTCGTGTGGAAACACTACTACTCGAAATACGGTCGAGGCAATAGCTGACATGGCGTAATTCCAACTTCTCTCCAAGAGCAAGTTATAATCCAAAGGTGCGTCAATCACCTCTACCTCAACAAAAACTACTTTCCTTGCCAACTTAATTTCAGAAGCCGGTAGGATACCATGTGGATGAAATGAACTTCCATCGAAAGCAGTGTTCGATGGAACTGACTCTGGAGATCCAAGAGCTTTCCAACAAGACAGGGACATGACAGATGTCGAAGCACCCTCGTTGATAACTTCCATTCCAATGGTCTTTCCACCATGGATGACATCTATCAATAAGGCTACATGATATGGCAGGAAAATTTTGACATCAGAAAAATTAAATTTCACCATGAGTGCATCTAAGGCCTCTAAGAATGTATCTCGCTGGGTGGGACAACTCTGTAATACCTCTACAGCCGACATTGCATAAGGAGTATGGGCTAAATATTCAACTACAGAGTAGTTGGCTACAACCCTAGCATTAGGATTGTGCAAGGTTTTCTTGAAGACACCTTTCGGTATCTTGGGCATAGGTTCGGTAGGCTTCTCAATCATGAGAGGGTTGGAAGTTTCACCTATTGACTTACTCTTCTCCGAAGCCTCTTTTTCATAGTTCTTGTTCTTGGTTTGTAGTAAAGTCTCGGATCGAACCATGTTGATATAATTGGAGTCAGGAGCATTTGGGGTGCCCCCTACTGCATTCGAAGCTGAAGTAGAATTCTGTCCTTGGGGAAAAGGATCCTTCAGGACAGCCGGTTATTGGCCTTTTAACAGCTTCTAACCTTTTTCCATAAGGGGACATAGATGGGTCAGGTGATCTTCATGGCACAACTTACATGGGAATTTCACCTTCTTATTTTATTTTTTTCCCACATCAACATTGTTTGTGGGTTTTTGCTTGTTTTGGTTTCCCTCACCCTTTTTTCCTTTCTTCTTTTTCCCACTGGGCTGCTGATTGCCCTTCTGAGAGGATTGTGCAAAAACATTTGCAATCTGGGGTGAGGGGGGAGCCTTTGCTGCCTCCACTGTAGAATGTTTGACAAACAACTGATGGAGTTGTTTAGCAAAAGACTCTACAGTGGGAGAATTCACAAAACCAACCACACCATCGGCATGGGGTCCAGGCTTAGGTTTCTCTACATTATGCGTTGGCCTCAGTGCCTCAGGGATAATTTCATATAAAATTCCATACTGAGAATATATCAAATCTAGCTGCTGGGCCCTGAGGATAGCTTCTTCTTCATTGATCACTCCCAAAGTAGATACATCCTTAGATATATATGGCAATAGGGATTTAAGGAACCATTCTAATAAGAACTCGGGAGGAATAATGGCTTTGATAAGGCTCTTCCATCTTCTCCACTCTTGGATGTGATCCGAAATATGAGTGGACTTGTCCTGCCAAAAGGTAGACAACAAGTCTATCCTGAAATCATATTGGACAGGAAGTTGGAAGTGACTAAGGAATACATTAGCCAAGTTCCAAAAACTATTAAACACAGCAGAAGGCAATTCAATATACCATTTTGCTGCAGTACTGTTTAAGTTTCTTTGGAACAGCCTCAACCGAACTGAATCCTTGTTTAGTGAGTTAGAAGAGCACCACAAGTGGAAAGTGGTGACATGAGCTCCTGGATCATCACCAACTTTTCCTTCGAATTTTGGAATATCCGAGGGCAGCTTGGTAGGAACGGTTGGCCAGGAGGAGTTATGTCTCACCAGGTCATTCATTAGTTTCGACAAATATGGAAAATTTAATGTTGCCAGGAAAGGGAGCTTGGGTCTAACTGGAGCATGAAAATTACCAGTTTGGGGATCAGAGGGACTTGCCCCCATATTCCCATATGGGAAGGTGGGGTTTCCCCCTGGTGCCGGTTGTGAAGTGGTCGGGCTACTTTGGAAAGGATTCCATCCATAAGCCAACAAATTGTTTATGTGAGGTGCAGTATATGAGGTTCTAGCTGCCCTAGTCGAAACTGGGGTTTGGAACACAGGAGCAGGTATCCCTCTGCTGAAAAGTGAAAAATGAGAGCTCGTGAAAGGAGCTAAAACCAGATTTTGAAAACCTTGACCATAAGGATTAGGGTTTTCGAACTACACCACTACATATGCGGGTGTTGGACCTACGTATGGAGTGGATGGGGGAATGTGCCCCCCATTCGAAGGAAAACTCTCGACAAAATCCGAGGATCCTATAGGACCACTCTAAGCAGTGTGTGCGAAGGAAGTAGTAACTCTAGGTACACTAGGAATCCCAGTGACCATACCACTAGAAGCACTTGCTAAACTTGTGGGAGCGGGTGGTTGAACCACTTGGATAGCTGGAGTTAACGGTGTAGTAGGTATACTTGTTCTAGGGGCACCTACCGGGGGCGGTGGCACCCCTTCAGCTGGAGCGGCTGAGGTGGAAGTAGAAGAACTTTCTCCTGCAGTAGACATTATTTTTCCCAAAGGGACACCAATCACGGGTGGATTGAAAGGATGAACCTGGACGATCACAGGATTGTTTAAGTTAGTTAGAGGTGAATTAAAGTTCCTTGCAAACTCGTCATCCCGCAAGTCTTCTATCTCATCTATGTTTAAATTAAAATGGTTTGCCCTAAGTTCTGGTTCACCTAGAACTTCACTAACTCCTATCAGTTCGAAAGAGTCGTCCGTGTCCAATCTCCACCTTTGAGGGGGAAGTGGAGGTTCCAATGTGATAAGCGGAGTAAGGTTTTGCAACCTTCGTGACCTTTTGACATATTGGTCCTCTATGATTGTAAATTTGACTCTTCACACCCTAAAGTCCGCTAAAAACACAGACAAACCACAGAGCAATCACTACAAAATTTCCTAAAGTCTCAACAATCACAAGGGGTAAAATATATGCTTTCCTGAAGAAAGCTGAGAGATAGTTTCTTGGAATCCTTGAAGAAGTTCTTAGGCACAAGCGGAGGAATCACCCACCGCCCTCCTACACTTTCAACAAGGGTTACCTTCCAAGCCCGTCCAAGGTGAACTAGAAATAGCCTTCTGGTTTACTTGTGTATAAACCCTAGATGTCCAAGAGACTAGAGGCTACCTTAACTATATCAATAGTCTGGGGGGATAGTTGCAAGGCTGATTTGTATGCATGGGCAGGGTAGAAAATCCTGGAACTCTGTTTAGGACATAATCCCCAGATGTGTAAAAACCTTGGTCTATGTTTTGACAAGGAATCAGAGGGTTATCTCCTCAGTCCAAGCCTCCACGCGGCCTCTTGCTTAACTCCCGTTTGAGAGGAGCTTCCCAGATACTATCAACACAGAGAAGGATTTACCTATCGATTGGCCAACTACGTCTGGATTTAAGTACTTATGGAGAGTTTACACTTCCTATCCCACAAGTCTAGCCTAAGCTAGTAGGTGTATGACCCTATAAAACAAAACTTACTAATAAATTTTATTTCAGGAAAGACCCCATATGAGATTTTATTTCAACGCCCACCCACGTATGGTCATCTACGTGTATTTGGGTGTTTGTGTTTTGCCACCAATGTATTTCCCAAAGGAAAATTTGCTAGTCGCGCGCGACGTTGTGTTTTCATTGGATATCCTTATGGTCAAAAAGCATATCGCCTTTATGATCTCGAATCTAAACAAATTTTTACTAGTCGGGACGTGGTTTTTCATGAGAATATATTTCCATTTGCTAACCATAATGCCAAATTACCACCATCTAAGCAGCCTGTCTTACCTCTTCCTACTCTTGATCTCCCGTCATCTCCCACATCTGACCCTAGCCTACCAGTAGCCTTGTCCCATGCTCCTTCTCCCACGGAGACTAATGACAGCCCACCATATTCGCTTTCCCCTCGTCGCTCCCTGCGTCATCGTCAAACTCCCACTCACCTCCATGACTACCACTGCCCCACGCTACCAACTTCTTCTCTCAATCCTTCATCGAACTCCTTACATTTCCTCACTCAAGGTACACATTTTCCTCTATCCAATTTTCTTTCATATAACCGTTTTAGTTCTACTCATCATTCTTTTGTTGCTGCCATTTCTGCACAACAAGAACCTACTTTGTTTGCTCAAGCTATGCAGGATCCACATTGGCGTGAAGCCATGGACGCTGAACTTGCCGCTTTGGAAGCTAATGGAACGTGGACCATGGTTAATTTTCCTCTTGGTCATCAACGGATTGGTTGTCGATGGGTATATAAAATCAAGTACAAGTCCAATGGCTCCATTAAACGCTACAAAGCACGCTAAGTTGCTAAAGGCTACACTCAAAAGGCAGGGTTAGACTACCATGAAACCTTTGCCCCAGTTGCTAAATTAACTACTGTGCATTGTCTTTTGGCTATTGCAGCAGTTCACAATTGGTCTCTTCATTAGCTAGGTGTCAACAACGCCTTTCTTCATGGCGATTTAGATGAAGAGCTTTATATGGTCCTTCCACCTGGACTTGGCAAATAGGGGGAGAACTGTGTTTGTCGCTTGAATAAGTCCTTATATGGCCTTAAGCAAGCTTCAAGAAATTGGTTTTCCAAGCTCTCTTCTGCCCTTCAAGATGTTGGTTTTACACCTTCCGAGGCTGATTATTCCTTATTTACTTGCTAAAGAGGTTCCTCCTTTACTGTCATCCTAGTCTATGTGGACGACATCATTATTGCCGGCAATGATTCTTCAACTATCATCCATTTCAAGTGTCTCCTTGAAAATTGTTTTCATATCAAGAATCTTGGTCAGCTAAAATATTTTCTTGGTATTGAAGTGGCTCGCTCTAGACAAAGCATTTGCATCTCACAGAGAAAATACACTTTGGATATTCTATCTGACGCAGGTCTTCTTGTAGCTCGCCCTATAGATTTTCCTATGGAACAACAATTGAAATTATTTAATGAGCAAGGCGAACTTCTCCAAAATCCATCCCCTTATCGTCGCCTAGTGGGATGTCTTATTTATCTTACGATCACTCGTCTAGATATTATGTTTGCGGTTCATACTTTGAGTCAATTTATGCATGCACCGCGAAAAACTCACCTTGATGCAGCTATGCGAGTGCTTCGATATCTTAAAAGTTCTCCTGGCTAAGGTCTTTTATATTCGGCCACGAATTCTCTTTCTCTTATGGCCTATTGTGATTCAGATTGGGGAAGTTGTCCTATGACAAGACGTTCCACCACGGGATTTTGCACCATGCTTGGAGATTCTTTAATCTCTTGGAAATCTAAGACACAGACAACTGTATCTCTCTCCTCTGCTAAAGCCGAGTATCGTGCCATGGCTACCGCCAGTTGTGAACTTACATGGATTCATTTTCTTCTTAATGATTTACAGGTTTCTCATTCACAGCCAGCAATCCTACATTGTGACAACAAAGCGGCCTTACACATTGCCGCCAATCCAGTTTTTCATGAACAGACAAAACACATAGAACTAGATTGTCATCTCATCCGTGAGAAGATTCAATCAGGATTGATTCAAACTGCCTATATCTCTACCACACATCAACTCACAGACATTTTTACCAAACCATTGGGACGCCAACAATTTATTCACCTCCTACGCAAGTTGGGTATTCATGATGTTCATACTCCAACTTGAGGGGGAGTGTTAACGGCAATGCTACACATTTATGGGCAGATTTATTTTCCATTTCCTTCTCCAGATTTTTCTCCCTTTGTTATGGAAAGTTTTCCCATGTTTACCTTGTACAACTATTGTTTCCTTAGACTCACCCAATCATGTGGGATCGGTTACATAGAATTTTGTATTTATGTAGCATCTTCTCCATTGTCAATATATTTCAGAAATACAAATTTTACAGACCATGAATTAGGAATAGGGCAGATCAGGAAGTGACTTCCTTAAATTAATTCTTTTATTTAGATGGTAGCAGGACATATTCCGAAATATGTGTTGTTTCAGGGATCAACCATATGAACTCTTTCATGCAAGATGGGCGATGTTGGGAGCTGCAGCCATTATCCCAGAGGCCTTTAACAAATTTGGTGCCTACTGTGGTCCTGAAGTTGTCTGGTTCAAGGTTAAACTCATCTTGTCATTAATTTTTTCCCCCTTCTTTTAATAGAAAGGTACCAAGAATGGAAATTTTTATTTTATTTTTTAACAAAGAAAAGAGGAATCTATAAACCAACTTATTGGAATTTTCTTGAAGTTGAATTAATCCAAAAGGATACTTGAACAAGAACAGTGCTTGGGTAATGTAAATTTTATGTTTGCAACAGATTACGATTCAATTGTAGGTAGTAAGTGGGTTCCTTGTTTCTAGAAACGAGTGTTCTTCTTCTTGATTGAGGTACAATGTGGTACTTCGGTGCCAACATTCCCATCAACTTGATTGTTGTTGTGATTGCAGAGGTGATCCTTGTTGGTGGAGCATAATACTACGGAGCAACATTATATGGACTGGTAGTTACTCCCATTCCTCCTTAGTATTGTTCCATTTAGAATTGAAGGAATTGATTTTGTGTAGACTCTAACTTGCATTTTGTTGTTATTGATGATCATTTTGTTGTAATTGATGATCGAGACTTTGATGACAAGCTTCATATCAGAGGACCATTTGATCCATTGGGATTGGCTTGGGACCCTAACCAGTTTTCCCTTCTCAAGGTGAAGGAGATAAATAATGGGAGGTTGGCCATGTTCTCAATGCTTGGTTTCTTCCTTGAAGCTTACTTGAAGATTAAGTTATTGGTGAGGGTCTTCTGGAGAATCCAACTGTCCTTGGAGCTTCACTGGAGTGAGCACCTGCATTGTAGGTTATAAATCTTCATCATCGTCTCCTCCTTTTAATTTTCTTTGCATTTGGAACACCTTTTAAGATAAGACGAATTCAGTTTGACTTTACAGATCTAGAGTCGATCAAACATTGAAGTTCTCTGTAACTCTTCTTCTTCATAGTTTTGAGTAGCATGGAGAATTTCAATGGAATTCAATTCTACAGTATGTGTGTACTCGATGTGTTTTATTTGTTTCATAGTTGGTGTTGCTCCTTTGGGTATTAGTGCAGTGTTTTTCTATCACATTCACAGGTTGGATACGTTTTAAATGTTTACATTTTCTTCAGTCCTATGGATTATTTTCTTGAAAGGTAATTACCATAAGTACTTTGAAGAAACTATATATTCGCTCACAACATCTTTGGTTTAGAATTGCATATTGCAATCTCATCTTTCTGGTTATTATCATTTTCAAGGAACTGGTAACCACCTCTAATGTTTTGCATATCCTGTAGGATTTTCATTCTTGCTCTGTGCGGTTAAGTTGACATTTTAATTCATAATGAGATTTACTACTATGATCAATTTTAGGATATCGATTTCAAGCTTGAAACAAATACAAATATTGTAGCACAACAATTAACATTGAACAGTAAGTAGAATATTATGTATGCATCATGTAAAAAAGATACATTGATAGCTTACTCGCTAGTGCCAAGCTCTTGGAAGGTATTTGTTGTTGACAACCCCAACCATTAACATACTAGTAGCTCAAAGTAATGGTTGAGACTGCACTAGCACACTCCTAGCTTACGTAGTGATGGCTGAGACCGCACCAGCACACTCCTAGCATACTTAGGAAGTAGTAGTAGTTCATCATATTTACTGGCAAGCCATATTTCATCCCTTAAATGCAATATTTTAGGACTTATATACCTTGAAGAGTGAGGCGACCGCTGGAAGTGAAACAAAACCATTGAAGAAGCTATTACTGAGGTGGTAAATGGTGGCAGGTGGTAGGTGGTGGCAATGACATAGGGGGTGGATGAAAATTGCTATTACTGAGGTGGTAAATGGTGGCAGGTGGTGGCAATGACAGAGGGGGTGGATGAAAACTCATTGGTATGCTTAAGCAAACACAAAGATGAAGGTGAAAGATTCATAGACAGGATAAGGAAGGCGGCGATGAAGTCATAGGTGGTAGAAATGATAGAGGCAGTGGATGAAAACTCATTGGATGCTTAAGCAAACTCAAAGATGAAGGTGGAAGATGCATAGATAGGATAAGGAAAGGGATGATGAAGGCAGAATGGCATGCCAGTGCAGATAAGGAACGCGGTGATGAAGGCAGAATGGCATGGCAGTGTAGTGCGGGATAAGGAAGGAGGTGATGAAGGCATAATAACATGGCAGTACAGGATAAGGTTTCGATGGGTAGATTGACATTTGTGTGTTAATGCAATACCAACAAAAATAATGTGTGAATGCAATATCGGGTTAGTGTTTCCATGTCATAGTTGAATCAAGTTTTGTATATTTTCCTCTGATCATAATCATGGTATCATTTTTGTGTCATTTCATTTATCCCATCATCCTTGTCACATCCATATCTTATTTTCCAAGTTCTATGTCCATTTGACCCTTGTGGCAGTTAATCAAAGTTTCAACAAGCATGGGTTTTTTATGTCTTGTTAGTGAAATTCATTGATTTCATGTCCTTCGATAAAATGTCGATTTCTTCTACTTGTCATTGGCATTGCGACAGTCGTGAAGAGAACAATGCAAAAAAACAACATATAACTAAGAGGCAGATGATGTTTGGATCCATACATAAAAACACATAATTGAATTTCCTGGAGTAGCATAGACTATCACACAAACAAGGAAAACCAAAGAGTCATTCCAAAGGAAGGGCATATGATTCTCTAAGGCCACGATGGGTTTCATAATGCCAAGCTAAGAGTTGTAAAGGGAAATCCTTGCGCATAACCACATTTGTTCCATTCTACATAAACACGACCCTTTGAAGTAACAAGAAGCATGATAACACCGAAATGCTTAAGATCATAACTAGGATGAAATTTGATCTATGCGGAACGTCGAGGCTACTAAAGTTGTATAGCAGAGAAGACTGATTTCAATATGGTTACATCCGTACTAGGAATATGAGGCTCAGAAAAGTGGTCAAATAGTGAGCATCAATGCAAGATAAATACACTATTTATCTACATTATTGCAGGGACATGGGCATCATACATCGCCGAATCAAAAAGAAACTTTGAAGCATTTCGCTAATTCCTTATTACTTCAAAACCATTTCATTAACAAACTACATCTAGTATCATCAACGACCTTAAAAGAATTTCAAGGAAATGAAAATGTCAGTTATAGTGACTTTTGAATGCCATAACCATGTGTCTCCCTTATGCTTCATTCTGCCACCAAATGGTGGGTGTTGGTTACTACAACTCATTCTCATTTGGACTCACATGAGAAGACAAAACATCAACTGAAGAAAATAAAACATTTGAGCTCCCAACAACTGCTGAAACACTTTTCCTTCCCTCATACACTTCGCATTCCTGTTGCAACCTTCAAAACCTAAGTGAAGCTGCTGAAACAACCCCCTCTCACGAGAGGTAAGACACAAGTATTGCTAGCTTCCATTGCTGCATTTTTCCTTTTCATTCCCAGTTCTTGGGGACCTAAGAGTGCAACGGTGGCAAGTAACACTACGGTTCGGGTCCATCTATTAGGGTGAAGGCAGAGTATCCTTCTATTTAAGGCATGTTTTGTTTTTCTGCATTTATTTTGTTTTTTCCTGCATATTTGTGTTACTTACTGATGTTTTCATCCATGTAGGTTGCTGCTTGACAATCTGAGCGGGGAGTACTACCGCTAGAGTCAGTTTCACCTAGATGAGTCTGATTGGTTGAAGGAAGCATAGGTTCCGGTAAACCTCTTGTTCTCAGGTGTTGAAACCTATTGTGGCTTAGTGTACTTGATGACAGCCATATTCCAACGTTTAATAAAAAACCCTCCATTTTGAGCATATTTGTGTCTGTCTCTTCTTGTGACATTACTCCATTCAAGTATTTTTTTTAATATATTTTACTGGGAAAAACTATAAAAATATGTATAACCGGACTCTGAATAATTTTTTTTGTTGATTTATTTACCGATATGGACATAACTAGCATTTGCACCGAGAGGTGCAAAGAAACGTCAAAAGGGTAAAAATATTGTGTCTTTCTGCAACCGAACATTTTTTACTTACCTTGGGAGACTGGAAATTAATTTTTAATAATACTTATATTTGAGATTTTACCTCAAGACATTTATGACTAAATAAAATTTCCTTAATGACCTTTTTATGTTTGGATCTATTGACTTTCGGAATAAATTTTAACTTGTTTTCCAACCTGTATTTCTTGATTGCGATTTCGGATTTCCGAAATCGGGAAGCGAAAATGCATTTTTTGGAGGTTTGTCGAAGTTTGTTTTATGCTTTGCGATTTCCAATGTTTGGATCATGAAGTCCTATAATTTTCAACAAGGAAATGTCCTTTCTCGAATTTTGATTTCCGACATCTAGGTACGAAGGGTTTTATGATATTTGGATCGCGGAAGTCGGCAATATTGCTTTTAGGGGTGTGGAAATTGGAAAATTCACAACTATGTTAGTTGAATATTTACTTGCCGATTTGCGGAAAATGGAAAATTTCGGTTTTATTAAAGTCGTTTGGTGTTTCCCCGATTTTTTATTTCTGACTGTTCGCTTATCAGATATCAACGATATTGCTTTCGATTTATTATGTATCTGCCTTCCTGATTTCCGAGTATTGGAAATCAGAAGTTTCACTTTAGATAAAATTTAAGGTTTCTTTCCCAATTTCCGATTTTTGATACGTCGGATCTCAGAAAATGGGTTTGTCTGCTTTCCCGATTTCCGAATCTAGGAAACCGAAAACATGACACTTTTTTCGACTAATGTTTGTTTCCTAATTACCGATTCCACAAATCGAAAATGAAAAGGAAATTGTGTCAATTTCCATTTATGCATATGAAATCTACGGTCCAAAGTATTTTGGCCGTTTGAGTTGGGTTTTTTAAGATTCAAATTTAGGATTAAATTTTACCATTTTTACTCATGCTTTTTCACTCTGCTCAGGGTTGTTTTACAATGCATATCCCATGTGTCCCAGTGCCTGGAGTTGTGACTTTCTGAGTGTTTCCACATGTGAGTTTTCACCCTCTGATCTTTTTTTCTAGTAAATTTGAACTCGTGTCGTTTTTAGACATGGTTGCTAAAATTAAATCAGAGAAGGCATCTACCATGACCAGGAATACCAGATATAAAACAACTCTTCAAGAGTAGAAAAACAAAGATCTGAATGTTGGTGTTTTCACTGACACCAGTGGTTATGTGTCTGACACCTCATATCTGGACTGGTCCAGAATTTATGCTATTTTTTACAATGATGAATTTTCCTGTGTTGCTCTTGACCAACCTCCCTACCTGCAAATAAATAATTTTTAGCTCCATTACGTTGCTTCCAGACCCCCATTTATGCCTTACATGGACCCTGTTAAGTGGGCATTGGACCACATAGACCCTAAGCAAGGAATATTTCATGATATCGATAATGTCTTTATTGCTTCGTTCTGTCTAGATGTGTTTGGTAGGGCTTACACTTTGCCAACCCCCAAGCAACTTCTCTCGTCAAAATTTTTCGATGAAAGCCATGCCAAATTCAATTACGAAGAAGTGGTGAAATCTTAGCTGGAATACCCAACACTTGACATCCCCGTTTAACTTCCAGCATATCCAGTTTCTTGGTTCAAAGAACCCTTTTCATTGTTGTGTGCCACGTTTTGCAGGTTATATGGTTTACCGAATTGTTCCTCGTTCAAAGCGCAATGTGTCCCTATGGCGAACCATATCCTACTTATAGGTGATTCCTTCAACTGGGCGCAAATTTTGTCGTACAATTTGCGGGGGGAAATTGAAAAATATGAGAAAACCCTCGACAATCGTAAACCATCTTTCTACATGTCAGGGTTCGTAATGGATGCATTTTGTGCATCTACTTCTTTCTCGGCCCTAAATTGGAATTGGATCGAAAAATATCCACCGGTTCATATATATCGCACTGATATGTGGGACAACAATTTCATCCCTCGCATTTATGAAATCCGTGACCTATTTCTTGGGTCAATGTACTACAAAAGCTTCAAAGCTGATGCTCCTGCATTTTCTAAAAGTTCTAGGGAACTGATTTCAATGTTTGGCGACTGGTATGTAGGAGAATATTTCTCTTACATAAGGATTTGGGGTAGTAATATAGTCCACTTGCTTCCCATAATAGTTCGAGACCGAATGGTGCTTCAATAAATTTTCTATCAGACTATCATTGATGGGGTTTTACCCAAGTTGACCAAACATAAGAAGAAGGGATGGTCGAAATTTCTTGTGAATCTTGGCAACCTTATGCTACAGAGTCCTGCTCATGTGTCTTTGGTGGGAAAGGAGATTTCTGTTATGAACTTGGGGGAGGCATACAAAATAATGCATGACCCAGTGGAATATTTGGCTAATCTCTTTTCTCATGAGCACGTGAAATTTCAACACGTTCATGAAAACGATCTCGATGATTCCATGTTCCGAGGAGCTAGTAATTTTCAGGATGCAATCGGTGAAATTACTAATCCTGAGACCAAGTACCATATGTACCAATATCAAAAGGATCTTAAGACAAGAACTCTTTGAGAAAGAGGAGATAAACTAAAAATAAAACAAGATCTTGAAAAGGAGAAGACAGAACAAGAAAGGAGAGAACATGCAGCAAGTTATGTTGCTGCTCTTGTTGCTCAACCCAAGGACAAAGGAAAAGGTGTCCTTGAAGGCTCATCCAGCCCCTCTATTAGCACAATGGAAGATACACTACAGAAAGGGGAGAACTAAAAAAAAAAATTGAAACTCAGGAAGAGATAACTGAAGTTGAGACTAAAAGACAGAAGATTGAAGCAGGTTCTTAATAGTCTCAACTGGTAGAAGCACCCACAAAATAAAAGCTCATGCCTTTGATCTCAATTGGCAATAAAGAGTAGACACATGTCCAAGATGCTTCTACACAAAAGGTAATTTCTTTATCTTCAACTCATATTGATATTGATGATATGGATGTGGAACAAGACCCCGAGGCTGTTATAACTACCCTTCTGTCATCCATGCCCAATATGCAAAGCTTTCCTAGTATGTTAGGTTCATCATCTTCCCAACATTCTTTTTCCAAGGTAAAATTGTCATCAATAATGGGAGCTACTAGTAGCATGCCTACCTTTTCAATTAATTCACCTATTGATACTTCTCTTACATCCCTAATTCTCCGGTTGTTTCAGGACGACATTCCTTTTGCCTCTATGAATATTTCTCAAAAGGAATATTTGCCTATGTATAATTATTTTACATCACTCACCTTTACCTCTGCTTCTAGTCCTATGGATATTTCCCCCCTCAGCATATACATTCCTTTAAACCAAATCCAAATTGATTCCTTGGTTACCATCCACCAGCAGACCAATTCATCATCAGAAGTGATAGCAGATTTTGGAGAAGATGCAGTGGTATCCATGGGAAAATATTATTGGAGTAAAAAGGATAATGCCGTGGTTAAAAGGGCAGCCAAGAAATCCAGAGAAGGATCAGACAAACATGTGCCTGTGCTTGGTCAGGTCATTTGGAAGGAAGACACAAGTGATATTCAGCAAGGGGCAGTGGACACAACAACTACCATGGGAGTTTTCGCTGGAGCTAATTTTAAGTCAATTTCTTAATTAAGTTTGCCTCTTGGTGGAAAAGAGAAGGAATTGTAGAAGGCCAAATAGGACTTAGCAGAAGCAGAAAAGAGGCATGAACAAGAAATCGTCCAGTTGAAACGAGAACATGAAGACAGAGTGCAACAATGGAAGAACAAAGCTGAACAACTCAAGCACAAGCTTGAGAATGCATACATTCTGAATTAGCAACAAGCATAGTAAATTTCTCTTGTCAATCAACAGCTGAAAGATGCTCATCTAGCTTCAAAATCCTCATCTTTTCTGGATCTGACACCTAAGGATTTCAAGCAAGTACTCTGTAAAGTACAGCAAGAGTTCTGACATGTTGTGACAGATTTGTATACTTGTTTTGATGAGATGCAAGGGTTGTATGACAAGTTTAGCAAGCATTCTGAAACCGTTGAGGATCACCATGATCGGATGAGAAAATAATCCACTACTTTAGCGTAAGTAACAGGTTGGAAAAAGCATATTAAGGAAAGACCTGATGGATTGCCAATCTTAGAGAAGTTAAAGGTCAAAACAACTGAAGTTTCCATTGAGACGTGGGAGGGTATATGCGATTCAGTTGAAGCTTTAATAAATGCAAGACAAATGGTTTGTGAACAGAGGTGGCTAGGTTCAAATAATCTGCTAACCTATTTGAGTTTTCATGTTCTGTATCTTATCAATGAGAAACCTTTGCCTAAACTTCATTTGGAACAAGTGGAAACTCAGTTTGATGATTCCAAAGAGTTGATCCAACAAATCAGTCAGCTGACGGTGCAAGAAATTGAGAAATGGATCGAAGCTCCCCATGCTTCAATAGCTCGGATACAGGTGTTCATCAAAGAATGGAAGAAAATGAGAGAGGAGGAGATTTCCTCCCAAATTTGCAAGACCGAAATCCAGTTGAGGAATGCTCATTTTCAGGAAGTTGATGACATTATGGAGCTATTTTCCAAGTGGTGTTCTGCCCTTGGGAAAACCTAGAAACTATTTGATTGTGTAGTTCCACATTTTGGGAATATTTTCTTTTCTCATAAGTTTGTAATCTTATTTAAAGAGAAATAGACATTGTGTTATTTGGACTGCGTTGTACTTGCAATTTGTGTCTTTGACACTTTGTATATAGTTCTTTGCAATTTTATTTGTTAAGTTGCTCTAAAGTAAGTTGAAATAAGTAATCTTGATTTGCATGTTTGCACATTAATTGGTTGTTTTCTTTCATCTGTTGTATCTTGCAATAGTTCTATCTTGAAATCATTGCTCATTGTGTTTAAGTGTCCTTATACAGTTAGTTATTAGTCAATTATTTTTCAATCTTTTTCAGTTTATTTAAAGCGAAAAGCGAAAGTCGGCAAGAAAGAAATTAAGTGTCCAATTTCCGATTTATGACATTCCGGATTCCGGAAATTGTATGTTCACCTTTTTAGTTAACCTTACACGTGTCAGAATGTCTCGGTTTCTGATATTTGAAATATCGCGAATCGGAATCGGGAAGCCAACAAATTATTTCAACAAAAACCTGAGTATCTGGTTTTCGATATTTGAATTATTAGGAATCGAAAATCATGGATAACTCAAATAACCTTAACAAAAAGTGGAATTTTCGATTCTCAATACCCGATTTTGGAAATTGCATATCGTGTTTCAGAAATAAAAAATAGATATTGTAAAATAATATTCATAATATATATAATGTGTTTTTAATTTGTTTATATATATTGGAAATTATATGATTTTATTTTATTTAGAGAGATGAGTTAAAAAGTCATTTAAAATTTAATCATTTTAAAGAATAATAATTTTTAATTTATACAGTAAATTTCTAAGAAACATTTTTTGTAATTGTATTGAATTTATATTTTTCTTGAGCATGGTATATGAAGTTTATGGATTGAATAATAACAATTATTTCTGATTCCTCGATTTCCGACTTTTTGGATTCCCGAAATTGTATGTTCACCTTTTCAGTTAACCTTACACATGTCGAAATGTCTCGGTTTTCGATATCAGAAATATCACGAATGGAAATAGGGAAGCCAACAAATTATTTCAACAAAAACCTGAGTATCTGGTTTCCGATATTTGAATTATCAGGATTCAGAAATTACAGATACCGCAAATAACCCTAACAAGAACTGGAATTTTCCGTTCTCAATACCCGATTTCAGAAATCGGGTATCGTGTTTTGGAAATGGGAAATAAATATTATAAATTAAAAATTTTCATAATATATATATATATATATATATAATGTACTTTTATTTTTTTTATATATATTGGAAATTATATGATTTTATTTTATTTAGAGATATGAGTTAAAAAGTCATTTAAAATTTAATCATTTTAAAGAATAATAATTTTTAATTTATACAGTAAATTTCTAAAAAACAATTTTTTGTAATGTATTGGATTTATTTTTTTCTTATGGTATATGAAGTTTATAGATTGAATAATAACAATTATTTCTATTAATAAATATGAATTTTAACCCTAGATGCGGATGATGAGAGTCAAATTGGCGAGGATGGAATGGACAGGGCTATTGTGGTAGAACCACATTGTACATGTCATCCCATAACATTGCCACCTATCCTACACTCATTACACATTAATGAAGCGGGTCTTGATGTCTAGGCTAGTCAAGTTGGTCATCAGTTGAGTTTTAAAGCTGGGATTACAGTTGGTTCGGTAGTCACGTCCATCATGAATATTGGCGCCTCCACTGCTACAACAGGTTCCATTGGTGAGTTTAGGTACATCATAGTGATGATTAAATTTTTTGGTTATTATATCTCGTGATCTGGAAGGGACCCAAGAAGGCAGCATGGAGTTGATTAGTCAAATAGATGTTCTGAAATAGGAGCTTATTCTGTTTGTTTGTATTATCTCTACGTAACTTCTTTCTTCGCCAAGTTTATAACAATTTTTGTATGCACGCGATGGATGGTATGGCTAATCCTCTTTGTCCCCTTCCATTTCATCTGAGATGACATTAATTAGTCCCTGTCGATGAAGCTCTATCAAACAATATCGAATTTAATGGAGGACATCGTCGGTACTCAGCCTAGGCACGATTTGACCCAACGGTCTTTTCGTTATCTGGTTACAGTACAATTTCGCTTGGTCAAGGGCTGGAAGTGGTACACCAATATTTTCTCCCCATTAATGACTTTCGTGCATCCTACTGGTTTTAGCGTGGTTACGAACCTTTCTCCCTCATTTCATTGAGCTATTTCTTGGCTAACTACTCTGGTCTTGGGGCACTTTTGTTCTTCCTAGATTTTGTTGCAAAAACCGTTATGTCTGCCTTTGCTGGGTTTTGTTCTACATCTGAACCATCATACTATTTCCAAGCAGCATGGCACGTCTCATCATGCTGCGAGTGTTCCCGGTCGCGCGCAATGAGGGGCGTGCGTGTCAAAGGTAGATGGTTATAACAATGTGATTTCTCCACAAGTTCAGTCTATAATAGATGACTGGGAAACCAGGCTGGTAAATGAGAACCTTACTTGTGATATTGATGGTGGTAGCCCCAACCACTATTGTATCATCTAAAACATGATGGGAACCCTCATGGAGGAAATGCTAGCCAGATGGAGCCATACTAAGTTGAAATTTTCACAAGCTACGACCAAAATGGTGGAATTAGATATGGTCATCACGCATAGAAATGTCATTGCCATCTGGAAAACATTAGCCCTGGGACTTGACTCCTTGGGTGATGGAGGTAGCGGCAGTGTCTCTATGGCTCCATCAGGTTCAATTAATGTTGACTCTACCATGCCTATTCCATCTACAGTTCCTGTTCAAATTTCGACTACGATTAGCCAGCTTTCCAAAAGAGCTCGTGAATCTGATGCTTCTGTGGGGAAAGCAGATGCTTCTGTGGGGAAAGCGACTGTCCTGCCGTTGAAACCCAGTCTACCATATCC
Source organism: Pseudotsuga menziesii (assembly GCA_001517045.1). Lineage (NCBI taxonomy): Eukaryota > Viridiplantae > Streptophyta > Pinopsida > Pinales > Pinaceae > Pseudotsuga > Pseudotsuga menziesii. The sequence goes on from LPNX011223055.1 coordinate 753,565, forward strand.
TGACGAGGAACTCTTTGGGCCTTATCTATCATTGAGGAAACGCAGGACCCGACTGTCACTATCAGCGGTGCTAACCCATAAGCTTGTTCCTATTTCGTTTTTGTCTATTTCGCTTCCTTTTGTTTACCTCTAAGTTTATGTTGGTTTTTAGTTTTCAAGGTCTCTTCATAAACATTGCTTGATAGTAATTTTGTACGTAGCCCCCCATATATCACATGGGTTATTGTGGCTCTTTTGAATATCTTTGTAATTTTGTTTAAACTTTACTTAGGTAGCAGGCTCCATTTTATGTATGGTTTTATGTTCTTTACACTACAACTGTAGAGTTTTCTGCTTTTTACAGATTGGGGTGGTTGTTAGACCACTATTTTCACTTGACCAGAATTCTCGATATTCTGTAATTTTTTGTAGAGTTGATTAATAGCAATGTAGTCTTCCAAAAAAAATAATATGAAGTTTAAAGATCTAATATATCTAAATATATTATTTCTCTTAATAAACCTAAAGTTTAAATATGTAATATACGTGAATAGCTTGATTTGCATATATGAAATTTATTTAAAGATCCAATAACAATTATTTATGTTAATAAATATGAATTTTAAAGATGATCCGACATCAAGATGACTGAATGCATTTATTGTTCATTTTTTTTAAAACATTGTTTAATAAGAATTTTCTGAAAGCCGAGATTGGGAAATAAGATATAGGCTCCAACTGGAGAGCTAGATTTACCATAAACATTTGTGGTAGAGGGAAAAGAATACGAACAAACAAAATAAAACTTGAAACATCAAATGATTTTAACAAAACTGAAGTTTTTCGATTTTCGGTACCCAGAGGTCGAAAATCGCAAATAGGAACTTCGACATTTATTTATTTCAAAAGACAAAACTTCCGAGATTGGAAATGTCGCAGCCTGAAAATTGGAACATAGGGTGTTTCTTGTTGGAAAATATAGGACATAGGATTTCTGGAATCTGAAATGTCGGAAATAAGAAATCGGGCAATTGGAAATTGGAAAATGGGGTGTTCCTTAATCCAAAACATAGGATTTGCAGAATGCAAAATGTTGAAAATGGGAAATCGGGGAATCGAAAATCGGAACAGAGGATGTGTGGAATTTCAAAACGTTTGTAGTTTTGGAAAGATTGTAATGTTTTGCAATTGAATAAAATAACACAATTACTCATGCTCTATTCTATGGTTACTTATTAAATTTGTTTTATCAATTTTAAGTTATTTCTCTATATTTGTGGTATACTGATCATACTTTGGTCATGCATTAAATGTGTTGACTTATATACTGATTTTCCATTACAAGCCCGGCATATGAAATGCACATTGAAAAAATGTATTGATTTAATTTACGTACTATTTTGCTACAACTCATGAATGGTTATTGATTCCTAATACTAATTTGTCAATTAGTATCACTTCATAGGATAGTTTTGTAACTTTATTTAATTGGAAAATGAGTTTTCCTAGTTTGATAGAGTTTTGTTTGTATTTTTACTATTATTTTTATTAGACATTTAGAAATAGTAATGTCGCCACTCATTAGATTTTGAGTTTTCATAATGATTTCTATTTTTTATTTTTATTAATATGTGTTTGATATGCTTTAAAGGAGATTATATCTTACTGATTCTAAGCACCTTTATTATATCCAAAACTATATATAGTATAAAGAGTTGTGTCCGACATTGAATTAAATAAATTTAAACACAATTCTTTTAAAAAGTCTTAAACTTATAATTTATGGAAATTGTAAAAGTGTTTAAACTGTTTAGGCTAAACATTTTTAAATGAAAAATTACAACAACACTTAAAAAAAACTATGCCAATTCATGTCAATTGGCATACTGGTATATTTATTAATTAAGAAGTACGAAATGTATTAGAGAAAGATGTTAAGAGACCAGCGAAAAGTTGAAATTAAAGCGTGCAACTGAAACTTAGTAAATACAAAGTCTAGGAAAGTTTAGATTTGGCATTTTAGGCTTTTGCATTCCACACAACAAAAAGAGGAAATGGAATAAAAAATATTTGAACTAAAAATGTATTAAAATTGTGCATTTTGCATGTCGTTCTTCGGAAAGTGGACCAAATTAAATTTACAAATAAGAACATTAAAGCTCGGATTTTCGTGTGAGGAAACCGAAAGTCGAAAAGCACGAAATGTTAAATCCGAACATGTAAATTCCAATTTCCAATTTACGCTTTGCGATTTATTCGAAGCGAAAAGTAGAAGTCGACAAGAAAGAAATTAAGAATCCAAAATATGACATTTCAGAATTCGAAAATACCTTTTTGAATCATAATTAAAGGAATAGAGCTTTTTTCCTATGTTTTCCAATAAGGAACACTGTATGTTCTTATTTCTGTTTACGCGAATTCCTATTTCCGACATTTCATATTCTAGAATTCCTATGTTTTCTAATAAGGAACACCCTATGTTCCAATTTCTGAAACCTTTAGTCTAGAGACCAGGTGCATTCTTCATCATCATAGACAGGATTCAAACTATCTATTGATGATATATGGACCTGATGATTTGGGATTTTAGTTTTTAAATTTATGCAGATATAAATGATGCAAGGATTTAGAGTTATCTGAATTTGAATGAAATGGAAGCAGTGGAACATGACAAACTCCAAATCCAATTGTCATCGTTTTCAAAGTCAATCAATAAATATAAGCCAAAAAACATTATAACTCTTTCTATTTCCATCGATAACCAAAAAACAAACATTTACAGAAAAAATCAAGCCCTCCCATTTCTGGGAAAACAGGGTTGCAGATCATACTGGAAGTCTCCCTCGAAAGGAAACAAGACTAAATCAGAATGATTGGGAATTTTTCACGAGTTTCAGAAAATATTCTTAGATGAAAACATAAAAAGTAACCATTAACAGTAGTAGTTTTTAAAACAGAGAAAGAGTATAAAAAAGACTGAGAGAATAACATGGTCAATCAAATAATTGTTGATGAGGCTTGAGCTTGATGCCTAGTCTCCTGGTGAATTCAAGATGATTGTCTAAAATGTTGTGTAGGATGAGAATGACCTTGACCTGCTGAAGAGGAATTTTGCCATGGTGCTCGTCTTTTTCCACTAAAGGTTTTCCTAGAATAAACTTCTGCGACCATTGCAGCTGCACTTGTCTCTCCACATTCTGGATGTTGGCTTGCACTGACTCAGGAATCTCTCGTTTATAACGTTTTCTCTTTGCCACAATAATTTTGTGGAAACAAAGGGGTAGACTAATAGGATTTGGATTGCTATGCTCTGGAGGGGAAGAAACAAAGTGGAAGTTTTTACAGCGAGGTATAATAACAAGTGAGATGAATATCATCAAGAGCCGAAAAAAAGAGCTTAATCAAGAAGCTGATCACTAATCCTGTAAAAAAATAGCATAAACATAACAAAACATAACATAAACATAAAATTTCCATTATATTATAATATCACATTGGACTATTTCATTTAAAAACCTCACTGCTAAACTGTCATTAGATATAAATCTATGAAGAAAAACATTTATATATCTGACGATGCTGCTGGAAATAAAATTTTAAGATAAATGAAAATGGACGGCATAGATCCCATCTTGGATTTGAAAGATTTGTTGTTTGGAGCACGTGATAATGATGATCACTTAATGATTAGGCAACTAAAGATTATAATAGGGTTTATCCACAGTATGGTACAGAAGCAGGGGTACTTAAAACAAGGAAATATCCATACCATCATAAGAAGGGATCGATGAGGTGACAAATGTCAAGTTCACACACTATGAGATAACTTGAGACTGATAACAAGTGAGAGTGACAGTCACTTCTGCGACTAATATGATGACGTCATAGCAGAAAGGGGCGTCGTTATGATGACATTATGATAACAAGTGAGGGTGTCAGTCACTTCTACGATTAATATGATGATGTTATAGCAGAAAGGGGTGGAGTTATGATGACGTTAAGATATTTTAGTACATTTAAGTGGCCTTTTGCATCATCCAAGAGATGAGGGAATTATATACAGACCACATTAATCCCAAGATATAGATATATACTACATCATGAAAATCCCGAACACATAATAACATTTTGTAAGATTTAGTCAATAAATAGAGCCTCCTACTGAGGAAAATATCATTTGGACCTCATTTATGGTTTTTTATATGCACAAAAACTAGACTCATGAGCGTCATTATTTCCCCTCTCATGGTTGTTGAAGAAAAAATTCCCAACATTGTGATATCAAAGGACGAAATGGGAGGATATGGGAAGATAAGTTGAGAGTCCTACTTTCGATGTAGGGGCTATAGTTTTTGGAGTGACATGGGACGGGTGAATGAGAATGTTGCCAATTCCGATCCAGAGTAACAAGTAAGTGGAATGCAACCAATTGCAGATATGAGAAAAGATGCAAAAGCTATTTGCGCATAAATAAATAATTTAATGTTTCTACATTGTTGGAGCTTATCCAATGATTTTGACTTGTAACTGGTGCTTTAGAGTTTGGAATATTAAGGAACGAGCAATTTCACATTTTGTCATTTCATCTCTTGTTTTCTACCTTGCTTAAATTATGAAAATATTGATTATTGAGGCATTTTGTTCTTTTTTAGCTTGTCCAACATTGTCATTGTGTACAAAGCACTTTTGTCTAACATCAATTTCCAAAATTATAATTTTTAATTCTTGAAGAGAAATTATGACTTTACAGTTCTAGGAAGGGCTAGAACCTTTTGGAAGGGGCGAGAAGGGTTCAAATTTGAACATTGTATTGGAGGCAGGAGTTCACTTGCTTGTGATTGACGCATTCAATTAATTGTATATCCATCTGACACTTTATTTCCTATTGAAGTAATCGCATATGCATCAAATATATTTTGATTTCTGACTTCGATTTTATTTTGCAAAAGTTCATGAATATACACAGTAAGCTATGAGGTTGTTCATTGGAGTTGTAGACATTACTGTGTAAAGATATTAACCATCTTGTGGATCGTAGAGATGCTTCATGCACATGCTTTTGCGAAAAATATGCTTTCATTTTGAAAATTACAACATAAACATCTTCTAAACATATACTGAAGAAATTTTTTTTTTACGGCCACCAAAACGTTCGTTTACAAGATTTGACATAGAAAGAACTCCAATATTAATATTTCAAACAAAGATTTCGAATTCCATGCTACTTTCACGAAATTCTAGGACTACGATATATAATTTTCAGGATTATTAAAAAACAGGCCACCATTTCGCTCCGGTGCTAAAACATTGTCAAAATGCCTGAAACTTGTATTCGGTATTTGATAAATTGATTATGAATTTATTAAATACACACACACACACACACACACACACACACACACACACACATATATATATACATCAAATACCAAATACCAAAATAATATATACCCATAAATCCAAATACATATATATATCCAATGGAGAAGAGGAAGTACCTGAAACAAATACATAATAATGTCATATACAAAGTCATATCTAAGGACACCATGTTCAATATACTGGAACACTAGCTCCTTTACAATATTTGAGTACATCATATGATATGGGTACAAGACCACGTATATTAAATTAGAAGAAATTTCAATTTAAAATGGGCCTTCCAAAAATAATACAAATTCCATGTCATCATGTATTAGCCAATCAAAATGATTTAAAATTCAAAAAGGGAGCACCTCTTAAACAATTTTTTAATATAAATTTAGGGATAGGTATCATAAAAAAAACTACTTTTTTTGTTCATATTTTCGACATATCTCCGTGTGTTTTTACTCAAATTTCAATCGAGAGAGCTCGTTGGATGTGGAATTTAATTACGCATCATCATCATCACATTTTTTCAGGTATTTCTTGTTTTTGGGGTAGCATGGCCCATCAAAAGTATGCCGAGTGGGTACTCGTTGGATGTGTAATTAAATTCCGCATCCAACGAGCTCTCCCAATCAAAATTTGAGTAAAAACACAGGGAGATACGTCGAAAATACGAACAAAAAAGTAGTTTCTTTTTTTCTTCCTCCAAAATTAATAAATATTATTTTATTATTTTAACTATTATTTTATTAATTATTCTTAGGAGGCCCATTTTGAGTTGAAATTTCCTCTAATGTGACAAAGGTGGATCGAAGCCACAATATACAATAATGATGAGTCTTCAAAGATCTGGAAGCTGTGTAAGTGATCACAACATAATCTTGCGCAACTTAGTCCATAGATATGAACCTAAGGTCTTCGTCAAAAATCCCAAATAACCAGTACAATCCAGACCATGTGAATAGATGTTATTGGAGTCGAACATGGATAGGATTCAACAGATTGTCAACCAATAGATGATAATTGACAACTGAAGCAAAGGAATTCACCAATAGTGAAAGTGAATCCTAAGGTACGATTGTCGAAAACTCTAGGTCTTCATCGTTAGGAAGTGGTGATGAGAAACCATACTATGATGAGGAAGGCAATAGATCCTCCAACGGACCACAAGAGTGACTAAGAATTGGGTAAAGGAAGGGAAAACGCAAGTAATAACAGACAGGACAATGATGGAATCAAGATATAGATCAGATGTAGGGTTAAATCCTTGAACAGTGAGCACAACACAAAGATGACCCATTGCAACTTTTAACTTTGCAGATAGTACAACTAGAACTATATGTCATGTAGGAGACATGATCAGATTCCCTAGGTATAACTGACAAGAGGAGGAGTAAGAAACTCGAAGTAATAGCTGAACTGAAAGTGAACACTGAGACATGAGTATCGGAAAAAACAAAGAGTGCTATGTTCAAGGAAGACATGCTACCACCGACTGAGAATAAAAAGAAAACTTCTTCCTTATCTTTCTTGTTAAATTTTAATGAGTCCAGGAAAGTCAACTCAAGTCTCTCTTCATTTTTTGAGAAGCTAGTACATGCTCATTTGGTGTTTTCATGTTTAGAGAGTCTGAAAACTCCAAAGAAGACTCTAGGGGGGTCCTTTTTTGTCCAATTTAGTCTCCTAAGGCCAAAAAAGTATAAAAAATACCACAGAAGAACTCTCTTAACTATCATAGAACAAAAGGTGAACCTTTTTTGTACTTAGTCAGGGAGGTCCGAAAAAGGTTAAATTACCACCTACCCAACGCTCCTTCGAGAGCAACATATAGCTTGAGTTTTACGAGTGTGAAGGAAAGCAAGATCACTCGGAAAGATCCATTTGAGTACAAGAAATGGGGCTTACAACAATAAACTCGATGTTTTGTTCTTGGTGTTTAACGAGCATGAAAAAGACATGAAGTACACTCAGAATCTTTTTCATGTTTAGGTTCAGAGCACGAAAAAGAGAAAACTGAGCTCATACCGGGTGTTCCTTTTTCATAAATTTAGTGCCTCAGGTCTGGAAAAGTGATAAAACTATACCTAAGAATACTCTTCTCAATTCCACAGAAAAGAGAGTGATCCTTTCTCATAATATTCCACATGGTCCGAGAAAGAGATAACCCACCACCAATGCGGATGCCCATTCACATATTCTTAACGAGCTTGAATGGACAAGTTTACTCGGAAGTAAAGTCTATTTTGAGGAGTTAGACCTGGGCCTAAAGAAACTCTATAAGGGTGGGAAGTCTTATAAAGGGATAGCTTGTAAAAAGAGACCAAAATGAGGCTCAATTTGGCGTGAAAAATAGCTAAGAAGACTCCCCTAAACCTATGATAGCTGCAGCATGAGCATCGAAAGACAATAAGTGGGTTCTAAATGAGGATACTCATGTGAGGAAAATCCTATCCATGGAAGAACAATGGCATGAATGAGGTACTAATGGTTAAAAATACCATAGTCTGTGGTCAAAGTGTTAATGCTAGGATTAAGATGGATTAGGTATAAATGCGAAATGCATGCGAAATGACCAAAACCATCCTATATGAGCGAAAAAACAACTTTAAGCGACCATAGACCTGTCACATTGAAGAAAAAGATATGGCATTAGTTTGATTTTATATAAAAAATACGAACTATAGGGAAAAAACCCACTTTGAAAATAATATTTCTATAAATAGTTCAAAATATAAATCAAAACTCACCATTTGATTTTTTACCCAAAATAGACAAGTTTTACCTCTACCTTTGATTTCTCGGTGTGGACAACTCTGTGGACAATTCTCGAAACTGCAAGTGCCAGGTAAAACTACACTCCATGCTCTTTCATTTGATCCAAGCAAATTTCAACTTTTAGCAAAATTTTCATGTTTTCCAACACCCTCAAAGCATGAATGTTGTGTACGCGGGTATGGTAAATCAACAGTAGCATACACGCGTTCTATACGCGGGTTGCCCAAAGGCAAGTTGTGTACAGTACGCGACTTGTCCAAAGGACAGTCGCGTACACTGCGCGAGGTAGAAAAATGTTATGTAGGGCCAAAAAAACAATTTTTTATATTAATCTAATGGTTTATAAATGGCTTGTTATCAGATTGAAATATGGTGCTTGAGTGGAGGGAGAGGGAACATGAAGACATGGACCAAAAATCTCTACAATATGCCCCCACGGTAAATGGTTTGTGGTAAAGTGGGTTATTGAAATTCTTCTGTACCTCACCTATGCGATCAAATGTCCGCCTATTAGAGTTTTTGATAAACTATTGGGATCACGATCTTGGTATGTTTGACCTTCAAGGTGAGTTTCTAGAGGTTACATCGGAGGATGTCTATTTTATCTCTGGTTTATCACAATGGGGAGCTTCGGTGAACTTGGAAGGTACTGACAGAGGCGGTGACCTTCTAAGTGTACAGAACTACATAGATATATACTGTGAGCATGGCACTCAAAAGAGGGATAACTATATCCCTATTGTTCATATTTGCAACTTTCCCTTACAGGTATTGGCGAGTACTATAGTGAGGGTTGCAGGGTCATCATCACTTCACCTTACAACTTGGAACCAAATGAGACTTGCAGTGGAATGTCTACAAGGAGCTCTATATGACTGGTGTTTGGGATGAATCTTGATAATGAGGAAGCAGCTCTCTGACTGTAAAAGAGGCAAGAAGAAATTTTTTGGTTATTCCAGCACATTTGTAGCCTTTTTCTTTGAGAGGGTGCCCACTTTGAGTCCTGCAGTACCATTACTAGTTCGTTCTCCCCGTCAGCCTATACTGAGTAGGTGGGGAGAAATATTCCTACGCCAGGGAGGCGGTGGATCAGTTCAGAGCGTATACGACGACGACTTCTACTTTTGGTGGGAGCGATAGTTACCAGCATTGGAGCAGTTTCCATATGCTGGACTAGATTTCCTAGGTGACACCGACCTTGTCCTCCCTCCTGGAGGAGCATGGGGAGAGTCAAGTATTTTTGTTTTCAAATTTTCAAATTTTTATGAATTTTAATTATAAAGATATATACATATGTATAAGAGTTTTTAATCCTTTTAAAATGTCAAAATGCAGATATTGGACCAGTCTGCCCTGCTGGGCATCCACGCATGTATGTGCGTCCTATGGTGGGAGAGGACCAGGGTTTGATTAGGGTTCTTGAGGGAAATCTAGCCAGGCTTACCAAAAGAGTACCTACATTACGCATTGAGCATATCCCTGCCTCCATGCAGGAGCTAGTGGTTGGTATACCACCTGTCTAGATACACCTTATGAGGCGGGTAGCTATAGCAGTACTTGTGTATATTGATGTCGTTGAGGCTGCTACAGCCGAGGAGGATGAAGAAGCCCGAGAGCAGGGTGATTAGGGGGACCAGGGTGGTTAAGCTTAGACCTAGGAACATTTTATGGACTTTGATCCATGTTTTGTATATTATACAGTTATGACTGGATCTGAGGATGAGAAACTCGACCTATCTATATGGATAGATATTCACACACACACACACACATATATTTTGCGGTTTTATTTTGTAATGTGTCTGCTGTATATTTTTATGCAAAATGTGTTAAGTTCCAATCCAAGATATAATTAGCATACGCATCAGTTAATGAATTTTGATTTCTTGGAATATGATTGAATGTAATAAACTCAAAATTTCTTTCCAATAACCTAACTTGCATAAACTGATGTAGTAAAATAGGGTTCCGCACATGATAAGCTCCATTGAGCTGGGAAACCACCAGCTAAGAGTCAAGTCGGACTTCCAGCTGAGTGATACCACGTGACAAAGCATCCCATAAAAGCTCAATGACAGCCCTATATTCGGCCACATTATTAGTAGCAGGACCTAAGCAAGCGCCTCCAGAGGCAACTAGTAGTCCTAAGGGCGAGTAAATGACCCTTGCGGCTGAAGCCAAATTACAAGTGTGGCGGTTGGCGCCATCAGGGAAGCCTACGAACCACTCGGAAGACATCTGTAACAACCAATAGATGGTATAAAAACACAAATCGACGAACTATTGTACAAAAAATGCATACAATAAAAATACAGGAAAAAGCACTAAGCCTAAGCATAGTAATTTGTCAAGTAGAACCTATTTCTAAGCTCAGGCATCTTATTCCCTTTGAAATATGTCAATTCATATGCACCTTTATTTAACACCTTTGACACAACATAAGGCCATAACCACATAGACATGAATTTTCCTGCCCCTAGGGGTTTTTTGTCTTGATCCCAGAGCAAGACAAGCTCCCCTTTAGAAAAAATCCGAGGCTTGACCGATTTATCATATTGGTTTTTTACCCTACGTTTATGAGCCTCATTTTCTATCAATGCATCTCTATGCTGCTCATCTAGATGCTCTAAATGTAATAAATGTTCTTCCAGCTCAGTTGTATCAGGTAACACATGAATAGCAATCTTTAAGGACGGGATCTCACATTCAACCAATGTGACTGCTTCCACTCTGTGAACGAGTTGGAAAGGAGAAAACCCTATAGCAGTTTTCACATTGGTCTAATATGCCCAAAGTGTAGGATACAACATGATGTGCCAATTGGAATGGGCTGTATTAATAGTACGTTTGAGAATAGTCTTCAAATTTTTATTTATAGCCTCAACTTGACCGTTTGCTTGAGGATAGAACGAAGATGAATGCTCTTGTCTAAACCCTAGCATAGTGGTCAATTCAGTCATTATACTATTTTCAAAGTGACTACCATGGTCAGTGACAATCTCTTTAGGGATACCGAATTGTGCAATAATTTGGTTGAAAACGAAAAAAGTTGCAGTTTCCCTGTCAGCTTTATAGGTGGGCATTGCCTCTTCCCACTTCGTGAAATAATCTACAGAGACAATGATATGTTTGTGCCCCCCAGCCAAGACTTGGTTGCACGTCACGTAATCTATCCCCCATTTCGTGAAGGGGCCCACTGAGATGACGGAAAATAATGGAGCAGAATGTGACCGCACCTTTTTGGTGTAAAGCTGACAAGGATGACAGCGCTTCACGGCTTCCACACAATCTTTAAATATTGTGGGCCAGAAATAATTGGCACGTAAGATATTCTGGTTCGTTTCTAACCCAGATAAATGACCCCACACGCTCCACTATGGGCATAATTTAGGACAATCTCTTCTTCTTCGTGGGTAAGACATCGATGCAAAATAGAATCTACCCCCCTACGATATAAATTATCTCCAATAATGAGTTAATTCTTGGAATGTACGTGTAGTTTACGTTGTTCTTCCCACGAGAAGGCTGCAGAGTACTTCAAAGTCTGGAGATAAATAAGTATATCTCCGTACCAGGGGTCACAGGTGGAAATCAAAAAGATATTCTCATCTGGGAATGAGTCTTCTTCAATGGCTACATCTTCCTCTATTGGAAATTCTGCAATGAGCTCAACAAAAACTAAGGATTTCTTGGATTTGGTGGATTGGAAATCTAAGTCAAACTCCTGAAGAATGGCTATCTATTTGTTGAATTTTCCTCCAACTATCCGTCGGGAAAAAACATATTGGAAAGGATTAAAATCTACCACTACCGTGATAGTCCTTAGTAAGATGTAATGACGCAACCTCTGAACAACATACACAGCTGCCAAGGCCAACTTCTCGACATGGGAATACCTAAGTTCAAGGCCAGCTAAAGCACGAATGAGATAGTAGACGACATGCTCTTGGAGCTTATCGTCCTCCTGGACTAGTACTACCCCTATGGTCAACTCAGATGTGGCCATATACAATATAAAATCATGAGAGTAATCTGGTGGACGCAATAAAGGTGCCGACAACAAAGCTTTCTTTAATGCCTCGAATGCAAGTTGTGCGATTTCATCCCATACAAATGGGGTGTCCTGTTTCAACATGTGCATGAAACCTTTAGTAATCTTGGCATAATTTACAATAAAACGTCGAAGGAAGTTGGACTTCCCCTGCAGGATTTGAAGCTGCTTGATAGAACGAGGAGGAGGTAGATTTGCGATGGCCTCAACTTTCAAAGGATCCACCTGAATGCCTTTGTTGGAAACAATGAATCCGAGCAGTCTCCCTGACTCGACACAGAAAACGCACTTGTAGGGATTCAAGCGAATTTTGCAGTATCTGCATCATTCAAAAATCAAACGCAAGTGATTTGGGTGATCGATCCTCTTACGAGAACGTTTTGGCAGATCATCAAGGTAGGATTCGACAATGGATTTAATGTCATGAAAGGAAAAATTCATTGCACACTGAAAGGTTTCCCTTGCATTTTTAAAACCAAAGGGCATTTTCTTGTACGCGAAGGTACCCTAAGGACAAATAAAAGTTGTTTTATGTTGGTCTTCCGGTTTTATTTGGATTTGATTATACCCAGAGAAACCATCCATAAACGAAAAGACTCCACTTCCCTCACAAGCATCAATAATTTGATCTATAAATGGCATGGGGTAGTTGTCCTTGGGACATGCTTTGTTTAGATCTCGAAAGTCAGTACAAACGTGTATAGTCCCTTTCTTTTTGTCAATAGGAACAAGGTTGGATACCCATTCTGTCAAAGCTATGGGGTAAATGAAACCGACTTTCAGCAATTTCTCAACTTCAGCCTTAACCGCTGTCACTTTACATGGGTTGACAGGTCTCAACTTTTGTTGAATGGGTCTAGCATCAGGGAAAGTTTGGATTTCATGCTCAACTATTGATGGATCTATGACTGGCATCTCCTCATATGACCAGGAAAATACGTCGCGGAATTCCTTAAACAAGGCTATATAGATCGCAATCTCCTCTGGAGAGCAATTCGCGCCGATGTGTACATTTTCCACAACGTTTGGGTTTGCATAGATGTTGATAGGAGTTATAGCAGAAATGTTTGCCATATTCCCCTCAGTAAATATTCCTTCCCTTGGTAAGGGATTAATAGGTGTATCAACATCACCTGCCAGTCTCATATGGAACTCTTAGTTCTTGATCCTGCTTAACTCTGGAAGAAAATAGGATCGATGGTCAAGATCTTCACAGATATTATCTCATCCGCACATGGCTTCCAAAATGGCTTCATCCGAAGGTAAAACCATATCTAAGCAATCTCTAGAATGTAAAGAGTTCTTTGCCCAAGCAGGCAGATAGGCTTCTTTCGGCTCCTCTGATACTGTGAGAAGGACTGGAATGGGATCAGTAGCGGTATGAACGATAGCTTGATAAGCTACTTCCGCCGTCGATAAGGGAACTTCAGGTTTATGGTGGGAAGGAAGAACCAAAGGATCTGTTCTATCAACAACCGTCACTATAGACTTCCCTACACTGGTAGAACCTAAATAATTAATCGGAGCTGGAATATCAAATGTGCCTATCAATGATGCGTACATTCCAGCCCCTAAGGTCTCTGAAGCAGGTCTCACATGATCAACCGATGGTATGGTGGACTCGTTAGTTTCCATGTGGCCTTTTCGAGTAAAACTAAGTTAGTATACAGTAACCAACTTCCCTTCGTGTGGAAACACTACTACTCGAAATACGGTCGAGGTAATAGATGACATGGCGTAATTCCAACTTCTCCCCAAGAGCAAGTTATAATCCAAAGGTGCATCAATCACCTCTACCTCAACATACGCTGCTTTCCCTGCCAACTTAATTTCAGAAGCCGGTAGGATACCATGTGGATGAAATGACCTTCCGTCGAAAGCAGTAAGTAGAGTGTTCGATGGAAAGAAATGACACATGTAGAAGCACCCTCAGTGATAACTGCCCTTTCAATGGTCTTTCCACCATGGAATAAATCTATTGATAAGGCTACATGATATGGAAGGAAAATTTTGACATCAGACAAATTAAATTTCTCCATGAGGCTCGATGAGTCCATGCTACCTAAGGCCACTAAGAGTGCATCTCGTTGGGCGGGACAACTCTGTGACACCCCTAAAGCTGACATTGCATAAGGATTCTGGGCTAAATATTCAACTACAGAGTAGTTGGTTGCAACCCTAGCATTAGGATTGTGCAAGGTTTTCTGGAAGAGACCTTTCGGTATCTTGGGAATAGGTTCAGCAGGCTTCTCAGTCGTGAGAGGGTTGGAAGTTTCACCTATTAACTTACCCTTCTCCAAAGCCTCTTTTTCATAGTTCTTGTTCTTGGTTTGTAGTAAAGTCTTGGATCAAACCATGTTGATATAATTGGAGTCAGGAGCATTTGGGGTGCCCACTACTGCATTTGAAGCTGAAGCTAAATTCTGTCCTTGGGGAAAAGGATCCTTCATGACAACCGGTTGTTTGTCAAAACCCCAAATTTCTGAAAAAATTTAAAATTTTGTGAATAAAGATAAACTTCATTAATGCAGAAAACTAATTGTTTTAATTAGTTATATGTTAATGACTTCATATTTTGAATTATCTATTTGGTTATGTTTAACTTATAGAATAATTTGTTTTCAATTTAATGACATGTTTTTCTTTGCGACCACAAGATGGAACTGTATGATATTCTGGGTTTACTTAGCTTTTGAGCTAACGCAGAAAGTTTACCTGCTCTTACAGATTTACAGGTAAGAAAGATCCGGTGCTGCTTGTCAATAATCATCACGCATTCAAATATTTGTACGTCGCAAAATTAATAGCTCAGTAAAAGAATATAAATGCTTTTCAATTTCAACTACTTTTATGAGGTAAAACCTTTAAATCGTTATTCTCTTTAAAGACGTCATGGAATATGAGATTCAGTCCTATCCGTGTTAGTGACAGTTGCTCACTTTCTCTAGTAGTTGTAATTTATAGTTCTTATTGCGTACTAGACTCTCCGATGTTTACCAGTATTTACTAAATTCGTCGTGTATAAATTCCTTAATCTTTCTTTGCATACAGATTAAGAATGGTAGGGTTATTATGTTAAGGGTCTAATTTAAATTGGGAACAAAATACCATTTACGTCATGATAGATTTGGTTACTGCTTGTGATATGAACGTAATGTATATTGATAATGAGCTTATGTACCAATAATCCCACTTCCAAATCTTTTGAAGTTTAAAAGGGATTATAACCTTATTGCATACTACATTCAATTAGACTATAAGTGTTGAAGAATTGAATTCCTCTGCACTAAATTTGTTTGGAAAAATATTATCCAGTTATGGTTAATACATCATTAAAATTTCAACGTCAAGCCCCTTAACATTTTAAGACTTAACGTGTTTAAAAGCATACCTTACTAGCTTAATAATACACAATCAAAGGCAAAAGATGTTAACATAGCAAAAGGATATTTACCATAAATTGATTCTATGACTATCCTTATAACAACGATTAGTATACTATAGGTTAGAGTTATAATCGTTGGTTGAGCGAATACTTGCAATGCATAAAAAGGTGCAATGTATAATATGCAAGGGGTCAAAGAATAGACCACGTTCCACGATGAGTTTTAAGTTTAACCTTGATTTTAAGTTCTATAATGTTTTATTAAATGCCTCCTTTACTTGCATAACATGCTAGGTCATGTATTGTTTCTATCCTTGCTATGATACAATTATTTGGTTGAAGGTATACTTATTGTATGCAATATTCTCACCAAAAAAATAAACGATGTTAATTCCTTTTTATAACAATAATACAAGGCTTAACTATTTACCAAGAATATAATTGTTTGAGTGATTGTATACCATAGTATATAGATGGGTCGTATTTTCTCCACGTCTTTGGTAAGTTTTTATAGCATAGTTTTTATAGTAATGATTCTTTTGTTACCATGCTACGTATATAATAGGTTGACTTCGGGCTAAGGATTATGGTGGAACCTTCGTAACAGCAAAAAATGATTGGAAGCAAAGAAACTCTTGGTTGATTGCCCGCCGGGACTATAGCGATTACCCACTGCATGCAAATAATTATTTGGTGAACGTGGCATCATTCCAGCCAAGTGTTATGTGGATATAAGGCACTGTCGAACCCTAGACTCGTTATTTCCCCGTTGTTCTCGGCCTCCGGCCGCTCTGCTACTGTTTTAGTTTCTCGCCCTGTTGCTCTGCAACATGTCATTGACAGTCTCTCAGCTTGGCTTCTTTGTTTCCTGTAGGGTATGAGCTCGCCCTGCACGTTAAATGGCGAAGAGTTGTAAGATTTTACTTGCTGTTGGAACCGGGTTGTTGGTTTTCCTTTAGAGTTTATTCTTCGCTGCTTGCTCCTCCCGAAATTCTCCAGACTGCAACGTCTTAATCTTCCCCAGCCCGGTAGTGAGTGTCGTGGCCTCACCTCTTGAGTTTATTGGGTCTGAGGGTTTTTCCGTGGAGTGGTTTTTGAAGTTGGAAAAGTTACGGCCAAAGCACTCACACATGCTTGGCTTGTCTCCCCATCGTTCGGACTTCGCTGGTCACTATTGCGTGGGTTAACTCCGTTTCTCTTGTGGCAGATGAAGGTTTGGCTCCTCCTCGCGTTGTTAGCTGTACTGTTGATTGTGGGTGGTTACGCTTCAGTTAATATTTGAGGTAAGAAGCAAAATATTATAAATTTGTTTCTTGTTTTTAACACATTCCAGCTTATAAGAAGTACGAGATATTAACAGCAATGTGTTTGATGATTTACAGGTGTTGACCTGTCCCCTTTCGCGTGGTTGGTGCAAGGCTATGGAGACGGCTTGCTCACGGGTAAGCCTTGGATACCCCATGGCTGTTCTTCCTTGTCCGGTCCTTTATCGGATATTTGCTGGTTGGTCGCCGTGGCCTGTAAAACCCTTGTGGTTTTGGTTTACTTGGTTACTTGGTTCGTTGTTTTTAGTGGATGTTGAAACCCTTGCTTTATGCGGGGTTCTCCGGCTTAAGCCGTGACTGTAAATTTTTGTTTTTATTTTTGTTACTGTGTTTATATGTGTAAAAATGATAAAAGGCTAGTAAAGCCTTACTCTGTTAATTTTGTTTAAAGTCGAGAGGCGTTAAAGAGCTCGTACTCTTTGGTTTTACATCTCTGTTGTAAATTTTTGGAGATATTAGGGTTTTACCCTAACTTGGCGATAAGAAAAGTATTTACTGTTTTTCTTAAATTATCTTTGGTTTACCCAGAAATACTGTAATTTATTTGGTTATTACTTATATGTTGTTATGGATGGTTGAGCTCGGTGAGTCGAGCATGTTTAGACTCTGTTAGTTTATCTACTCCAAGTTATGGCATTTAAATTTTTACCCTGCAATATTATTTAAATGTTTCCTGTTAAATATTTGTACATTATTTCGCATTTCTTACTTTGATTCATTCCATTCTGATAAAGTTTTAAATATTGTTTTAATTGTTTTATCTTCAGAAATTAAGTAATTTAATGTTCTTAATAATGTACTTATGTAACTGTTAATTTCATCTTTAAGGTACAGAATTTATATTTACCTAGTATTTAATATATTGAATAAGAATATTATTTCATTTATATGCTAATGCTGTTCCTATAATTAGACGAATTATTTTTTGTACCTAGTCTATTTATAGATGTATAATCATATAGTATTGTATTGTTGTAATCTTATACTTTCTACACTAATAATTTATAAGAAGTACCTACGGTATTCTATATTATCCTGTTTATGTTATAATATTAGCATTTATAAGTAAAAGACATAACAACTATCTATGTTCTATACTTGTTAACATTTTATAAAGGATAGGTCAGTAGCTGTAGATCTTGTTTAAGCTTAGATAAAAATGAATGAAATAATTACATTACCATCCATAATAAATTCTGAAACCAACTAGTTTATCTGTAGAGTTAAATCAAGATTTTAGCTATTCTTACTCACAGTTTAGTTGCTATACATACAATAGTTAATTATCCTAAGCTGGAAGAAATAAACTGTAAAGTTAAAAGCATTTTTATTTAATCTAACCCTACTCTATTTTAACTAATAAATCCTTTTCTTTTGGTTTCAAAATAAGTAATAAGATTACAGAAATGAATGCAGTATAGAAACTGTTTATCTACAAAAACCTACTACCAAAACATACTACTGTTAGTATAATGACATAGTTTTCCTTTCCTATTCGAATGACCTGACATTCAGTCTAAGGCTAACACCATTTTATGGACAGGATAGTAATTTTCTGATAACAAATGAAAGAAAACATTTATTATTCAAGCTAACATCTTATTCTATATCTGCATCATATTTTCTTCATTTAAATACACCACCTGTGCTAGAGTACGATCTGGATTATTCCAGACGGGGAAAAACATAGTTAGGATTTGTTTATCATCAAGAATAATTTCATTACTAAACTAACTAAGATATTTTATCCTGTAGGTTTCACATCATAAACTACAACTGCATCATTCAATCACACACAGATAATAACACAAAAATTTAATAAATAGCAGAACCTGTTCTTAAAGCTTGGTCGACAACAGTAATGGGAGGCCGTTCCTCCCTACTAACTCCTGGAGAGTGCTCAAACAACGACTCCTCAGGACCCCCGAGCTTTCTCTGGTCTCCCTGGCTGGAACTAGGTGCAACAAGTATCCAAGTACAAGTCCTGAGACTCAATACCAATCTTGAACTTATCAGTTAATTCTCTTAGCTAGCAAGTTGTATCAGACCAAGTTGCTGCAGTTTATCTCTCAAAACAGATTCCTTACACTTTTCCCTTTTCCCCAATGAATTCCTTGAAGTGCATTCCTCCTGAATGATCTTCTCCTAGAAAATATCTGAGCAGCCCGAGCTCTCAACATTGGGTACTTTTAAAAGATTGCCTAGGTCTTTTTGGGTTAGTTGTCATTAATTGAGCCACCTGCTCTGATCCCACTCTCTTAGGGGATCATGACCCCAAATGTAGGGAAGTTGCCACCTGTAACATAGGAAGTGTTTGAGGATGCTGCCACTTGTCTTTTGCTCTCCACCTAGTTCCTTCCACCATTTTGACCAGTAACACTCTTATTAACAGCTCTCCCAAGCTGTTGTCTCCACTTTTTATTTATCAAAAATAAAATATTCAGAATTACATTCCACATCTTTTGACTCTGCTGAGTCATCAGTTTCTACTTAGCATTAAATTTAACATAATGTCTCAGGAATCAAATTAAAACAAATAACATTATTTTACAAAATTGGGGTATGTGACATACACACCCCCTTAAAATGTAACATTGTCCTCGATGTTACTTATTCTTCATCTTCCGAAGTCCCTTGGAATAGATTTGGGTATGCTTCCTGCATCTTACTTTCCAGTTCCCAGGTAGCTTCTTCAGGACTAAGGTGCTTCCATTACACCTTCACCTGTCCAATGTGCGGTTTCGAAGTGTAATTTCCCTCCTCCCGAGGATACAGTCCGGTTCCACCAAAATTTCTCCTTCTGGTTCCACCTGTACAACATTCCAATCAACCACAAGAGTAGCATCATGAACATATTTCTTTAAAACAGAGATATGAAAAATATTATGTACTTTCAAGTTAGGTGGTAATGCTAGTTGATAGGAAACTTGGCCAATCCTAGATAAAATTTCAAACGGACCACAGTAACGTGGTGCCAACTTTGCACAACTCCCCAGTCTTAGAGAGATTTTCTTGGGCCTCACCTTGATGAACACATGTTCACCTACTTGGAACTCCTTTGGAGTTCTTTTCAAATCTGCTTGACTCTTTTGCCGATCCTGTGCCACCTTCAAATTTCCCTGCACTTGCTTCACAATTTCCTCCATTTCTTTCAACAATTCCGGTCCTAACACAAATCTATCTACTGGATTATTCCAAGAGATAGGAGTGTTGCATTTTCATCCATATAAAATTTCAAATGGACTAAATTTAGCCGATGACTGATAGTTATTGTTATATGCGAACTCTGCTAGATGTAAGTAGTCTTCCCACTTACCTGGCTGATCTTTCACATACATTCTCAATAAATCCTCCAGTACCTGATTTACTCTTTCAGTTTGTCCATCTATTTGAGGATGGAAGGAGGTACTGAAATTCAATGTTGTATTTAATCCTTTAAACAAGGACTTCCAAAAATTTCCTGTAAACTTAGGATCCATGTCTGAGATTATAACCTTCGGTACTCCATGTAACCGAAAAATCTGCTTTAAGAAGATATCAGCTAGTTTGGCAGCCTTGTAAGTAGTTTTAATAGGAATAAAATGTGCTGCCTTGCTTAACTTATCAACCACTACCATAATAGAGTCATTTTGATTCTAATTTCTGGGCAGTCCAGTAATAAAATCTAAGCTAATTACTTCCCATTTCCAGCTAGGAATAGGCAAAGGTTGTAGCAAACCAGCTGGATGTTGGTGTTCGGTTTTTACCTGTTGACATCTAAACACCTTGCAATGTATTCAGCTACTTCAATTTTCATATTAGGCCAGAAATATTCTTTTCTTAGCTTGGTTATAGTCTTTTGGTAACCTGGGTGACCAGAATATGGTGTTTTATGGACTTCATCTAGAATTAACAACTTAACTTTAGGCACATTAGGTATATACAGTTTATCTTTAAATAACAAAAATTCATTTTCATTTAAACTATAACCTTTTATTAAGCTTTCTGTAGGTTCTTCTTTAGCTATAATTTGCAATTTCTGATAAATTTCATCTTGTTTTACCCCTTCCTTAAGCTGTTCATTTAAATCTGAAGCATAAGTGCTGATTGCTGTTGTAAAGTTCAGCTTAGCGTTTCTACTTAATGCATTAGCCACTTTATTCTCCTTACCCTTTAGATGTTGGATTTCAAAGTCATACTCGCTTAAGAAAGCTAACCACCTAGCTTGTCTAGCATTTAAATTAGGTTGATCTAGAAGATATTTCAGTCCTTTATTATCAATCATTAAAATAAATTTTCTGCCAATTAAATGATGTCGCCACATTTTTAAGGCGTGTATTACAGCCGCTAGTTCTAGATCATAAGTTGCGTAATTCTTTTCATGAATTTTTAATTTTCTAGACTCATAGGCAATCACATACCCTTCTTGAGTCAGAACACCGCCTAAGCCATCATTACAGGCATCGATGCATACTGCAAAGTCTTTATTAGGATCTGCTATTCTTAGAATAGGTGCACTAGTTAATAGAGTTTTTAACTTCTTAAAACTTTCTTCACATTTCAGATTCCAATCAAATTTCTTACCTTTATTTTGTAAGGAACTTATCGGATTTGCTATCCTTGAAAATCCTCCAATGAATCTCCGGTAATAACCGGTAATTCCCATGAACGACCTAACATCCGTTACATCTTTAGGAACCAGCCAATCTTCGATTTCCCATATCTTTTCAGGATCTACTGAAATTCCTTCCTTAGTCACTACGTGACCTAAGTACTGAATTTTATCCTTAAATAAGTCACACTTACTAAACTTCGAGAAGAGTTGTTGTTCTCGCAACTCTTGTAAAACTATTTTTAGGTGTTCTTTATGTTCTTCTTCCATTTTAGAGTAAATTAGGATGTCGTCGATAAACACAACCACAAACTTATCTAAATACTTATGCATTATATTATTCATTAAGCACATAAAGATAGCTGGTGTGTTAGTAAGCCTGAATGGCATTACGACAAATTCGCAGTGTCCATACCTTGTTCTAAAGGCTGTCTTAAAGATATCTTCATCTTTAATTCTTACTTGATGGTATCCTGACCTCAAGTCTATCTACGAAAACACCGTGGCTCCACGTAGTTGATCAAAAAGATCATCTATGCAGGGCAACGGATATCTATTTTTAATAGTCATCTTGTTTAGCTGACGGTAGTCTATGCATAATCGCATGGTTCCATCTTTCTTTTTAACAAAGATGACTGGTGCCCCCCAGGGAGACACACTAGGTCGAATGTACTTTTTATCAATTAACTCTTTTAACTGTGATTTTAGCTCATTAAGTTCTAAAATATTCATTCGATAAGGAGCTTTTGAGCTAGGTACTGCACCCGGTACCAGCTCAATGGTGAAATCCAATTCCCTCCTTGGAGTTAATCTTGGAATTTCTTCTGGGAATACGTCAGTATACTCCTTTAAAACAGGAATATTTTCTATCTTTAACTTATCTGTTTTAGTTTTACCTTCCTCATCTGTAATAGTTACTGCATAGGCTTTACATCATTTTCTAACAGCTCTTTTAAGTTGTAAAGCAGAAATCTGCCTTACTATAGTTTTTCTATGAATACCCTTAACCTTTTACTGGTTATTCATCAATATTTAAGCATGTAAAAGTTTTATCGTAACAATTTAAAATTACCTTATGCTATTCTAACCAGTCCATACCGATCAACAAATCATATGAGCCAAGTGGCAAAACATTAAGCTTAACTGTAGTTTTAAATTCATCCATAAGTAAAGCACATTCTTTCACAAAACCAGTTACTTTCCTTTTAGCCCCAGTGGCTAATTGAACTAACCAAGAATTCTCAAACTTATCGACAGACAGTTTACATTTTTCCACTATCTGAGGTGCAATATAACTGAGACTAGCTCCTGGATCAATTAAAATGGTTACAGGGGTTTGATTAATCATACCTTCTACTTCCACCATGGAAGTCTGATAGTCAGCTTGGCGGTTCCACAAAGCCGCGTTAATTCCGGGCATGCTCCTTGCTAGTTCCCCAATGGTCATCTCCTCTTGTACAGTATGAATATTGTTGACAGTCTTTTTCCGATTTGGACAGACCGAGGCATAGCGCGGGCCATTACATTCCCAGCACTTAACAGGCTCTTTACGTTCAAAATTCTTGATAAAATTTCCATGGTTATTTGCAGCTTCCTTGCCCTTAAAATTATTCGAATTGTTGGAAACACCATTCCTGTTTCCCTGTAAATTTTTGTTGTTAGAATAATTTTTGGTCTTATTATTCTTGAAATTCCTATGAGGTACAAATTCCTTCTTCTTAAATTCAGGCTGATTGTTATTTTTCTTAGCCTTCCAGTTGGCCAAGCCTTCTTTCTTATGGTTCTGATCAAAACAAAAATTAGCCTTCCTCATAGCTTCCTCCAGAGTCTTCGGGTTATCATACTCAATTCTGTCCTTAATATGATACGGTAGACAGCTGAGAAATTGCTGCACTTTAGGTTTCTCGTCTACTAGATAGGGTACATACCTAAGCAAGCTTAAGAATTTATTGTTCAGATCCTTCATTGTCATGGAACCTAACTTCAATTGATAAAACTCTTTAGCTCTTTCCTCGTAATACTGTTCAGACAGAAATGTCTTTTTGAAATACCTTTTAAAGGTACTCCAATTAACTTCCTTCTCTCTTATACCCTTGAATCTCTTCAGATCTTGCCACCATATGTTAGCTTTTCTAGAGAGGTTATATATTGCCATCCTTGCCTTTAACTGATTAGAATAATTATATATATGAAAATACTTCTTCATCCCGGATAACCAGGACTCTGCTTCCTCCCCTTTCTCAGTCTCTCCATTAAAAGTTGGGGGCTTTATCTTTTTGAACTCCCCTAAAATTTCCTCATATGGTTTGTATTTCTTCTTTCTGTCATACAAATCATTTTCACTACTGTCACTAGTAGTATGATAACTCTTTCGTTCACCAAACCCTTCAGATGATGAACTAATCTCAGTTTTTGCAAGCTTCATCTTTTTAGATTTTCTTTGATGACTGACATCTTCAGATCCTGATCTCCTACTCCTTCCTTCAGTCTGGAATTTTTCTATTAGAATTTGGTTCAATTCTTCTTGAGCCTTTAGGATCCTTTCATTCTCCCTCTTTATTGATTCCAATTCAGTTTTTAAATCTTTTACCGTCTGTAACAGTTCTGAGTAGTTAGCAGTCCCCTCTTCTAACATAGGTTCTCTGGGCAAATTTCTTGTTTCTGTATCTGGAGACTCCTCCTGTGCATACTCTCCCAGCTTTTCCATACCTGCGTGTTAAATTTCAGAAAAGGGAAATTTTATGTTCTTAACATAAAACAAAATATATGTTAGCATGTTATTTTAATTTACTGTTCTATGAAAGCTAGTTGGGCTGCATCAAGGCCTAGTGTTTGAACCTTGTGCTCTGATACCACATGTAAAAACCCCAAATTTCCGAAAAAAATTAAAATTTTGTAAATAAAGATAAACTTCATTAATGCAGACAACTAATTGTTTTAATTAGTTATATGTTAATGACTTCATATTTTGAATTATCTATTTGGTTATGTTTAACTTATAGAATAATTTGTTTTCAGTTTAATGACTTGTTTTTCCTTGCGACCACAAGGTGAAACTGTCATGATATTCTGGGCTTACTTAGCTTTTGAGCTAATGTAGAAAGTTTACCTGCTCTTACAGATTTACAGGTAAGAAAGATCCGGTGCTGCTTGTCAATAATCATTACGCATTCAAATATTTGTACGTCGCAAAATTAATAGCTCAGTAAAAGAATATAAATGCTTTTCAATTTCAACTACTTTTATGAGGTAAAACCTTTAAATCATTATTCTCTTTAAAGACATCATGGAATATGAGATTCAGTCCTATCCGTGTTAGTGACAGTTGCTCACTTTCTCTAGTAGTTGTAATTTATAGTTCTTATTGCATACTAGACTCTCCGATGTTTACCAGTATTTACTATAGTCTTCATGTATAAACGCCTTAATCTTTCTTTTAATACAGATTAAGAATGGCAGGGTTATTATGTTAAGGGTGTAATTTAAATTGGGAACAAAATACCATTTACGTCATGATAGATTTGGTTACTGCTTGTGATATGAACGTAATGTATATTGATAATGAGCTTATGTACCAATAATCCCACTTCCAAAGCTTTTGAAGTTTAAAAGGGATTATAACCTTATTGCATACTACATTCAATTAGACTATAAGTGTTGAAAAATTGAATTCCTCTGCACTAAATTTGTTTGGAAAAATATTATCCAGTTATGGTTAATACATCATTAAAATTTCAACGTCAAGCCCCTTAACATTTTAAGACTTAACGTGTTTAAAAACATACCTTACTAGCTTAATAAATACATAATCAAAGGCAAAAGATGTTAACATAGCAAAAGGATATTTACCATAAATTGATTCTATGACTATCCTTATAACAACGATTAGTATACTATAGGTTAGAGTTATAATCGTTGGTTGAGCGAATACTTGCAATGTATAAAAAGGTGCAATGTATAATATGCAAGGGGTCAAAGAATAGACCACGTTCCATGATGAGTTTTAAGTTTAACCTTGATTTTAAGTTCTATAATCTTTTATTAAATGCCTCCTTTACTTGCATAACATGCTAGGTCATGTATTGTTTCTATCCTTGCTATGATACAATTATTTGGTTGAAGGTATACTTGTTGTATGCAATATTCTCACCAAAAAAATAAACGATGTTAATTCCTTTTTATAACAATAATACAAGGCTTGACTATTTACCAAGAATATAATTGTTTGAGTGATTGTATACCACAGTATATAGATGGGTCGTATTTTCTCCACGCCTTTGGTAAGTTTTTATAGCATAGTTTTTATAGTAAAGATTCTTTTGTTACCATGCTACGTATATAATAGGTTGACTTTGGGCTAAGGATTATGGTGGAACCTTCGTAACAGCAAAAAATGATTGGAAGAAAAGAAACTCTTGGTTGATTGCCCGTCGGGACTATAGGGATTACCCATTGCATGCAAATAATTATTTGGTGAACGTGGCATCATTTCAGCCATGTGTTATGTGGATATAAGGCACTGTCAAACCCTAGACTCGTTATTTCCCCGTTGTTCTTGGACTCCGGCCGCTCTACTACTATTTTAGTTGCCTGCCCTGTTGCTCTGCAACATGTCGCTGACAGTCTCTCGGCTTGGCTTCTTTGTTTCCTGTAGTGTATGAGCTTGCCCTGCACGTTAAATGGCGAAGAGTTGTAAGCTTTTACTTGCTGTTGGAACCGAGTTGTTGGTTTTCCTTTAGAGTTTATTCTTCGCTGCTTGCTCCTCCCATAATTCTCCAAACTGAAACGTCTTAATCTTCCCCAACTCGGTAGTGAGTGTTGTGGCCTCACCTCTTGAGTTTATTGGGTCTGAGGGTTTTTCCGTGGAGTGGTTTTTGAAGTTGGAAAAGTTACGGCCAAAGCACTCACACATGCTTGGCTTGTCTCCCCATCGTTTCGACTTCGCTGGTCACTGCTACATGGGTTAACTCCGTTTCTCCTATGGCAGATGAAGGTTTGGCTCCTCCTCGTGTTGTTAGCTGTACTGTTGATTATGGGTGGTTACGCTTTAGTTAAGATTTGAGGTAAGAAGCAAAATATTATAAATTCATTTCTTGTTTTTAACATGTTCCAACTTATAAGAAGTATGAGATATTAACAGCAATGTGTTTGATGATTTATAGGTGTTGACCTGTCCCCTTTCGCGTAGTTGGTGCAAGGTTGTGGCGACGGCTTGCTCACGGGTAAGCCTTGGATACCCCATGGCTGTTCTTCCTTGTCCGGTCCCTTATGGGATATTTGCTGGTTGGTCGCCGTGGCCTGTAAAACCCTTGTGGTTTTGGTTTACCTGGTTACTTGGTTCGCTGTTTTTAGTGGATGTTGAAACCCTTGCTTTATGCAGGGTTCTCCGGCTTAGGCCGTGACTGTAAATTTTGGTTTTTATTTTTGTTACTGTGTTAATATGTGTAAAAATGATAAAAGGCTAGTAAAGCCTTACTCTGTTAATTTTGTCTAAAGCCGAGAGACGTTAAAGAGCTCGTACTCTTTGGTTTTACATCTCTGTTGTAAATTTTTGGAGATATTAGGGTTTTACCCTAACTTGGCGATAAGAAAAGTATTTACTGTTTTTCTTAAATTATCTTTGGTTTACCCAGAAATACTGTAATTTATTTGGTTATTACTTATATGTTGTTATGGATGGTTGAGCTCGGTGAGTCGAGCATGTTTAGACTCTGTTAGTTTATCTACTGCAAGTTATGGCATTTAAATTTTTACCCTGCAATATTATTTAAATATTACCTGTTAAATATCTGTACATTATTTCGCATTTCTTACTTTGATTCGTTCCATTCTGATAAAGTTTTAAATATTGTTTTATAATTGTTTTATCTTTAGAAATTAAGTAATTTAATGTTCTTAATAATGTACTTATGTAACTGTTAATTTCATTTTTAAGGTACAAAATTTATATTTACCTAGTATTTAATATATTGAATAAGAATATTATTTCATTTATATACTAATGTTGTTCCTATAATTAGATGCATTATTTTTTGTACCTAGTCTATTTATAGATGTATAATCAGATAGTATTGTATTGTTGTAATCTTATACTTTCTACACTAATAATTTATAAGAAGTACCTACTGTATTCTATATTATCTTGTTTATGTTATAATATTAGCATTTATAAGTAAAAGACATAACAACTATCTATGTTCTATACTTGTTAACATTTTATAAAGGATAGGTTAGTAGCTGTAGATCTTGTTTAAGCTTAGATAAAAATGAATGAAATAATTACATTACCATCCATAATAAATTCTGAAACCAACTAGTTTATCTGTAGAGTTAAATCAAGATTTTAGCTATTCTTACTCACAGTTTAGTTGCTATACATACAGTAGTTAATTATCCTAAGCTGGAAGAAATAAACTGTAAAGTTAAAAGCATTTTTATTTAATCTAACCCTACTCTATTTTAACTAATAAATCCTTTTCTTTTGGTTTCAAAATAAGTAATAAGATTACAGAAATGAATGCAGTATAGAAACTGTTTATCTACAAAAACCTACTACCAAAACATACTACTGTTAGTATAATGACATAGTTTTCCTTTCCTTTTCGAATGACCTGACATTCAGTCTAAGGCTAACACCATTCTATGGACAGGATAGTAATTTTCTGATAACAAATGAAAGAAAACATTTATTATTCAAGCTAACATCTTATTCTATATCTGCATCATATTTTCTTCATTTAAATACACCACCTGTGCTAGAGTACGATCTGGATTACTCCAGATGAGGAAAAACACAGGTAGGATTTGTTTATCATCACGAATAATTTCATTACTAAACTAACTAAGATATTTTATCATCTAGGTTTCACATCATAAACTACAACTGCATCATTCAATCACACACAGATAATAACACAGAAATTTAGTAAATAGTAGAACCTGTTCTTAAAGCTTGGTCGACAACAGAAATGGGAGGCTGTTCCTCCCTACCAACTCCTAGAGAGCGCTCAAACAATGACTCCTCAGGAACCCCGAGCTTGCTCTGGTCTCCCTCGCTGGAACTAGGTGCAGCAAATATCCAAGTACTAGTCTTGCGACTCAATACCAATCCTGAACTTATCAGTTAATTCTCTCAGCTAGCAAGCTGTATTAGACCAAGTTACTGCAGTTTATCTCTCAAAACAACTTCCTTACAGTTTTCCCTTTTCCCCAATGAATTCCTTGAAGTGCATTCCTCCTGAATGATTCTTCTCCTGGAAAATATCTGAGCAGCCTGAGCTCTCAACATTGGGTACTTTTAAAAGATTTCCTAGGTCTTTTTGGGTTAGTTGTCATTAATTGAGCCACCTGCTCTGATCCCACTTTCTTGGGAGATCATAACCCCAAATGTAGGGAAGTTGCAACCTGCAACATAGGAAGTGTTTGAGGATGTTGCCACTTGTCTTTTGCTCTCCACCTAGTTCCTTCCACCAGTTTGACCAGTAACACTCTTATTAACAGCTCTCCCAAGATGTTGTCTCCACTTTTTATTTATTAAAAATAAAATATTCAGAATTACATTCTACATCTTTTGGCTTTGCTGAGTGATCAGTTTCTACTTAGCATTAAATTTAACATAATGTATTAGGAATCAATTTAAAACAATTAACATTATTTTACAAAATTGGGGTATGTGACATTGTTGGCGTTTTAAAAGTTTCTAAGCTTGTTCCATAAGGGGACATAGATGGGTCAAGTGATCTTCATGGCACAACTTACATGGAAATTTCACCTTCTTCTTTTCTTTTTTCCCCCCATCAGCATTGTTTGCAAGTTTTTGCTTGTTTTGGTTTCCCTCACCCTTTTTTCCTTTCTTCTTTTTCCCACCGGGCTGTTGATCACCCTTCTAAGAGGATTGTGCAAAAACATTTTCATTCTAGGGTGAGGGGGGAGCCTTTCTTTCCTCCATCGTAGAATGTTTGACAAACAACTGATGGATTTGTTTAGCCAAATACTCTACAATGGGAGAATTCACAGGACCAACCACACCATCAGCATGGGGTCCATGCTTAGGTTTCTCTACATTGTGCGTTGGCCTTGGTGGCTAAGGGATAATTTCATATAAAATCCTAGAATGAGAATATATCAAATCTAGCTGCTGGGCCCTGAGGATAGCTTCTTTTTCATTGGTCACTCCCGAAGTAGATACATCCTTAGATATATCTGGAAATAGGGATTTAAGGAACCATTTTAATAAGAACTCGGGAGAAATAGTGGCTTTG
Organism: Pseudotsuga menziesii; assembly: GCA_001517045.1. Classification (NCBI taxonomy): domain Eukaryota; kingdom Viridiplantae; phylum Streptophyta; class Pinopsida; order Pinales; family Pinaceae; genus Pseudotsuga; species Pseudotsuga menziesii. The sequence goes on from LPNX011223055.1 coordinate 783,302, forward strand.
ATAAGGCTCTTCCGTCTTCTCCACTCTTGGATGTGATCCAAAATATGAGTGGACTTGTCCCGCCGAAAGGTAGACAACAAGTCTATCCCAAAATCATATTGGACAGGAAGTTGGAAGTGACTAAGGAATACATTAGCCAAGTCCCAAAAACTCTTAAACGCAGCAGAAGGAAATTCAATATACCATTTTGTTGCAGTACTGGTTAAAGTTCTTTGGAACAGCCTCAACCGAACTGAATCCTCATTCAGTGAGTTAGAAGAGCACCACAAGTGGAAAGTGGTGACATGAGCTCCTGGATCATCACCAACTTTGCCTTCGAATTTTGGGATATCCGAGGGCAGCTTGGTAGGAACAGGTGGCCAGGAGGAGTTATGTCTCACCGGGTCATTCATTAGTTTCAACAAATCTGGTAAATTTAACGTTGCCAGGAAAGGGAGCTTGGGTCTAACCGGAGCACTAAAAGTACCATTTTGGGGATTAGAGGGACTTGCCCCCATATTCCCATATGTGAAGGTGGGGTTGCCCCCTACTATCGGTTGTGAAGTGGTTGGGCTGCTTTGGAAAGGATTCCATACATAATCCAACGGATTGTTTATGTGCGGTGCAGTATATGAGGTTTTAGCTGCCCCAGTCGAAGTTGGGGTTTGGAACACAGGAGCAGGAATCCCTCCACTGAAAAGCAAAAAAGGAGAGCTCGTGAAAGGAGTTGAAACTAGAGTTTGAAAACCTTGACCATAAGGATTAGGGTTTCCGAACTACACCCCTACATATGCGGGTGTTGGGCCTACATATGGAGTGGATGGGGGAATGTGCCCCCCATTCCAAGGAAAACCCTGGACAAAAGCCGGGGATCCTATAGGACCACTCTGAGCAGTGTGTGCGAAGGAAGTAGGAACTGTAGGTACACTAGGAATCCCAGTGACCATACCACCAGAAGCACCTGCTAAACTTGTGGGAGCCGGTGGTTGAACCACTCGGCTAGCTAGAGTTAATGGTGTAGTTCTAGGGGCACCTACCGGAGGAGGTGGCACCCCTTCAGCCAGAGCAGCTGAGGTGGAAGTAGAAGAACTTTCTCCTGTAGTAGACATTATTCTACCCAAATGGACACCAATCATGGGTGGATTGAAAGGACGAACCTAAACGATCACAGTATCATTTAAGTCAGTTAGAGGTGAATTAAAGTTCCTCGCAAACTCATCAGCCTACAAGTATTCTATCTCAACTATGTTTAAATTAAAACGGTTTGCCCTAAGTTATGGTTCACCCAGAACTTCACTAACTCCTATTGGTTCGAAAGAACTGTCCGTGTCCAATCTCCACCTTTGAGGGGGAGGTGGAGGTTCCAATGTGATAAGCGGAAGAAGGTTTTGCAACCTTAATGACCTTCTAACAGATTGGTCCTCCACGATTGTAAATTTTACTCTTCACACCCTAAGGTCCACTAAAAACATAGACAAACCACAGAGAAATCACTACAAAATTTTCTAAAGTCTCAACAATCACAAGGGGTATAAGATATGCTTTCCTGAAGAAAGCTGAGAGACAGTTTCTTGGCATCCTTGAAGAGGTTCTTAGGCACAAGCGGAGGAATCACCCACTGCCCTCCTACACTTTCAACAAGGGTTACCTTCCAAGCCCGTCCAAGGTGAACCAAAAATAGCCTTCCGGTTTACCTGTGTATAAACCCTAGATGTCTAAGAGACTAGAGGCTACCTTAACTATATCAATAGTCTAGGGGGATAGTTGCAAGCCTAATTCGTATGCATGAGTAGGGTAGCAAATCCCGAAACTCTGTCTAGGACAGAATCCCCAGATGTGTAGAAACCTTGGTCTACGTTTTGACAAGGAATCAGAGGTTTATCTCCTCAGTCCAAGCCTCCACGTGGCCTTGTGCTTAGCTCCCGTTTGAGAGGAGCTTCTCAGATACTATCAACATAAAGAAGGATTTACCTATCGATTGGCCAACTACATCTGAATTTAAGTACTTATGGGGAGTTTACACTTCCTATCCCACAAGTCTAGCCTAAGCTAGTAGGTGTATGACCCTATAAAACAAAACTTACTAATAAATTTTAAATTATAGCGTTCATTTTAAGGGTTATTCTTAGTCAGAGGGTCAGCGGCGTGAATGACTATGATATTATAGACTCGATAAGAAAAGTAAAAAATGTGTATAAAATGAATTCCAAAGCAAATTATAACTACTTAAAGAAAGCTTCTTTTTCTTTTTTGTAAATATGAACTAATGAAATTACAACTAGGTAAGAGAAAGCTAAGACTTATTTTTTGTAGTTTTTGAGATTTTATTAAAAAACTGAAAATAAAACTACAATATGAAATTCAAATGCAAATGTTTCCAATGCTTTCTTTTCACTTTTCAAGCTCTTCAAAAATTACTATGCACCTAAATGCAAAAATTCTTGAGTATGGTTGAATAATCAGACTATAAACTTAAGCAAAATGAAGTATAGCAGACTTATAAGAACAAAAAAAAATCAACCACCTAAGGAAGAGACTTGGAAAACACCTAGCTTGGGAAGAAACAATGAATGAAATCCATTAAAATCATTAAAAGGCAAGTGACAAATCGAAACTACTTGGAAATAGTACGGGGTACAAGTTATCTAAAACCCTGATCACTTATTGAAATACACAGCACTGAACCTATCACCCAAACAGGATAATCCACCTTAGATTGCTAAAAGAAAGAAGATTCAAACAACAAAAACTCAAGGGCTTACTGAAAAGCACAAAGTATGGTGCATAGGGCTTTCAAACCTACAATGAAGTGCCAGTACTAGAAGACCCCAAAGCAAGGAAAAATCCAAATAAGTTAGGGACAAGCAACCCTACCCAAAATTTTGCTGCTAAGATATGTACATGACTATCTAATAGAACAACCCACGTACTGTATGCGACTGTTTAGTATAGCAACCCACGTATACAAGCTTCTGTATGCGATTGTGTAGCACAAAAACCCGCCTACAGGGAAAAAAAATTTCAAAAAAGAAAAAATTATGAAGGTCTCTAAAACACTACTGCAAGTCAAAACCAAGACATAAAACCACACACTGAATCAGAGGAAATACTGGGCAAGGATCTACAAGACTAACCCACAGCAGGCTAGACTCCCCAGCGGAGTCACCAGTTTTGTTGTTCAGGATTAAGCACCCTTGTAACCTAGGGTCTAGGGTTACCAACTTACTATTAACCTTGCAAACAATTAGCTTTAACATAGAACAGAAAGGAAATAGGAAGAAAGTCTTGACTTACCTGATTACCGACGGTTGATCCAAGCTTGATCTTCTTTCGTTCCTCTTCTCTCTAAAGCTTTCAGGGATGCACCTCTTTCACCTGTAGAGAGAAAATTCTCCAATCTCATGCATGTATATATAAGAGGTTAGATAAACAATATATCCAATACATAATCAAATATATTCATTAACCACGATACATGAAAGAGACTCAATACAATGTTGGAAGAAGAATTCTCTTTATTAACAATTGATGAATGAGATAAGAGTACAACCCAACTTCTAAGACAAGGACTCCTCTGTAACCAAAGGACTCTAAGTTTTGCTGCTCTAAGACTTCTAAATATATACCAACAGCATAACTTTGCTCTCCAAACTTGATTGATTAAAGCCCTCCCCAAGGCCTTTATTTATACTTTGGGAAATAGAGTGGTTTCGAAGGTTGGGGTGGTTGAAACAGTTGGGATAGTTAATGATTAAGACCCAACTAATCTCCATTAATCGTGTTTTATATTTTTTAAGGTCGAATCAAGATGTACATGACTATTAATATAGGCAACCCACGTATGACACGCGAGTTGCTTAAAGGAAACCTGCTTACGCTGATGTACACGAGTTGCAAAGTAGATAGTCGCATACATTACACAGGTTGCAATGGAGATAGTCGCGTACGTACACAAGTTGCAATGGAGATAGTCGCGTACGCAACTCAACACTTAGAAAAATTATATAGCAAGTTGGTTCAAGAGTAAATGCATCCCAAGTCATGCCTATCTACAGTGTTTTGCAAAAATTCAATCCTAATATGTCATTTTGTGTACCAACATAAGGAATGCCGGCACTCGGATGGAGAAGTGCCATTTGGGTTGATAACACATGCTACTTTCATGAAATTCTAGGACTATGATATATAAGTTTTTCAGGATTATTAACAAACAGGCCACCATTTCGCTCCGGTGCAAAACATTGTCAAAATGACTAGAACTTGTATTCGGTATTTGATAAATTGATTATAAATTTATTGAATACATACATACATACATATATATATATACATCAAATACCAGATACCAAAATAATATATACCCCCAAATCCAAATACATATATATATATCAAATAGGAATACCGAAGAAGGACATATATTTCTGGTTTCCCATATCCTAAATATCGAGAATCGAAATCTGGAAGGCAACAAATTATTTTAACAAAAACGTGAATCTCCGGTTTCCAACATCCGAAATATCAGAAATTGGAAATTGTGAATACGACAAATAACTGTAACAAAACCTGGAATTTCCATTTTTCAATATTCGATTTCGGAAACCGGGTATCGTGTTTTGGAAATCAGAGATTCAAAATGTGAATTTTTATTTTTATTTTTATTTAAAGTTCATTTAAGGAAACAAGAGTTGATCTAAATTTTTTATATGTTAATTATTTCCTGATATATAATAACTGTCCTACTTAATAACTTTCACAGTGAGTGCCTCAGTTCCTGAGATAGTTTAGTCTAAAACGCAATTATTTCAAAATTTCTTGGATGCTTCTTGAAACAAAAGCAGATCTCTTACATCAACAAGTGATCAAATAAAAATAGTACATTTATAGAGCAAACAATGAGAAGCTTCAACCATAATTTTCTTTTAAATATTTTGAAGCGAGTAATCTTTCCTCTTGTTTCCTACGTTGGACAAATGCGGAGGCGTGAAAGAGATGTAACTCTTGATATTGCAGTGAATGTAAGCTATTGTCTATCAATGTTTCCAATATCTATTGTAACATTTTGTAGGGTCATACCTTGGGCTTTATGAATTGTTAAACCCCATGCCATAGGAAGTGGAAGTTGCCTATGAGATGCCCTTATTGTAGGAGATATTGGAACGTAAGTAGGATTCAAAGCATCCCATAAGGGTCCTTTGTAATAGAGGAATTCGACAACAACAAAATATGGTAAGTTAGGAGGTTGTTCATTGGAGTTGTAGACAATATCAAAATGCTTGAAACTTTTATTCGGTATTTTATAAATTGATTATCAATTTATCGAACATATACATATATCAAATACCAAATATGAAAAATAATATGTACCTACAAATCTGAATACATATATATGAGTGAAAACACGAAGTTGAGTAACACTTCTGTGAGAATCGGGTGCTCAAGCAACATAGCGGATATTATTCGGCTGAATAACGGATCCTTTATTTGTCCGAATACCTTTTAACGGTGAACCGTTTAATTTGACGGAACACCTAGCCGACCAGTAATTTTTACCAGCGGTTCAATGTGTATTCGATCGAACAATTATTCGGTTGAATAATTATTCGACCAAATAATTGTTCGGCAGAATAATTATTCGGTCGAAATAATTGTTTGGCCGAATAATGATTCTACCGAACAATTGCTTGGCCGAATAATTATTCTGCATAAAAGGTCGGCTGTGGACCCATTTTCATGGTTTCTGCTTGTAGTCGATTGCTGTCTTCCGCCACCCGCAGCGTTGCCCATCGTGCTTGTCCCGCCACCTACCTGGTTGCCTGTTGTACCCATCATGCCACTTTTATTTGTTTCCCTTCATCCCCGTCCCCACCTGTAGTCCCTCCTGTGCGTTGACGTGTATGTCCGCCACCCCACCACCTTTCTGGCGTCCTCTCACCGTGGAGGTCTGTGCATGGAGGTGTGTTCGTGGAGGTGTGTTTGTGGAGGTCTGTTCTTGGGGGTTTTGTTCGTGGAGGTTTGTTTGTGCTCTGCTCTCTTCTTGTCATGTATTTGTTTCTGCAATTTTTTTTTTAATCCGAACGTTGAACAAGTGATTCATGGCTTGTTGTAGCCAATGGCTTAAATTTATTTTTTCGTCGTAGTTTTTATTTTATTTTATAGTTTTTTTTATCTTAAAGTTTGCATATGTTAATTAGTAGTGTATATTTCTTTTAATTTTAATTTTAGTTCATAGGTATTATGAGGAAGATATTCGACTCTGTCTATGGACAGAGTTGATCAACTTTGTCCACATGGACAGAGTAGATGAACTCTGTCCATGCATAGTTCATCAACTCTGTCCATGCAGATTTCATCAACTCTGTCCCTGATCACTTTACTTAGCATAAGGGATTTTAGTTGTTTTTATATAAATCATAAACAAACAAAAAAATCCAAGTATTGAGATTTGATGTACCTAATAATTTTATAGTATTTGGATATTAAAGTCAAAATATGATATTTTAGTGTTTGCATATCAAAGTTACAATTATAATTATATTTTGGCAAGGTACAAGTTGGAATGAAGGAAAGTAGAGGCATAGGTGTGCATTTAAAGATATTCATGTCAATTTTGGTCTTTTGATATTTTTTCCAAAATGAAGAGTCACTTAGGGTAACAAAGAAAACATACATGACATCATCACATTCCTCATTGACAGACTTCATGAACTCTGTCCATGTGGACAAAGTTGATGCATGACATCATCACCTTCCTCACTGACAGACTTCATGAACTTTGTTCACGTGGGCAGAGTTGATGAACTCTGTCCATGTTGATAGACTTGATAAACTCTGTCCATGTGGACAGAGTTCATGAACTCTGTCCCTGTATGAGCTTAGTAGTCTTGCATTGGAGTCTCGTTCTACGAGGCTGTACAAGCTAGGCCTTCAATTACTGTAATAAAATAACCTCAGAAGAGATATTCGGAAGCTCATTCATTAGAGTTCTATAGAGGTTAGTAAATAATTACAACTTAGTTTAATTTGGTTTATGTGTGTGTAGCTACTTATAGTTTTACCTGTTTCATGTTATGTCACAAGTACAGGATAGCCATAATCATTAAAACAATGGAATGTGTTATTATAGTACAAATAACAAGGGCATTTAATTTGTAGTTATGATTACTGATCTGTTTGATCTATGTATTTCTAATATAAAATACCAAATATTACAAATAACAATTATTATTACACTGAGGTTAGTATCATTCCCATTAATCTATGTCATAAAAGAATCACAAATAACCCGTATAATGCTTATTAGTTACAGTTTATACTTACCATTATATTAGGATATTGTGCTGATTGATCTGATTATTAAGCCTATAAATAGCCATACATCAACTCTGCATTGATAAAAGTAAGATATGTTTGTGGTTAAGCTTTAACATATACAAAGGGTTATAGAAATAATATATATAAAGTAAACTACTTACACCTAAGCTCTAAGCTGAACTGATTACAACCTGTATTAATATGAAGTAATATGCAAATGCTGATGATTACACTTTTCATGCTATAACGTTTTGTACATTGTTGGAAGGTATCGTTCATTTTTTCGGTGGTTGGTTTGTTTTGCTTCCTTCGTTGCTCGATTTTATTTGTAGATATGGGTTGCAGTGTCATTCATATAAAGAAGGGTCATTTATATTTATTTGTAGATATGGGTCGCAGAGTATTTGGAGTTATAGATATGATTGATCAAATCTATAACTCCAATTACTCCACGACTGATATATACACATAAAATTTAGAGGAACCGGAAGTAGTAATGCTTTTACTTGTTTCTTCTTCAAGGTATGTACTATTACCCACATTTATCATTCGATAGTTAATGTTTGGATAAAGTGCATGAACTTTGCCAATGTCGACAGAGTGCATGAACTCTGTCCACATGGACAAAGTTCATGTTCTCTGTTCAAGAACTCTGTCCATGTGGACAGAGCGCATGAATTCTGTTCAAATGGACAGAGTGCAACATCTTTTTGTTTGGAATTAAATTCTGCCGTTGCTTCCTATACTCTATTTTATTATAACATGTCTTTTGTTATGGTAAGTATGTATATTGCTAATAAGTGTACCTATAATGTCCCATGTAGTTAATACAAAATAAATCCAAGTTTTTATCTCACTACTCCAAGATTAGGAGTCTATGTTTACCATTGCTTACTTCTTGCTTTGTTTGTATTTGGGTGGCTTACTAGATAAAGATGACTAATATAATTTTAATTGTTTCTATTTTTGAGTGCTTACATTGTAACCACCTATCTTAATAATTCAAATCGATAACAACTTTTTATGATTATATGGAATAATGAAAATATTTGTAGATATAATTTATGTATTAATTTAAGATTTAAATTAAGATTTATGTTCATGAACTGATTCTTTGACATAAAGAAATATAACTTTTACTTAATATTTGACGATATTGGTTCCATTCATTTAAAAAATCAAAAACACATAAAAAACACAAAGATTGGCACATTAATTTCTCATACATCCAACAATAAATTAGCTATATTCATTTTAAGAACTATTAGATATTAAATTAGCTATATTCATTTTAAGAACTATTAGATAATATTAGGGACATCTCGGTCCTTATTAAAAAATTAGTTTTTTAGTAGCTAGGACTTTGAAGTTGATTAATTAACATGTAGAATTTGAATATGTTATGAGTTGATATTTGTGTAAACTTATAGATATCATATCAAATGGAAAGAGAGCGGCCTTTGAGACAGAAGTGTAGGAGGTCATCACATTCTTCGGGAGTTGGTATCTCAAATGCTAATCGAATATTGTCAACTTCACCTCAGGATTCAAGCTTATTGTATAGTTCACATTCATCTGATCATCGACGTGGCGATAGTGGTAGAGATGATTCTCCCTTATCCTCTATGGGTGAACGTGGATCTCGACCTTCGATACGACAGACAAGCATGGATGCAGAGCAAGGTTCGCAAGAGGCTCGTCATCCTACATAGGGTGGAGAAGGTCAATCTAGGACGCAATATGTCCAAATAGCTGAGGGTTGTACACCCATTATGACCTATCCATCAGATTTACCAGAGGAGCTTCCATGGGAAAGTGGTCTTCAACAAAAAACACTTGAAAGTTGTAGGGATCACTATGACAAGTTGCAAAACGATCTTTCTAGTTTGGATCTCACTCCAGAGAAAAAACAAAGTATAGAGATGGTTTTGCAATCATTACAAAAATTCATTGAGGTATATGAGGATCTTGGACCAACAACAGATGGTTTTGTTGCCTTGATGCAGAGAAGAAAGGCACAAGTGATGGGCCCAGACAAGTAGGTTGTTGTGAAGGAGAGAGTGATTAGAAAACATGCCAACTCAATGTTTAACTTCAAAGAGGGCCTAAAGCATAAAGCATTGAAAGTGCAATATTTTAAGCACCTTGAACTTGCACATTTTTTATATGATCGGTTCTTTGCAGCCTATGGTCGGTTGCCATGGAACGATGAGGTTCCAAATTATTTTGCTAAGTTTTTTATGCCAATTTTTTTTAGGAATGAAGCCAGACTATACTGATATTCATTCCATGTTTTATGGAATTGGAAATGGGAGGATATGCAATCAAAAAGGTGCTCTTAGAGATCCCAGTACTCTTGGACCTCCACCTCAGATATCTCGTCCACCTAGGCTTGTGACTTACAAATCGGAGATGGAACCCACATCACAAGTTGGGACAACTGTAAGGCATAATGTTGCCGAAGGTTTGACTTTGACATTTGTAGGAGTTGATGTTGGATTGAGTCGAGAGAGGGCTCAAGCCACTATTCGGAAAAATTTTGTTTACAAAACAAATGACGAGTTAGATTGTATGGGCATTGAAGATCTAAAGGCCTATGCCAAGGTTTGTCGTGATATAGCTTCAAATAGAATATCTAATGTCATGTCAAGTATAGGAGAGGTTTGTGTACTTTCAATTTATTTACTTTATTTATTTATATTTTTAATTGAACTTTTTATTACATTATATCTATGTATGATAAATTAATTTTTGATGTATAGTAACAAATACGTTATGTAAATGTTTATTGGTTTCAATTTTCTCGACTGTTAAATGAACATAATTTTAGAGTCTCCACTAGTCAAAATCCTAGAAATGTAGAAGAGCATTTTGGAGAGATATATTTATTACTTACATATTTATATTTATGTTTGAAAGATATTTTAGCTTTTTGTTTTTAAATTTGACTATGTATCTTATTGTTAATTTGACTTATCCATGCAGGTTTCATTAGTTTCGAACTTTTTAGATGATTTTCCATCTATTGTGACCTAATGATTTTTTTTTTTTCGGTTTTAAGTTAATTGCTTACGCTTAGTTTTTTTTGCTTTTACTATGATTTATTTATTAAAAAAATTTAATTTTTAAGGGAAGAGAACATATTGAAATTGGCGGTGAAGATATAGGTTCTCTAATGGATGTGGATATTGGCACCGAGGTAATTTTGTTCATAATTGAATTATTCTTGAATTGTTCTCTGATATATTATTTTAAATAGTTTAAATAATTTTTTATATTTGTAAATTTCTTTTAAATATGTTGAAGCTTGGGTCTCTTCAATCTTTTCGAGGCGAAGGGAAGACTCCACTCAAGGATAGTGATGGAATTGTAGGTTTAATATTTTATTTTTTTGACTTTAGTTTAAAATAGTTCAAATGATTTGTAAGATTTATAAATTGTTTTTATACATGTTGCAGCTTGGGTCTCCTCCACCTTTTAGAGGCAAAGGGAAGAATCCATTGGATGATAGACAATTTGAGGTAGTTTTGTTAATAATTGAATTGTTCTTCGATATATTAGTTTAATATTTTAAAGTATTTTAGTTTAAAATTGTTTAAATAATTTGTGATATTCATAATCTGTTTTTTTATACATGTTGCAGATTGTTATGAGTCCAAGGAAAGACCCTAGTGGAGGATAGTGGTGGACTTCCATTTAGAGAATTATTTATCTTGTTTTTTTTGTTGATATATA
>LPNX011223056.1:0-11331 GCA_001517045.1 Pseudotsuga menziesii
TCTCTAGGCCCCTCTCTCTAAACCCCCAATATCTCTATCTAACCTCATAACCCCCAATCTCTCTTTATCTCCCTAACCCCCGTAATCCCCTTAACCATAACCCCTCTCTCTCACTCTCAACCCCTGACCTCCAATTTCTCTCTCTCTTTGTCAACCCCTAACTGTCACGTCCCCATCCCTCGGACTGGCGAAGAGGACGCGACGAACGCCAATACAACCGGGAAAACAGCCCCATGAACATAAACAGGATAAATGCTGATATTAATTCTCTTAAACATACACAGCAAGATGCATGATCCATCATACCAAGATGCATAAAACATCAACATACAGCGAAATCAACACACATACATTACAGCATTCATCATGTTCATCTTTATTCATTTGACATCAATGTAATTGCAGAGATGGAACAACAACAGTACTTATCTTTTGATGAAGAATTCACCCTGCAACCAGCTACGTCGCTGCAACGTTCCACCCAACCATAGGCCAACGTGCTCATCAATCTCTCAGCAACGCTGCCACCCCCAAGCTGGGCATGATTCCTCCAAGGATAAGGGACAATGCAGGCTTACACATAGCTAGGGGACACAATTAGCCAAACCAACACTGCTGGGTTTATCAGGCCATCCACAGATCGGCCAAGTCAGCACAGTCCGAAGACCAACCACTGCATACCAGCAGCAAACAACCCTTCACAGCCCTGTGAAGAAGCGAAGACGACCAGGGACAATCCCAACAAAAGGTGAGCTCAGCTCAAGTCCACAAGACAACACAGAGTTGTTCTTGTACCTAACGTGGCCAAAACAACTCAGCAACAACACCCAAACTAGGGTATGTCAGCAGCCCAATTCACAATGAATAATGGAAACACTACACAGTCCACTAAACAGGGACACCACAGCCAACAATAACGTCCACGAACCCACAGCACACAGCTTCTCAACCCAAATGCTGCAGAATGACACAGCCCATGCAAACAAGGAAGAAACACACACGCAGTCCACCATTGAAGAAGAAATCGAACTCACAGCCACATCCGAAAATCATGGGAAGAATAACAACAACCCAAAACATGGGTGAAACAAACAGCAACCCCAAAACGTGGGTGAAACAAACAGCAACCCCATACACAGCAGAAATTCATGCCGCGAGGCTTCTCTCCCAGCTCGCTGCATGAGCAAAACCAAAGAGGGTACCCCCGACCAGCGCGTGAGGAAGACAGAACTGACCTCCGCGTGAGGATGAGCAACTTCCTGCTTGTGCGCGAGGATGAACAGACTTTCCCTCCGCGTGAGGAAGAACAGACCACGGCTCTCCGTGAGGAGGAACAGACCATGGGAGAATGAAGACCGGCGTGAGAGAAATGAAGGTTCTCCACTGGGCATGCGTACCGTCCAAACTGACAGCAACCTGCCAAAACCCATGTTTTCCCATGCCCATGCTTCCCCATGCAATAACTGCCCCCAACTAACAAAGTCAAGACATTGAAGAGGTTGGTGAAACAAGAAGAGGTGGAAAATCAAATAAGGTGGTAAGGCATGGGTTTTTCCCCCATAACCAAGGTTTGACATCCCCCACCCCTTATCCTTTGTAACCATGCCCTTTTCATTTCAACGTTGCACTGCCATAGCTGGTTGTGGTTTTAGTTTATTTGATGTGTGTGTTTACATGATGTCGAATTATAATGTTCCTTATAGCACGACATACCATCGGCAACTATCCCTATTGCCGAAACATACAAAAAAAAATCGATGGTGGGGATTTTTCCTTTAGCTCCTCACCATGATTAATTACAATATATACATCATGCAAACGGGGTCAAAACCGGGGACATTACATTCCCCTCCCCCTTGGAATAACACCGTCCTCGGTGTTCCATTACATATATACAATACATATACAATTGCACATCAAAATTTAAAAATTGCAGATCTGTCCCACATTCAATCATCTACTTTGAACGTTCATGACCAAGCCCTTCGACTTCCATGGACTTCTCTTGCTGGTTCTCATCTTCCAACTGATCCCAAAGTCTAGGAACTTTGTTGCTATTGCCTTCATCATGTTCCCTCATCGGACAGTCCCGGCGTAAATGATGTCCCCTGCATCTCCAGCATCTCACTGGCTACTTCATCTTTACCTGCTCAATTTCCTTTGAGTCTTCATGCCTGGACCGTTTCCTCTCGGGTCGCTTGGATGAATGTCCCATTGCTGATCCACCTTCCTTTCCTTTGCCGATTGCTCCCAGAAGGATTTTCACCTCCCTTTACAAACCAATAGAGTCTTGCAAAATCCGGTGGTTCATTTCATTCAGCCTTCTCTGTATCTTGAGCATCTCCCCAAGATTCTCTTGGGTCTTGGCAATCATTTGAAGGAAACTTCCAGCCAAGTCCATCAACTTTTGATCTGCTGCCATGATCAATGTGCATCACCTGGTTTCACTTTTCTCACCTGTGAAATGCACCATTGAAATTCTATCAGACCAAGCATAATATAGACATTCAAATCAGTCAATTAATTTCCCCATTTGGCATGACAGTCCAAGTCTCATCAATGAGGCTTTCCTATTTTTCATGCCTTTCCCCAATAGGCACATGAGCTCATTCATGTCCTTTCCTGGGTAGGGAATTAACTATTCCAGCATTCACAAATTTACTTAAGCACATACACAAATTTCATTCTCAATCATACATGCATTCAACAATCCTTTGTTTTCACAATGCATAAACATATATATATATATATATATATATATATATATATATATGTAATCAAAAGGCAAGAGAGAGCAGTAAGAGTTTTTTTTTTTCCTCTTTATTTTGTTCCATCCCAGAACCCACACCATCACTGTGGATTTTCATGCTCTCAGCCTCTTTCACTTCACCGTGAATGCTGGACCAATCCTTCTTGGTCATGACACTTAGTGTCTTTGGTCTATTCCAGACCTCTAAACCATGGAGTCTCTCCACATGGTTTGTCTCGACTGCTAGGACTCCCCCGTCTTACTAGCACCTTTTTCATTACCGCTCATTCCGAGCTTTCCAGGATAGTCACATGTTCACATGCACCCCTCAGATGCTCTCATGGTCCTCGCTCCAGCGATACCTATATCCAAACATTGAATAGATTCATATGTTTAGTTTATTCTCATCAGTTTTTATCTTTCTCTAGAGATAAAACATCATAACCAACCATACACACATGTATATTCATAAGCAAAATAATTCAATACTTATCTGTATTGTGCGTTTCCTCGTTCGTCCACAGGATCCTGCTTCGCTTTGCAAGCCTTGGGATCGCCTATGGACTTAGATGTTAGGTCAGCAAGCAGGCTGCTCCACAACATCAAATAATTAGTGTCCAGCCTGTACATCCTCATGTCAACTAGGATTGGAACTTTAACACGACCATTTCTAGGTCTAGGATCTACTATGGATCCTCAGGCATATCACATCCCATCATACACTTATATCATCACACACTTATACCAACATACACTTATATCAACAATAACCCTTACCTCGCAACCCCTCTCAACAACCATTTACCATTTACCTTTACCTTTAGCCTATCAACACAAGTAACACAAGCAATACAAGCAACTCATCAGCGTTATTGCTCTAAAACTGTAATCACATTTCTCATCATTCACTATCAAGTATTGAGACACCAAGAGTGCGCCCACTCCCTAGAGTGTAATCAATATTGAAAACCCTTTCATGACTCAACATCGAAAAAGTGTGCACCCATTCCCGGTGTGTGCCATGCAGGCCCTATTCGTACTCAAGCAATCGGTCATCATGGAAATAAAACCAAAACATGTTCTGCATATGGAATTTAATAATTAAACATGCGTATTCATAGCAAGGGTTACAGAACACTTATCCACTCGTCGTCGCAGTATGCCTTTATATCTGTTAGACACCGTCAAGGAGTCGGGGAAGGCCGAATGCTAAGATGGTGAGCTCGCTGCAGAGCTAGGAACACCTACACCAAAACTAGCCTGACTTCTAAGACACCCACACACACCCAACACAAGGAATCAGTCCCTTCTCTGCTACTCAGTCCCTCAGGCCCTGCATTCCCTTCCAATGTTATCCCGGGGTTGTGGAGAAGAGAGTCAGCCCTCTAGCTCTGTCTGTGTGGTTTCCAATCACCAGGTTTAAGCAACCCAAGCCCTCATCCCTACTTCCTTTGTATGTTTCATATTCACACATGTCTCACCGACGTAATCTATACCATCTCACTCATGTTATCTCCAAACATGCAGTGCAAATGAGACATTTTCAAAATGTCCAATGGCATTTCACCCGAAACCCATTTCCAAGATAAGGGAAAACCTTCCCATGAAGTTTGGCTCTTGCAGGTCATCACACATGATCTTCCTGCAATGTGTACCCCTAACACATTCATCAATAGCCAAACAGTCAATCATTACCTGATACTACAATCCAAATTGATCATTCCATAACCAAGCAATGACATTAGCAATCAAATTCAATAAGAATTTGCAATTCTATCTACTACAGAAATTGACTTGCTCATTTGTGGGTCTCTTGTAAGCAACATTACTACGCCCATTATAATTTCATGCTTACTATCATAACATGATTACCCACTTACCATGCGTCCCTCCTGACACAATCTTATACAAGCCAACAATTATTAGTAGTCGTTAGCACTTCTTAAATACGAAATTCACAATTCGAATTTTAACAACATATCATATGGTAGATTCTGGCATTGGTCAAGATCTTACCTATCACTTCCATGATCGAATTAATCTACCTGAGACATAAGCTTCAAACATCCAAACACAAGCTTATGCAAGCCAATAGTGACTAGTAGTTGTCAGCAATTTCTTAAATTTGAAATTCATAATTCAAATTTAACAAGCTCTTTCACATGGTAGATTCTGGCATTGGTCAGGGTCTTACCTCTCAATGCCATTCTCGAATTAATCTACCTGAAACATGAGCTTCAATCAACTGACACTTGGTAAGTCTAGATGCATATAACTTTTCATTGCTACAACCATCACTGAAGCATTTTCAGAATTTATAAAATTCAAATACTTCCAGCTGTTAGTCACATCAATATCATCAAAGCTCATTTACGTCATGCAATCATTATCATATTAATATTTTCAAGGTATAGTCATATCATTCATGCAATTAAATGAAGGTTTAGATACCCTTACTTCACAAGCGTATCATTCATGCCACCTTGCTCTTCCATAGAGCATTTCTGGCAGCCAATTGATTATGACTATCCTGCATTCATAACAACCTTTGAAATGGTTCCTGAATTGTCATCAATTCATCATTTCAGTCATTAGTCATTCATAATATCACATGCACTCATCTTAATGCATTCATGCAATGCACCACAACATTTGCACCTATACTTATGCAATTAGTCACTCACACCCTTCATATGCATACTTCCAATGCATAACTACAAGATTCATAAAATCTTCTTAATGCATGTCCATTCAACCATACCATGGCCTAACCATGACTAATTCATATAGGATGCATTATTATAATCAACATCATCAGTATTTACTTTCCTTAGAGTACTAAGCTCAATCAATATCATGACACCTTTCTATATTCCAATATCCACATGGTATCAGGTCTCTTACCTGTACCAATCCATGGAATCTGTCATAAGCAACTCTTACCTGCATGGGTCATACTTACACCCTTGACATGACCAATTTGGTTAGTCCTTTGCAGGAGATGGCAGCATTTGCTCACCAACTTTTGTGATGGAATCGTTGCCTTATCCCTTTCTTCATAGGGTTGCTGGTCACATTCCTCAGCATCAACAACATACTCAGCTAGGTCCATGTCATCGTTGGTTTTGCCACTAATGCCAACATCAAAGCATTGATTATCATTAGTGGTTCATTATAAATATATAATTTCCAATATTCTTACCAATCATGCAATATCCTATGCATGCAATACATATCCTCATGCATTTCAAGCATAAACTTAGGAAATGTAGTTAAAATCAGCAAGATAGGGTCTAATGAAAACTTCCTTTTCAAATCCCTCATCTTCTCATGGAATTCCTTTTTCACACGGCAACTGGTTGACTTCATAGTCCTTGCTGCCCCTGGGCATGCAATTGTCCAGATTTGTCCATTTGATAACAACGGCCATCATTAGCACCTGACTACTTCATGCTCAGATTCTGGTCACTTATCCTTGTTCCTTGCTGGATAAGCTTTCCAACTCCTATTCACATGCGTCATTCCGACCTCGAGTGTGAAAACCAACCACTTTTAAAAATCAAATCTTTGCATTTTACACACAACTGTGTTTTGGTATGGAATGCTAACTTCAGCCACCTCACTTCCGTTCCACCATTCATCTTTTATGAATTTTGGGTCTTACTAA
This sequence comes from Pseudotsuga menziesii, assembly GCA_001517045.1. Lineage (NCBI taxonomy): Eukaryota > Viridiplantae > Streptophyta > Pinopsida > Pinales > Pinaceae > Pseudotsuga > Pseudotsuga menziesii. The sequence goes on from LPNX011223056.1 coordinate 6,417, forward strand.
TTTGCCCAAAACATAGGATTCTCTTTTCACAAGAACAACTGTCTCAAGGGACGATGTAGCGGTTGTCAAAACAACTACTCCTTCCGCTATATCGGTGGTTGAAACCACTACTCTTTCCACCGCTTATTCTTTTCGTCGGTGAAACAACTTCATCCACAGAATCGGTGGTCGAATTCCTTCCACAGCCATAGAATCGGCTCCCAAACCAATTTCACAGCCGCAGAATTGGCTCCTGGAAGCTTTAATCGTTCTGCGGATTATAGCTCATCGGCTGTCGAAAGCTTTTCTACATCGGAAGCCGAAACGCTTCCACTTCCCCAACGATGGAACATGATCTCTTTTCTTCCTCCGATCGGCAGCACAAATGGATCGACATCGACAGTCCTTTTACATCTGAAGACTTATCACTTCTGCTTCCACAACGGTGGACGTTGGAACTCTTTCTTCTTCCGCAACATCGGACGTCGGAACCCTTTCTTCTTCTCCAACGGCGGCTCTCGGAAGCATTTCCACATCGGAAGCCAAATGACTTTGGCTTCCGCAACGGTGGACATCTACTTCACAAACTCTTTCGACTTACCCAATACTTAGGCAAATTTTTCAAAAAAATTACGTTCGTCGGCAATCGGAGGACTTTCCCATCGGAAGACTTGTTGCTCCTTCTTCCGCAACGGCGGATTGGAAACTGCTAAACCTTCCGCCGCATCGGAAGGCAAATTCCTTTGGCTTCCGCAATGGCGGAAGGCCAAACCACATTTTCTTCTGCAAATCCACGACTTCTTCCCTGGAATATGTCACTTCCGGCGTCGGCGGTCGGGTGACTTTCACGTCAGATGCGAAATCGCTTCACCGTCCGCAATGGCAGATGGGAAAATCGCAAATCTTTCCGCCACAGTGGAAGTAAGCTCTGTTAACTCTTCCGACTGTTCAGGCACTTAGGTGATTTTTGAAACTTGTTGCTGCTCTGCTGAACAGAGAAGGTAATTCTACCTTCTGTCACTGCATCCTTCATGGCCCATAGAGGCCCATTGTTGCAACCATGAGCTCTGATACCATACTGTCACGTCCCCATCCCTCGGACCGACGAAGAGGATGCGACGAACGCCAATACAACCGGGAAAACAACCCCATGAACATAAACATGATAAATGCTGATATTAATTCTCCTAAACATACACAGCAGGATGCATGATCCATCATACCAAGATGCATAAAACATCAACATATAGCGAAAGCAACACACATACATTACAGCATTCATCATGTTCATCTTTATTCATTTGACATCAATGTAATTGCAGAGACGGAACAGTAGCAGTACTTATCTTTTGATGAAGAATTCACCCCACAACCAACTACGTCACTGCAACATTCCACCCAACCATAGGCCAGCGTGCTCATCAATCTCTCAGCAACGCTGCCACCCCCGAGCTGGGCATGATTCCTCCAAGGATAAGGGATAATGCAGGCTTACACATAGCCAGGGGACACAATTAGCCAAACCAACACTGCTGGGTTTATCAGGCCATCCACAGATCGGCCAAGCCAGCACAGTCCGAAGACCAACCACTGCATACCAGCAACAAACAACCCTTCACAGCCCTGTGAAGAAGTGAAGATGACCAGAGACAATCCCAACAAAAGGTGAGCTCAGCTCAAGTCCACAAGACATCACAGAGTTGTTCTTGGCCCTAACGTGGCCAAAACAACTCAGCAACAACACCCAAACCAGGGTATGTCAGCAGCCCAATTCACAATGAATAATGGAAACACTACACAGTCCACAAAACAGGGACACCACAGCCAACAATAATGTCCACGAACCCACAGCACACAGCTCCTCAACCCAAACGCTGGAGAATGACACAGCCCATGCAAATAGGGAAGAAACACACACGCAGTCCACCATTGAAGAAGAAATCGGACTCACAGCCACATCCGAAAATCGTGGGAAGAATAACAACAACCCAAAATGTGGGTGAAACAAACAGAAACCCCAAAACGTGGGTGAAACAAACAACAACCCCATACACAGCAGAAATTCATGCCGCGAGGCTGCTCTCCCAGCTCGTTGCATGAGAAAAACCAAAGAGGGAACCCCCGACCAGCGCGTGAGGAAGACAGAACCGACCTCTGTGTGAGGATGAGCAACTTCCTGCTTGTGCGCAAGGATGAACAGACTTTCCCTCCGTGTGAGGAAGAACAGACCACGGCTCTCCGTGAGGAGGAACAGACCATGGGAGAATGAAGACCGGCGTGAGAGAAATGAAGGTTATCCATTGGGCATGCGTACCGTCCAAACTGACAGCAACCTGCCAAAACCCACGTTTTCCCATGCCCACGCTTCCTCATGCAATAACTGCCCCCAACTAACAAAGTCAAGACATTGAAGAGGTTGGTGAAACAAGAAGAGGTGGAAAATCAAATAAGGTGGTAAGGCATGGGTTTTTCCCCCATAACCAAGGTTTGACATCCCCCACCCCTTATCCTTTCGAACCATGCCCTTTTCATTTCAACGTTGCACTGCCATAGCTGGTTGTGGTTTTAGTTTATTTGATGTGTGTGTTTACATGATGCCAAATTATAATGTGCCTTATAGCATGACATACCATCGGAAACTATCCCTATTGCCGAAACATACAAAACCAAATCGATGGTCGGGCTTTTGCCTTTAGCTCCTCACCACGATTAATTACAATATATACATCATCCAAACGGGGTCAAAACTGGGGACATTACACTAACCTCCAATGTCTCTCTCTTTAAAGCACTAAATCACAATATCTCTCTCTAACCCCATAATCCCAAATCTCTCTCCTTCTACTTATATCTCTCTTTAAACCCCTCACCCTCTCTCTCTCTCTCTCTCTCTCTCTCTCCCTCCCTAAACCCCTAACCCTATTCCCTCTCTTTATATTTATCTCCCTCTAAACATCTAATTTGTAATCTTTATCCTTCTAAACCCTTAACTTATAATCTCTCCCTCTCTCTCTCTAAGAACCTAATCCCCATTCTCTATCTTTTTATCTCTAAATTCCTAACTCCCCAATCTCTTTCTATCTATCTATACCCCTAAACCCCAATCTCTCTCTCTAAAAAATCCTAACCCAAAATCTCCCTCTCTCGTTATACATCCATAATCCCTAATCTCTCTCTCTCTATCTATCTAAACCTTTAACCCCCAATTTCTCTCTATCTCTCTCTTTCTATAAACTCATAATGTCAATTCTCTCTATCTAAACCCCTAATACCCAATCTATTTATTTATATTTCTCTCTCTAATCCCCTATGCTCAAATCTCTCTCTCTCTAAACTTTAACCTCCAACGTTTCTCTATATCTCTTTATCAAAACCCTTAATCCCCAATCTCTCTATCTCTCTCTCTCAAAATCCATAACCCTAAATCTCTCTCTCTCCCCCTCTCTTTCTTAACCCTTGACCCTAAATCTCCCCCCCTCTCTCCCTCTCTCTATACCTGATAAACACTTAGAAATCAATCTCTCTCTCTCTCTCTCTCACACACACACACACAAAAAAAATACCCTTAGAATCAAATTCCCTTCTCTCTCTATATATCTCTCTCTTACTAAACTCATAAACCCAAATATCTTGTTATGTATATTTTTAAACCTCATACCTCCCTTTTCTCTCTTTCTAAATGATTGACCCCAAAACTGTCTCTTTCTACTTTTCTCTATCTCAAAGCCCTTAACCTTCATCACATTCTCTATTTAAACCCCTAGCCCCAAATCTCTCTCTCTCTCTCTAAACCCCTAAAATCTTAACACTAATTTCTCTCACTTTAAACCCCTATCCCCCAGTATCTCTCTCCCTCTCTCTATAAAACCCTAACCTCCAATATCTATCTCTATCTCTTTCAAAACCTACATTCAATGCTATCTCTATGTAAACCCCTAAGCACTAATCTCTCTCTCTATAAACCCTTAATATCCAATCTCTCTCTCTCTCTCTCTCTCTCTCTCTCTCTCTCTCTCTCTCTCTCTCTCTCTCTCTCTCTCTCTCTCTCTCTCTCTCTCTCTCTCTCTCTCTCTCTCTCTCTCTCTCTCTCTCTCTCTCTCTCTCTCTCTCTCTCTCTCTCTCTCTCTCTCTCTCTCTCTCTCTCTCTCTCTCTCTCTCTCTCTCTCTCTCTCTCTCACAACAACTAGCCCCCAATCCCTCTCTATTTCTAAATCCCAATCTATTTATCTCGTGAAACCCCTAATTCCCAATCTTTTCTTTTTATTTCTTTCTCTTTCTCTCTAAACTGGTAACCTCAAATTTTTCTCTCTCTAAGCCTCTAACCCCCAATCTCTCTCTCTCTATATATCCCTCTCTATCAAAACCACTAACACATTCTCTCTCTCTCTCTTTCTCAATCCATAACCTTGAATCTCTCTCTCTCTAAACCCAATTTCCTAATTTGTCTTTCTATTTATCTCCCTCTAATCCCTTAAACCTGAATTTATCTCTCTAATCACCTAACCTATAACCTCTATCTCTTTCAACCCCCCCTCTCTCTCTAGACCTCTAACTTTAAATGTATATATTTCTCTCTCCCCCTTTAAATCTAAATCCCTAGAACCAAATCTCTTTCTCTAAACCCATAACCCCCAATCTCTCTCTCTTGATATCTCTAAAAGTCCAACCTAAATTCTATCTCTCTATAAACCCTTAATCCCCAATCTTTCTCTTTCTCTTTCTTTCTCTTTAAACCTCTATCCCCTAAGATATATCTCTCTAAACTCTTGAACTTCAATCTCTCCCACTCTTTAAACCCCTAACCGCAAATATCCCTCTCTCTCTAAAATCCCAACCCTCGATCTCTCTCACTCTATAAATCACTAAATATCTAAGCCCCAATATCTCCTTATGTATCTCTCTAAACCTCATACCTCCATTCTCTCTCTCTCTCTCT
>LPNX011223152.1:3821-55738 GCA_001517045.1 Pseudotsuga menziesii
TTGTGGTGTTAGGGCTCTGCTGTCTAATACTGTTTGAACTGTCTTCAAATATAGGAGAACTAAATGCTACTTTATACTTCTTTCCACTCCGTGTTCGTCCAATNTTTCATACTCTTGTGACATTACTAGCTTTACTTATTCATCTGAGACTAGATCCATTGTTCCTTTTTCATATAGCAGCATCTTAAGGGACAAGTTTAGAGATCTTAGGTACTTACCGCGATATCCTTTGAAGAAGTATCGTTCAGCTGCGCTGAAGCTCTTTCTCTGGTCAACTGCAAACTCTGTAACGTAGCCTTCTAGCACACTAGTAAGCCAGAAGTCCACTGCTCTCGTAATCGGATTGTCAAGGTTCTGTACGGTCTGAATCAGCTCCGGTGTCCAGACAATGTTTCTTTTCTTCTTGAATGTGTTACTATCTGTCAACTTGGATAGCCAATCAAAGAGCTCGTTTCCGTAGGTTACAAAAAATATAGCGTGTATGTCTGAAGCGATATGCTTCTCTAGCCAGGCCTCTGTGCTTAGTCTCGGGCTCCGATTCTCTTGCTTGGCGAACTCCCTTAAGTCTGAATCTAGCCACTGGTGAAACTCTTCTCTCGTAGGATGCCAACAGAACATTGAATCCCAGTCGTTTAAACCGGCAACGGAACCATTTGTTGATTGCATGGGCAGACCCGGGTTTACTATAATTAATCAACAACACCCAAAACTCACTGGCCCTTTCGGCGACAGACCGCGAAGCGATCTGAAGTCTCACCCGAAGTGAATCTCATGGGTTGGCCAAGACTCAAGTGTCTTGGACCAGGTTCTGCGCATCCTACTTCTTCTTTCTTACTCCTGCGCGCCACTAGATCAACTAGCTCCGCGCATCGCACATTCCCTTCTGCTCACGGGACTTCTTTACCCGTGCGATGCTTAACCCCGCTCGAGTCGCACGACTTCCACTCGTGTCGCACAACTTCCACTTACTCACAATATTCCCAACCTTACCGCATCTCTGCGCACCGCGGAACACCCATCCTCTCCTCAACGCTAAGCCCTCTGCTCGTAGTACCGCGCACCGCAGCTCCTCTGCCAATGCGATACCGCCTCTCTGCGATATCTTACCACTACGACTTTGCGCTCTTAACATCGACTGTGCCGATGTGCGAAACTCTACTTCTCAGAAGTATATTGTGAGTAACTGGTCATTAGATACAGACGTAAAGGGAGTCTTTAAACAGCCTACTAAAATGCTTCAACTTATCTCTATCTTCTTGTATTATCATGAGCTGATCAATACATACATTCATCTACTGCAACTAACATTACATGCATAATAAACAGTAACCATAAGCAAATACAATCACATTCATACAACACATAACATGCAGATTTAACGTGGTTCACCCCCGGGATGGGAGCTATGTCCACCAAACTGTGCTTCTATTATATATCTTGAGGGAATTTAGCACAGTTTGTTGCACTACAGATGCAGCGCTAGGTCTCTTCTAGACCTCTGGTCTATCTCTATGTTGCCTTTCTTTCAGTATATCCTTCCCTGTCTGTTTTCTCTGTGAATGGTTACATACAGACTCAATTGACTCACAGACAACTAGGTGTCTGGATCGTTACACGTAGTCTGTATGACTGATTCCTGAGTCTACAAAACTATCAACTGACCAACTATCTAACTGGCTGATTAGCTAACCCTTTACAATACAAAAATGCAAGCTTTTATAGGCAGCCCAAAGGTCCTACCATTACAACACTGTGGGCCTGTCCCAACAGTAAACCCATACCCTAAATAGTGACAGTCGGTCCTCTCTGTCCTTGAGGTAGACGCTTCCCGTCACACTGCAGCTCTCTGCAGTCTTCCATGCTTCCCGGCACTGATCATGGGTACTATGCACCGCTTCTCTTTCTGTCCTTCGTCTTCAATTCTTGAGCCTCGTTGCTCCTTCTCCTTTATGAGGTTCGCTGAGCCCTCCTGTCTTCCGCCGCTGCCTTCAATGCAGTGGTTGAGCTTTCTTCTCTCGGCCGCTCAGGTACCGTTGCCTTCTTGACTTTTCTATCCCAAAAGTCATGGTTTTCGGCTCTGCTCTCCAGCTGGAAACGTGCTACGCCGTCGTAGCTCTGCCCTGTCCTTTTTTCGCCAAACTTCTCTCTTTCCGCCAAAATTAGCAGCTTCTTCTGTAGCTGCGGGATCCTGCTCCAACAGGAGCACCTCGTCTCGATAGGCTTGTCAAGAAGTATATGTCTTCTACTTCAATTATCAATACATGAGCACCCACCTCATTAAAAAAATGTTGCTCTGGATTCCACATCTGGAGGATATGCTCTAATAGGCACTCATATGATACCATGCTGGGTGTGCAGAAAAACTTTAGAAGACCACAGTATCTAAACGCAGCTATACAACCCGCGTTTCGTTCGACAAATGCATCATCATTGTCATGTTGCCTCTCTTTCCAAATGACCATTTTTTATCAATGGGAACCTGTCAAAAACCATCACAAGGCCAATTAGAAACACTATCAATCATTCAAATCATCAAATTTGAGCTAGTTTTCCTTGTGCATACATTTTTATTCACCCACGACCGGCACCACCTGTGACCCATTGGGGACAAGTGGTGGCACCGCCTATGTCAAGTGTTTTAGGCGCGGTTTTAGCGAGGTACCGCTTATCCCATAAGGGATAAGAGCGGTGCCGCTTCCATGGTTTTAGGGCTCACTCAAATAGACCAAAACGCCCCCAAAAATAAAAAATGAAAGCATGAAATGAAAGATCAAGGTTTAAGCTATTACCTGGAACTGACGGTGCGTAAATGCAACGGTAGATGCTCTAGGAATCAACAGCTGAAAATCTGGCCAAGAAAATGCTCCAAAGGCTCTCCACTATGGGTAAATGGTAAAATGTTTTGGTTTTTTACTATTTACATTTCTTTTATAAGCATTCTAGGTTTTGGCATATCATAGTTTTTGAAAATCTATCAGTCATGTTCCTTTACTGTCGTTATTGGAGAGTTTAACCGTTGTTTTTAAGTCGTTGCAGGATAAAGAGCGATAGCGGTAAATTTTTTGGGAGTTTGTTTTTTACTTTTTCGCACTACCATAAAACGGAAAAAGTATTTGAGCATTTATTGTGACACTTTGGTCATGCTCTCAAAACTTAGTATCAAAGGTCTGAGTCCTTTTCTGATTTTTTTCAAACTCGTAAAATCCCTCATTATGAAAAGAGACCTAGTGGAGTCTTCTTTAAACTCTTTTTGGGCTCCTTAAATACGAAAAGATTGTTGAGTGATCTTGTCTTCTTCACGCTTGTTAAAGCACTTCAAGAGTCGCTCATCTAATGGTAGGTTATCACTTTTTCAGTTCGGATGAACTATTTTATGAAAAAGGACCCTATGGAGTCTTCTTCCATGGTCGTTTAGACTCTCTAAACATGAATGATACCGAGTTAACTTTCATTGGACTCGTTAAATTAAACGTTGAGAGACCCTCTTTTGGGAATGAACCCCTCCTCTCTCAGGTTCATAAAACATATGAGTTTGTACTTTTCTTTGAATGAGCTACAATGAGTGTTTGTTACCCTCTTTGAACTTGTAAAAATGAAAAAGAGGCACTCATCAACCATGATGGGGACAATGGGAAGGAATAATTTTGTAGTTTGTCGTCACCTTTGAACATGGCATTTGTTTGCATATCATTCTAGTCAATTGGGTATTCAGCTGATTTCCATGACTATCCACTTTCATGAGTCATGTCACTCCTTTGATTCTTTCAAAAGAATGCATTTCCCATCGTCGTATTATTTTTTTTTCTGGTCTAGTCATGCTGCCAAGTCTTTTGTCGTGCCGCCCGATGTTCAAAGGGAAGTTAAAGAAGTTTACCTCTACAGTCAAAACATTCTCTGTGTTAGTATTTTTGAGTCATTCTTATGGTTACCTCATTTACATCATTCCAGAACTTTGTTCCAAGTTTCGTGTCGTCGATGTGGGCTTCATCATGGCCCTCTTTTGACGAGAATATTCTTGTCGACATCAGCTCATCATCCGGGAAATAGTCTTAGAAACAAATTTAGTACCTTGAGATCTGTATGCCACAAGGACAGATTCTCTTTCTCTCAACATAGGTTCACATCATTGACCTTTGATTGATATAATTGACTGGGTGTTTGACATTGAGACATCTATTCACACTCAGTAGATTGTACTAGGGTACCTTGGGAATCATTAACATCAATGGTGATCTCCATCGCACTTGTTAATGGTTCACATCATTGGCCGGTAATCAAGTGATTTCTACCATGTTCGACTTCAGAACATTGTAATCACATGGATAGAATCATACTTTGTGGAAAACAAGACGAAGACCCTGGGTACTTGTTTAGAACCTATTGCTTTCCCCATGTTGCGATAGAGTTTTGTATATCAAGCATGGATCCACATTTGTATGGTCGTGGCTATGCTCAAATTTGCGTCTATATGACATAGATATATGTTGTATGTCTGGTAGCTATGTCCAAGTTTGAGTCCTCTATCACATGGATCTACGATGTATTCTAGTAGCCATGGTTGTTTATTCCTCTCATGGATCTGCTTTGTATTGGTCTGCAGCCATGAGTTGGTTACACTTGTCTATGAGTCAAAAGTATTGATGTATTGCAGATGCCTACTCTATGACACTCTCTGACCGAGCTGACTCTCACCTCGAAGTGACAACTTGTTCTCTCAAAGTTATCGCTTATCATATCCCTCTAAGCCTCATGCTTTGGGGGGCATTCTGTTATACCCAAATCCTGTCACCAACATGTGATGAGATCCTTCACACCCTATGATTTCCCTAAATCCCAAACTTGGAGTGGAAACTTGCTCTGGATGTCAATTCTACATGAAAAAACCTAGCACCGCGCTTTCCTTTTAGCTGATGAGCAGTACCTTCTTCAGCACCACCTGTGTCCTATTATAGAGAAGCGGTGCTACCGCTCTTATGCTTTGTTATTGGAGCGGTTCTCACCTAAACCGCTTTGTCATAAGGGAACAAAAGCGGTACCCTTGGTAAAAGTGGAAAATGAGAAGATTCTCGAGGCTTCTAGAACTTGAGCCTCGTGTCCTCCCTTATCCCTATAAATATGGGTTAGTTGGAGTAGAGATCCCTCTTGGTAGGATCTTAGAGCACCTCACCCACAATTCTCTCAACTATCCCTATCCATTGAGCCTTATAAATACAAGCTCATATCCATAGTTGAGGGAGAGAAGTGAATGGTATTGTTATGCTATTGAATTGACTATCTAGTCCAATCCATTGAAGAGCACAAGAGAGCAAGTTGGAGCTATCGGGGATGAGGTGCTTGTCTTGTGGAGGAGTTTGTCAAGACTAAGGAAATGGTTGTAAGCCTCTTTATTCATTTCTTAATGCAAATCTGATTTCCATCCCACGTATCTGTTGTATTGATCTCACATGTATATGTTACTGGATTCCTTAGTCATTAGTATGGACGTGTGAATAATTTTCTGGTAGCTTTGATGTTCTTGTTTGTTTGACATGTTTGCAGGTACACAGGTTCGTTATCAAAGCATTATTCCAAGTGTTCACAACATTCAGGGAAGGTCTTCATCCTTTGTCGTTCACTCATTTGTTCTGGATCTGAACCATTCAGACTAGAGGAACAACTTCTGTCCGCAAAAGGTGCAATATTCCTGACAACATTAATGAACACATTGGCCTACGGTTACAGCGACATAGCTAGTTGCGGAACAGCTTAATCATCAAGATAAGTATTCTCTGTTATTCTTGTTTATACATTGAAGTTGCTTATGAACGAATATGATGAATTGATAAGGAAGAATGCATTCTATGAACAAAGTAGGATTCCTTGTTGTAAAAGTATCTATCATTATGCTTGGTTATGCCATATATTTGTCTATGAATCACCATGTTCATGTTGGATTCTTGATAATGACTAAGTAGAGGTTTTCCTTGTGTATATCTCCTTGCATTTTACTTATGTTTGGCCTTGTATGTTCAATGCATTTTGCTTAAGTCCATGGAGGTTAGAAAAGCTTGGTTAAAGAGAGTGTTTGCAGCTGATATAAGTGTTTCCACAATCCAGGATCTGCAATGGAAGGTGGAATGCGGGAGGCGGGAGAAAGAAGTTAAATTAGAGCAGAATGTGGGATTTTCAACTTCTAGGATCCTCCTGCGGAAGGTGGAAGGCAAAAGGTGGAAAATCAGAAAAAGGATAAGGTAAAGAGTTGGTCTTCCGATTCCTGATTTACGCACTGGAAGGTGGAACAGAGGAATGTATAATGCGGGAGAAAGGATAGAGGTTTCATCATTTGATAGTTTTCGACTTTCAAGTTCTGAGGTAAGGAAGGCGGAAGGAGGACGGTGAAACGATGGTTGAAGGACTCTATCGAGAGTTATGTTTCTAATTTTTGGGTTCCAAAGTGCAAGAGGTGGAAGGCAGAAGAACCGTTAAAATTTCCTTCGCACACTTGAGGACCAATTTTTGAGTTCCGAAAGGCGGAAGGAGGAAAGCAGAAGGTGGAAGGTGGAAGGGCCATCTAAAGTTTTGTCACAGATTACGTTTCCGATTTTCAACTTCCATGGTCGAAAAGGTAGAAAGCGAAGTGTAGAACACCGACTGCTGAAGTAGTAGGATCAGTATGTAGTGTCGAATAGAAAGTGAGGTGATAACTAGAGAAACCAATGAAGGACAGGCATTACCAAAGAAATTGCAACTTTTGTAATGGCTGGATGAGAAATGTAACTTGATGGGATCAACCATAAGGCATAATGCTTGGCATGTTTTCATGTTAAACAATATAAAACACAAGGTGAACCTATCACTATATGCTAGTTTTGAAATCATTTATCTCAAGGACGAAGATACGTTGAACATCCTATCATTAATTCTACAACAATAAACAATCAATCTTGATCTAAAGTTAAAACCATGGAAAAAATGGCCTCTAGAGAAAAAAATGAATATAATGAGCTATTTTTGGAAGGTTTATGTCTCATAAAAGTAAGCATATGTCACATCCCCTCCCATCAATCTGACCACAGAGGGAACATGAACGATATAGGGGATGCTAGACCTCATCCCCATGGTCAAATTATGAAATTCACAACTATTTAAATGCGTGCAATGCATAATTTAAATACACAGCGGAATTAATTCTAATAATGCACACACAACATGCAATTGCCAACATGTTCATCATAGGCATAACAACATAGCAATGCATAGAAATCAATTCCTTTCCATGCCATTCAAATGCATCTAACTGAATAATTCAAGCTAGTCATTTCATTCAAATTGACATGAATAAATAAACATTCATAACACATGAGTTAGACAGAATCGGAGACAACAATAAACACTTATCTTGATTGAAGTTGTCCAAGTAACTGGCTATGTGGCTGCAATGTTCCACCCAATTGTAGGTCTCTGCTTGGTCTATATTATTTCAGCACTTCAGAGACCACACCTAAGCTGGGCTATGGTATGCACCAGGGAGGAACTAATTAGGCTACTCACAACAATAAGGATAATTACCCATGCTAAGCTAGCATACAATTGTTTATATCAAACAAGTAGGGAGGAAGGGAAGGATTTTTCTAAGCCAATGAGCCCAACCATAGAGCTACATGCATATAAATTTGGCTTTAGATAGTCTCAGTACCCCCATCACCTCCACTCTCAACCTAAGTAAGGTCCCCTTCTCTGCTACGCAGTCCCTTAGGCGTCCCTTCCCTCAACACTAACTTGGGAAACTATGACGGGTCCCGACTACTGAACCAGTAGAGACTTGTGCCTTCGCTAGCTCTACCATGCAAACATGACCTCTGATCTCTCTCCCACTTCAATACACTCTTGGATTTTCCCCTATTTCTGATCATGTGACTCTCAATCACAGATTTCAACTTCTAGGATTTCAAAATTGGGGCTTCCCACGAATTTCAGGGCTCTTGGCTCTCTCAATTTTTCCCCAGGGGTTATGTCTACGGATTGCCCACCAAATTTCACTTCCCACATGAATTTCTGGGTGATTTTGGCACATAAAATCATGGTTTCTTTCAATTTGCAATTTCTGATATTTACATAGCTAGTATTGGTACCAACATCTGTCCCCATCAAAAATTTTGCATTCCGACAGTGTGCATGTAAAGAAGTACCCCAATTTTTGTTTCTGGAATGTTCACAAGTATTTTCCAAAATGACTCCCCTAGAGTATGTACTCTTTTCACTATTCCGCATTAATTTTTCCTTATCTTCCAAAATTCCATCAATTTATCAAGTTTTCAGCTATTAAGATTTGTTCCCATAAGTTATTATTTATTCATCTATTTACTCACTTTCCTAAAGTAAAATTTTTACTTAATATAATTATGAAATAATAATTTTATTAAAACAGTAATTATTATTTGATAATTTTTATTAAAAATAAAAGTTATAATTTTATCATATTCATTATCTTACCCATGATCTTTTTTAGGTCTCACCCATGGTCTTTTATGCTATTCAATTGGTCTTGTTTAAAAAGTGGATAAGTATATTAAAAAATGGATTAAGTCTTGCCCATGGTCTTTTTTTAACGTTCATATGGTCTTGTTTAAAAAGTAAATAAGTATTATCATATTAAAAAATTGGTCATTTTTCCCCTTCCTATGTTATATCCCATTTTTTTACGTTATGTCTCCACCAACCGCGTCAAGTGTGGAGAAAGTTCAAGCAAGAGCTCACGGTACAAGACCTCTGCACAACGCGTCAAGGTCCTCAAAAGATATTGTGTAAAAATTTGGTGTGGCGATTTGCATATGGGATATATCCATAAAAACATAAGCCATACTAAGCAAATATTGAACACTCGTTGACAACACCACATGTGTCTGGATGTCAAGTGCTGGAGCCTTAAACAGAGGTCGTATTGGTATAGGGTCAGTGTAGATACTTTGTTTGAAATACACTTTTTGCATCAATTTTTGGTATCAAATTCATCTACACGTTTGGATTAAATAATTTCATCATCAATTGAGTTCGCATCACATACAAGGCTGGACTTAGTTGAAAGTTTTAATGTGGAGTTGGCTTCTTAACCATCTTTTGTTGTTGGTGCAAGTATAATTCCCCTGTTAAAGGACTGGAATGATGACTGAGAGTGTCAATAAACCCGTTGAATGCATGAAGTGAATAAATCAAGTGGTTTTTTATGCATTACATTTATTGTTTGATGCTAATATATCCAAGGTACATGAATGGCATGAGTATGTCATGGATGTTATATTTCAATAGGCAGAGTATGTGCAAGTTGGATGGGCGATTCTTTCTATCATGTGTTAGCTATTGAAGTACGTGTTTTCAGAATGTTTTTAAACATGTTACATTGAGAATCAACCTACGAATTTAACAAGCTTGATGATGATGACCAGATTTGTATCAATGCAAATTCTCTTAATTTGTAATTTTACAAGACTTTGTCATAAATAAATACTTGAGTTGGTGTTGTTGCTGCAACTGCTTCTCCAATTTTTTTTACGTTTTAGGGCCCCTCCTTCCATTTTTATTTTTACATTTGTTTCCCAACTCATATAAGCCCCCTTTGCATAACTAGTCTTTCCTAGAAGCTCAAGCAAAAGGATTTTCCTAAGCCTGAAGTGTCATTTGAGGACCACATTCCACAGTGGAAGTTGTTTTCACAGAGAAATGTCACGTGTTTGATCACGTGTCCAAGTACAGTGTTCAAGCAAACGATGATGAGCATAATGTAACAGCTCCAATGACTTTCCTTATCCTTTTTCCTCGTCCTTTGCGCTCGGAGGCACTTAATTTATCTACTGACATCCTCCTGCAATATGAGGGACCAATCATACAAATACACTATGTACAAATTTTTTGGATATATATAGTTGAACCCCTTCTAATTGTTTTGGATTGTGACAATCCGAATTTCTGACTCAGCTTCAGGGCAAAACATGAATGTCTCAAAATTTCTGAATGTATATTTTTGGGTATTAAAAAATGACTTCTGCTTTTTGACCACAAAGCAATCCAAATCATTTTCTGACTTTTTATTTGTTTATTTATTTATTTCTGTTTTAAAATGGATCAAAATTAAAATTTTAAAGTAATCATATAATTTTTATTTATTTATTTTTTTAAGATTTAATAAATTAAAATTGATCTCACTTAATCTTAATAATCACTTTTATCATCATTATGCTAAAAAAAACTTCTCTTCAACTTTCTCAACAAAAAATTAAAATTATAAAACCATCCAGATAATTTTGTAATATTTAATTATTTATTTTGTTAAAATTTGATAATATTTAATTATAATAATTTTGTAATATTTAACTATTTATTTTGTTAAAATTTGATGGACAAAAATTAATCTCATGAAACTTGATAATCACCCTTATAATCATTATTATGAAAGCATTTTCAATTTGTTCGAAGAAGTTGATTAAATCATTATGAAAAAACATTTTCAAGCGACGTTTTAAATTTCTGATAAGAAGTTGACTAGGAAGAACACTAGTTCTTTTCAGTCATTTAGACACTCTGCACCTTTTTCCCAATCATATTCTTAAATTTAAAAAAATTCTCACAAGAGGAATTGTTTAGGAAACAGCAATGGTTGCTTCCTTCCATGACATTATTGGTCGGCGTTAAAATGGTTATGTGTTGGATTTGCAGCCCGTCATTATAATGTTGTTGTTATTATTTAATTACATCAATTTGGATCGAATTTCTGGATGCTTAAAAAATTCCAGAAAAGTTAAGTTATTTTATGTTTTTTTTGGGACTGATTAAAAAAATGAAAAGAGAAATAAAAGTTTTTATTTTTTATTTTAAGGAAACAAAATTTATCATATAGTATTGGTTAAATTAGCATTCTATGAGGATACTCATCACTAGCTACTATTCACAAATGCAAGTCTTACTCCAAAGCCATAAAAAAGGAAAATAAAGTTAAGGTTTTATATATGTTTTGTATTTTTTATTATATAAATTAAAATATTTTATGAGTTTGTTTTTTTTCATTATTTAAAATAAGGAGAAGGGAAACTCCTATTTTTAACTTCAATTTGCGTGAAGTTTATTTTGGAATGATAGGAATGTATATTTCAAGTGTTAATCTTGCATAATCTGATTGTATTAGGGGTATTTAGGGTGTTGAAGCTATTTTTACATTAAAACAATAATTTAATCAAGAAACTATTATCCAAGTTTATTGTGAAGTAAATTTATCATGACTCTTACTCAACTTAGTATGGAAAATGTTTTATTTTAATATGGAAATGACTAACATCAAGGCTTAAACCATGGTTACGATTTTTTTCATCAACCATTGATAAAATGACAATTTGATATGTTTGATTAAACATGGTTGATACATAATTGCAAATGACAATAGGTCGCAGATGATTGCGTTAGGTTTAGATTATCTCAACCTAACGAAGTCATCTGGTACCTATTGTTAATTTGATATGGTGTAGTCTAAACTATGTAAGCTATTGCAACAAAGATAAATAACATTGAAATTCAGCATGAAAAGATGATCACAACAATTGATTTACAAGGTCTATTTATTTCATTATATTATAATTATAGTAGTAATAATATTACAAGGAATTATAATAATATTATATTATATGATATGATAATATTACAAGGAATTATAATAATAGTACTGTATGGTTTTTCCCTTGGATTTTCACAAGTCATCATAACCTCTTCAAGTACAACTCACTCTCTATGCATATCAAACACACATGGCATTCTACTTCTCTTGGACTTCTTCTATCACGATGTAAATCTATCAATCCCACAAGCAATCTACCTCCTTTGAACCCTTCATCCTCTGATCAAATTGCTCAAGTGAAAATTATTGTCTTGCATCAAACAATTAGTATTATCTTCCTCACCGTGTCCTCAACATCTACAAGCTCAATTCTCAACAAAAACACTCTTAGTAGTTTTCTCTATGTTTTCCTTGAGGTATTATTTCCATCTATTGAAACGATCTCTTTGAGGCCAAAATCTCTGTTTTGATGCCAACTCAACTCCAATCAAAATTTCTCTTGTATTACATGCCAAGCTAATTTGCTTCTTCCTCCTTCAATATACATTGTTTTCCATCATAGCTTGGCACTCCAATGAATTGAATAATTTTGTTGCAATATCCCATCTCCATCATTTCTTGGTTTTACTTCACTATTGTGTGCTTGCCTCTTCAAATTCCCAAGCTTGGCCTTTCAACTTCTTCTACATGTGCCATAGATTGTCTCCCCATACATGTGATTTTATGCACTGATCATTCCATCTACATTTTTACATTGTCTATATGTCAACACTCCCCCGTCTACAAGTCTATGTGTGTATTCTCTATGTTCATCAACCTCCACACATCTAATCAAGCATTGATCATGATGTCTTTGCAACAATCTCTCTTTGTTTAAAAAGATTTGCACCTCTGCATTCAAATTAATTTCTTCTTGCTTTACTCTAATCTTACCCTTACATTATCCCTAAACCTACGAGGTCCATGTGTTTTATGTATTAATTTACCACACTACTTCACTAAGCAATGCTTGTATCTTGTGTCTTGAATACCTTCTCTTACAAAATCGTTTCTATCTCTAGTTGCACTCTCCTTGGAATTTGTTCCATCTAATCAAGCTCCACATTTTTCTTATAATATTCTTCAACTTCCTTGGGGTCGTAATTTACAAATTCATAATGGTCCTTAACATAAAGGTAAGTGAAATATCCATATCCTCTAGTGAATTAGTGTTAAATTATCTCTCAATCCATCTTGATTAAACAAGGTTATCTCTCAATCCATCTTGATTCGATAAGGTCCAATCCTTTTGACATTCGACTTGATATACTTCCCCATGGGATAATGATCTTTATTGAAATGAACCTTAACCCCTTCCTTGGAATCCTTTCTATATTATCCTCATATTCCCAAACCTTTTATATATCATGCCACATTACTTCAAATTCCCTTGAACTTGTGTATGCAAACTTCTCACGTGTGTTACAATAATATTTAACACCCTTGATGAACACCAACAACTCTTGATTCAAGTCACCTTTTGTGCAAGAAAGAATAATGAAATGCTGATTTTTTTTTCAAATTCAAGCATGGTCACTACTTTACTAGGAAAAATGTCACCATGGCTATTTGGTCTCCCCTTTTGGGATATTAAGTGTGACCAACCGGCCTCATTTGGGGAAAATTAAGATTGAAAGTGCGTGTAAGAAAGACTCCGAGTTAGTTTTTTGCATGAAGGACATATGTAAGGCATGCTTGACAACACATATTGAGATCATCACCCTCTCTAGTCCCATAAAAGCAAATATGAGGTGAAGAGTAAGGAGGAGAAAAATACAAGTAAAATCATCCTTATGTTGAAGTAATATTGGTTGAGTAGAAGTCTTCTTAGCTTTGGCTTCCATTTTTGTTGAGAGTTTAGAGTTTGAGTGAAGAGAAGTACGTTATAAAAATATTTTCCATTGGAGTAAATTGTAGAGTTGGATTGACAAAAGGGATCAAATGCTAGTGGCTAAGGAGGAGACTCAGACTTTAGAGAAGGGAGTATAGTAGTGATATCAAGGTATATTGCTGTATTTACTTTATATTGTTCAATAGAAATTTACCTTCTTTTCCCCAACTATTTTTTTATATTCCTTTTATGTTCTTCTTTTTTTCATTTTTTAAATATTAAAAAAGATAAGGAATGTTAGTGTACAGTGGAGGAAACGAGCGTCTTAAGGGTGTACAACTAAATTCTAAGCACATGTGTCATCCCTATGCAAAACCACTGAAAAAAGGTACTAGGCTATTTGTGTACACTCGTAAATATGTTTTCTCCAATGATAAGGTCAATGAACAAAAGCAAATGTATGTAAATGGAAAGCGGTGAAAAGTGATTGCAACGGTAGAGATACAAAATAAGTAACAATCAATGAGATATTAAGCAGATGAATACAAGTGAGTATTTGAACAAATGTTGATATAAGTTGACAAAAGTTCAGGACCCATAAGGAAATGGCCAAGATGAGATGAAATGATAAATATGATGTTTTTATTTGACTGGGACTGCAAACGTTAAAGGGATGGGGGCATGATTCCACAAGGGATAGGGTGGTGAGTTATTCAAACTTCTGAGCCAATAGGGTGTGACCAGTTTTCAATGGGGAAACCCATGAACCCTCAACTACCTTTTTTTCCTCTGTCCTCAATCATCAATTTCTTCCAGAAGTTGTTTGAGGTAGTTAATGCCTTGGGCAGAGCAAGGCATGGCAGTCTGATGGCTTTACTGAGCATGTGTGCAAGTCTGCAGTCTGTAGAACCTGTATTCTTGCTTCTGCTGGAAGTAAAACCACATGGGAAAGTGTGCCCATTCCCTCATCCCTGATTTGCGTTGATTGTTGGGGGCATTGTGATTATTCACGCTGTTGGTCGAGCGGGATGGGTGGGTCGTGTTTTCTGCTCGATATTATTCACCATTCTACCCTTCTATTGTCCCATATGATTCGATCATTCTGATCCATTGTTCATGCATGTTGTTGGTGGTTCTACCATCCCGAGTTGGGGACGTTTGGTTTCGCAATGTTTGTCTGTGTGACATTGTGGTATGAGACCCTGTTTCCTCTATGTTATAGAGTGGAGCCTGCGAGGCTGAGTTTTCCCTGTGGATTAATGTGTTGTGCATCCCTGTTTTGGTTAGAAGACCATGAAATGGAAGAGGCCTGAATGGGTTGATAAACCTAGTGGAGAGAAGAACCTCACAGACATATTAAGAGGGCCGGTAAATCCTTTCTGCACACCCTGAAGAGTAGTGGAAGGGAAGGTATGGCCCGAGGGACTATGTAGTAGCGAAGGGAATCCTTCCTTGTGTTGGGTGGTACAGGTACTAGGGAGTCCAAGTTATATCTTGTGTAGGTGCCCATGGCTCTATGGTTGAGCTCACTAGCTTATAAATTCTACCTTTCCCATTTTCTTAGCAGCATGATAAGCCCAACTGTTAGTTGGATTGGCTATGTCTTGTGATGGTTTTGGCTTGTTTCCTAGTAGCCTGTGAAACCCAATGGTATGATGGCTTGGATGGATAGTCTGTGAAACCCAACAATGTGTTGGCTTGACTGTGTGAGTATTTTGGCCATGTGTAAGCCTATTGTTTTCCCCTATTCCTTCTGGATATCATGCCCAGCGGGTGGCAGTGTGTTGAGAGATTAATGAACACCCTGAAGAGCATCGGAAGGGAAGGTATGACATGAGGGACTATGTAGCAGTGAAGGGAATACTTCCTTGTGTTGGGTGGTGCAGGTACTAAGGAGGCCAAGTCAGATCATTTGTAGGTTCCCATGGCTCTGTGGTTGAGCTCACTAGCTTAGCAATTCTACCTTTTCCATTGCCTTAGCAGCATGATAAGCCCAACTATTAGTTGGATTGGTTGTGTGACTTGTGTCTTGTGATATTTTGGCTTGTTTCCTAGTAGCCCATGAAAACCAATGGCATATTGGCTTGGCTGGATAGTCTGTGAAACACAGCAGTGTGTTGGCTTGACTGTGTGAGTATGTTTGGCCATGTGTAAGCCTGTTGTTTTCCCTAGTTCCTTGTGGAAATCATGCCCAGGTCGGGGGTGGAAGTGTATTGAGATATTAATGAACACATTGGCCTACAATTGGGTGGAACATTGCAGCGACATAGCTAGTTGCGGAACAACTCAATCATCAAGATAAGTATTATCTATTATTCTTGTCTATGCATTGAAGTTGCTTATGAATGAATATGATGAATTGATAAGGAAGACTGGTTGCTATGAATGAAGTAGGATTCCTCGTTGTAAAACTATCTCTGATTATGCTTGGTTATGCCATATATTTGTCTACGAATCACCATGTTCATGTTGGATGCTTGATAATGACTAAGTAGAGGTTTACCTTGTGTATATTTCCTTGCATTTTACTTATGTTTGGCCTTGTATGTTCAATGCATTTTGCTTATGTCCACGGAGGTTAGAAAATCCTTGTTAAAGAGTCAGTTTGTAGTTGATCTAAGTGTTTCCGCACTCCGGGATCCACAACGGAAGGTGGAATGTGGGAGGCAATATAAAGAAGTTAAATCGGAGCAGAATGTGGGATTTTAGACTTCCTGGTTCCTCCCGTGGAAGGTGGAAGGCGGAAGGTGGAAAACCAGAAAAAGGATAAGGAAAAGAGTTGGTCTTCCGATTCCCGAGTTCCGCACTGGAGGGTGGAAAGGAGGAATGTGAAACGTAGTAGCAAATATAGATGTTTCATCATTTGATAGTTTCTAACTTCTGAGTTTCGAGGTACAGAAGGCGGAACGATGATTGAAGGACTCCGTCGAGAGTTATGTTTTCGATTTCTGGGTTTCGAAGTGCAGAAGGTGGAAGAACCATTAAAATTTTGTTTGCACACTTGACGACCAATTTCTGAGTTCCGAAGTGCAGAAGGAGGAAGGGTCGTCGAAATTTCTTTCACAGAATACGTTTCCGATTTCTGACTTTCGGGGTCGGAAGGGAGGAAAGCAGAGTGCGGAACACTGACTGCAGAAGTAGTAGGCTCAGTTCGGAAGAAGGATTCCTGTGCACATAATGGACCTTTTGAGGGTGGAACGACTGTAACAATGATGTATAGAGGTCCGTAAGCCTAAGAATAAAGGTGGAAGAGGGAGTTAACATCCATGCCCAGTTTTTGAACTGAGAACCAATTTTATTGAAGCAAAATTTTTAGTTTATCCGCATTATTAGGTATGGGGACGTGACATTGACCTTCTCAATTTCATTTTGATGTATTTTGGTTAAAAAAATTGAAATTTTTGATGGGTAATAAACCCTTGCAAAATTTTGGTAGCATGGTCCCACCTTCGAAGGCTATACTGGGATACCATACTGCCTTAGTCATGCTAGTTTTCCTCAAAGGTGTGACTAGAGATCCCTAGTCGCACCTTTTTTTTCCAGAAAGAAAAATCTCAGTTTTCTATTAATATTAAAAAAATAATGTGCAAAGATCCTTTAAAATAATATTACATATAACCGAATAGGCATCAATCACATTACTAAGGACTATATCCTCCATATAAGCACATAGAGGTTGTTCACCATAACATCTTTAGAATAAATGATCCCAAATGAAGATAATATAAAGTCCTTTGTAAGAATGCATAAAAAGTCCACATTTACATAACTAAAAAAAGACTAGTCACACCTATTTTCATCAAAGACACAATTGGTCATGATTTTCCTAAGAACAAGCATGACCAAGCATAAAATTTTGTGAAAATTTCAAATTGTTTTACCAAAAGCTTAATTTTTTCTTTCTTTACTATAATCTTATCCTTACATTATCTATAAAATTATGGTTATGAGGTCCATGTGTTCTTTGTATTAAGTTACCTTACTATTTTACTCAAGAATGTTTGTATCATGTGTCTTATGTCTTGAATACATTCTCTTGCAAAATCATTTCTATCTTTGGTTGCATTCTAGTCTTTGGAATATTGTCCGCATAATCAAGCTCCACATTTTTCTTATAATCTTCTTTCACTTCCTTTGAGTCATAATTTATAAATTCATAAAGGTCATTGACATAAAGATAAGTGAAATATCCATATCCTCTAGTAAATCAATGTTAAATTATCTCTCAATCCATCTTGATTCAACAAGGTCCAATCCTTTTGACATTCAACTTGATATACTTCCCCTTGGGATAATGATATTTACTAAAATGAACCTTAACCCCTTCCTTGGAATCCTTTCTATATTATCCTCATATTCCCATGCCTTTTATTTCTTGTGCCACATTACCTCAAATTCCCTTGAACTTGTGCAAGCAAACTTCTCACATGTTACAATAATATTTAACACCCTTGATGAAGACAAACAACTCTTGACTCAAGCCACCTTTTGTGCAAGAATGAACAAAGGTATGTTGATATTTTTCTTCAAATTCAAGTATGGTCACTACTTTACTAGGAAAAGGGAAACCCGGGCCCATTTGGTATCCCCTTTTGGGATATTAAGCGTTACCAACTCTCATTTGGGAAAAATTAGGATGTAAGGTTTGTGTAAGAAAAAAATTGAGTTAGTTTTTTTTTAAGGGCATGTGTAAGGTATGCTTGAAAACACATTTGAGATCGTCACCCTCTCTAGTTCCATAAGAGCAATCCATGCATATTAGTTTAGCCCAGCGACCATATTCTTATAAGGATCGAACTATGTGTTCTCCCAGTCGGCACTGACTCTATCAGCAATGAGAACTGGCAATGATGAGCTATCGACTGACCTTGTGACAAGGAGCTCCTAGTATTTACTGGCTGTGATACGTCTAAAATCCATCTAAGGGCGATTAAGTCTATGTTTAAGGCGGCTATGTGAGGTGCTCTATGTGAGTAGCTATAGCTAGTCTCCAGAAACACCAATAGTAGAAGCTTTAGGCATACATAGAAGCATTTCAAGAGTATAAAGGGATACCCACCTAATAGGGAAAAATCACAAGATACAGCAGTTCCATAAGAGCAAATATGAGGTGAATAGTACAGAGGATAAAAATCCAAGTTAAATCATCCTTTTGTTGAAGCAATATTGGTTAAGTAGAGTAAAATGTAGAGTTGGATTGATAAAAGGGATAAAATGCTATTGGATAAGGAGGAGACTCGGAATTTGGAGAAGGGAGGTGTAGTAGTGATATTAAGGTATATTATTGTATTTACTTTATATTGTTCAATATAAATTTACTCTCTTTTCCCAACCATTTTTTTACAATCTTTTTATGTTTTTGTCTTTTTCATATTTTTAAAGATAAAAAAGAATAAAGAATGTTAGTGTGTAGTGGAGAAACACTTGTCTCAAGGGCATTCAACTACATTCAGTCCAATGCAAAACCACTACAAAAAATGTATCGGGCTAGTTGTGTACACTCGTAAAGATGTTTCCGTCATGGATAAAGGTTAGTGAACAAAATAAAAGGTATATAAATGGAAAGCGATGAAAAGTGACTTCAACGGCAAAGTTGTGAAATAAGCAACAATTAGTAATATAATAAGCACATGTTTGCAAGTGAGTTTTTGAACAAATGCTAAT
This sequence comes from Pseudotsuga menziesii, assembly GCA_001517045.1. Classification (NCBI taxonomy): domain Eukaryota; kingdom Viridiplantae; phylum Streptophyta; class Pinopsida; order Pinales; family Pinaceae; genus Pseudotsuga; species Pseudotsuga menziesii. The sequence continues at coordinate 22,934 of LPNX011223152.1, forward strand.
ATAAATTGAAAAAAGTTCGGGATCCCTTAAGGAAATGGTCAATATGAGATGAAATGATAAATATTATGTTTTGATTTGAAGTCATGGAAGGGATAAAAAGGGATCCTCATCTTACATAAAAATTAACATGGGTGCCAAATGGAAAGTGAGGTGCTAACTAGAGAAACCAATGAAGGGTAGGCATTACCAAACAAATTGCAACTTTTGCAATGGCTAGACAAGAAATGCGAGATGATGGGATCAACCCTAAGGCATAATGCTTGGCATGTTTTCATGTTAAACAATACAAAACACAAGGTGAACCTATCACTATATGCTAGTTTTGAAATCATTTATCTCAAGGAGGAAGATACGTTGAACATCCTGTCATTAATTCTACAACAATAAACAATCAATCTTGATCTAAAGTTAAAACCATGGAAAAAATGGACTCTAGAGAAAAAATTGAATATAATGAGTTACTTTTGGAAGGTTTATGTCTCATAAAAGTAAGCATATGTCATGTCCCCTCCCATCAATCCGACCACAGGGGGAACATGAACGATATAGGGGGTTCTAGAGCTCATCCCCATGGTCAAATTATCAAATTCACAACTATTTAAATGTGTGCAATCCATAATTAAAATAAACAGTGGAATTAACTCTAATAATGCACACACAACATGCAATTACCAAAATGTTCATCATAGGAATAACAACATAGCAATGCATAGAAATCAATTCCTTTCCATGCCATTCAAATGCATCTAACTGAATAATTCAATCTGGTCATTTCATTCAAATTCACATGAGTAAATAAACATTCATAACACATGGGTTAGGCATAATCAGAGACAACAATAAATACTTATCTTGATTGAAGTTGTCCAAGAAACTGGCTATGTGGCTGTATTGTTCCACCCAACTGTAGGTCTCTGCTTGGTCTATATTATTTCAGCACTTTAGAGACCACCCCCAAGCTAGGCTATGATATGCACTAGGGAGGAACTATTGGGGCGCACTCACAACCATAAGGATAATAACCCATGCTAAACCAACATACAACTATTTATATCAAACAAGTAGGGAGGAACGGAAGGAGTTTTCTAATCCAATGAGCCCATCCCTAGAGTTACATGCATATAAATTCGGCTTTAGATAGTCTAAGCACCCCCATCACCTGCACTCTCAGCCTGAGTAAGGTCCCCATCTCTACCACACAGTCCCTCAGGTGCCCATTCCCTCAACACTAACCTGGGAAACTATGATGGGTCCTGACTACTGAACCAATAGAGATTTGTGCCTTCGCTATCTCTACCATGTAACCATGACCTCTGATCTCTCTCCCACTTCAATACACTCTTGGATTTTTCCCCATTTCTTACCATGTGACTCTCAATCACAGATTTCAACTTATGGGATTTCAAAATTGGGTCTTCCCACAAATATCAAGGCTCTTAGATCTCACAATTTTTCCCTAGGGGTTATGTCTATGGATTTCCCACCAAATTTCACTTCCCACATGAATTTCTGGGTGATTTTGGCACATAAAATCATGGCTTCTTTCAATTTGCAATTTATGATATTTAGATTGCTAGTGTTGGTACCAACATCTGTCCCCATCAAAAAAATTGCATTTTGATAACATGCATCTAAAGAAGTAACCCAATTTTTGTTGCTGAAATGTTCACAAGTATTTGCCAAAACGATTCCCCTAGAGTGTACTCTTTTCATTATCCTGCATTAAATTTTCCTTATCTTCCGAAATTCCATCAATGTGCCAAGTTTTCATCTATTAAGGTTTGTTCCCATAAGTTATTATTTATTCATCTATTTACTCACGTTTCTAAAGTAAGAATTTTGACTTAAAAAATAAAATTATGAAATAATAATTTTATTAAAAAATATTTTTTATTAAAAATCAAAGTTATAATTTTATCGTATGGTCTTTTTTAAGTCTTACCCATGGTCTTTTTTTAACATTCACATGGTCTTGTTTAAAAAGTGGATAAGCTTTATCATATTAAAAAATCGTTTAAGTCTTACCTATGGTCTTTTTTTAACATTCACATGGTATTGTTTAAAAAGTGGATAAGTATTATCATATTAAAAATTGGTTCATTTTTCCCTTCCTACGTTGTATCCCATTTTTTTACGTTATGTCACCACCAACCGCCATTCTTAAAGCACTCACGCCATATTATCATATTAAAAAATGGGTCATTTTTCACCTTCCTATGCTATATCCCATTTTCCTATCTTAAAGCACTCACGCCATAGCCAAGCATGACCAAGTGTGGAAAAAGTTCAAGCAAGAGCTCGTGATTCAACAAGGTTATCTCTCAATCCATGTTGATTCAACAAGGTCCAATCCTTTTGACATTCGTCTTGATATACTTCCCCTTGGGATAATGATCTTTATTGAAATAAACCTCAACCCCTTCCTTGCAATCCTCATATTCCCACAACTTTTATATCTCATGCCATATTACCTCAAAGTCCCTTGAATTTGTGTATGCAAACGTTTCACTTGTGTTATAATAATATTTAACACCCTTGATGAACACCAACAACTCTTGACTCAAGTCACCTTCTGTGCAAGAAAGAATAATGAAATTTTGATTTTTTTTTCAAATTCAAGCATGGTCACTACTTTACTAAGGAAAAACGTGACCATGGCTATTTGGTCTTCCCTTTTGGGATATTAAGTGTGAGCAACCCTCACTTGGCGAAAAGTAAGCTTGAAAGTGCGTGTAAGGAAGACTCTGAGTTAGTTTTTTGCATGAAGGACATATGTAAGGCATGCTTGAGAACACATTTTGAGATCATCACCCTCTCTAGTCCTATAAAAACAAAGATGAGGTGAATAGTAAGGAGGAGAAAAATCCAAGTAAAAACATCCTTATGTTGAAGTAATCTTGGTTGAGTAGAAGTCTTATTAGCTTTGGCTTCCATTTTTGTTGAGAGTTTAGAGTTTGAGTGAAGAGAAATACGTTATAAAAATATTTTCATTGGAGAAAATTGTAGAGTTGGATTGACAAAAGGGATCAAATGCTAGTGGCTAAGGAGGAGACTCTGACTTTGGAGAAGGGAATATTGGAGTGATATCAAGGTATATTGTTGTATTTACTTTATATTGTTTAATAGAAATTTACCTTCTTTTCCCCAACTATTTTTTTAAGTTCCTTTTATGTTTATGTTTTTTTTCATTTTTTTAAATATAAAAAAAAATAAAGAATGTTAGTGTACAGTGGAGGAAACGAGCGTCTTAAGGGTGTACAACTACATTCTAAGAGCATGTGTCATCCCTATGCAAAACCATTGCAAAAAATTACTAGGCTAGTTGTGTACACTCATAAAGATGTTTTCTCTAATGATAAAGGTTAATGAACAAAAGAAAAGGTATGTAAATGGAAAGCGGTGAAAAGTGATTGCAATGGTAGAGATGTGATATAAGCAACAATCAATGAGATAGTAAGTACATGAATACAAGCGAGTGTTTGAACAAATGTTGATGTAAATTGACAAAAGTTCGGGACCCATAAGGAAATGTTCAAGATGAGATGAAATAATAAATATGATGTTTTGATTTGAAGTCGTGGTGGGGATAAAAGGGGATCCTCATCTTACATAAAAACTCAACATGGGTTCCGTTTGGAAAACAAGGTGCTAACTAGATCAACCAATGAAGGGTAGGAATTACCGAACATGTTACAACTTTTGCAACGGATGCACAAGAAATGTTGCCACTTAATGCGATCAACCCTAGGGAATAATGCTTGGTATAATACTCCCAATTTTGACTTGGAATGTATTTAATCAAAATTATGTAAATGATGTAAATATGCTAGTATGGATTCCTAATGTAGAGCTCAAGGTGAAGGCTCGACTAGTGAATGGCTACGCACGTATGATGTTTATATTTGTATTTGGACCATATGGTTGGCTTATAATGTCAATTCGAAATGTATGTAAATATTATGTTGGAAAATAATAAATTGGTCCAATATGGTTGTGTAAAGAGCACTAGAGGGGCTATGATTCCAGTAGAGGGGAAGAGGAAAGTGGGCCTATGATAAACTAAATCCTATGTTGCCAAGTGTCAACCTTAGAACTTATCCAAAATATGCCATGTGCTTTAAATGAACCAATTACTTCATTTTGACTATTAAACCCAATCATTGAATGCATGTGTGAGGTTGGTAGGAAAACTCACTTCATGCAGTTATTGAAGCATGGAGGTGGTCAGAAGCTGTAAGGAGTCCTTTTCTTTTATAGTAAGAAGATATGTCGATTGTCTTTTCACCCTTATCTCATTTTCCTTGGAGTCATGTTGTCACCCCAACAACTCCCTTTGATTTTTGTAAAAATCAAAGGCCCCCCATTGTAATTTTTTGTAAATATTTGGCTTTCGATGTTCTTTCATTTTACGATGCTTGATTGAGATTGTGATTTCAATTACTTCCTTGGGTTGATCTCTCGCTTTCTATGTTTCCTTTTCTTTGACTCGATTTTATGGAAGATGATTTGGTGATTGTTTGCTTTTCCAAGTGTTGGCTTTGAGTTCTTCATACTTGATACTTTTTCTTTTCTTTTCATGCGATAATGACTCATTTGTTGACAAGTTATCCTTTTGTCGTTTGAAGTTTTCCTATCTTCTGGTGGTTGGACGATACTTGCACTCTTTCATTTGACCTTAGAAAAGTTGATTGTATGTTTGAGTTTAAAAGAATTGAATTATCTTGATGCTTTATCTTGATGCTTTGGTAGTATTGAGAAGTTTTGACCTTTGCCTCTTGGTTAAATGAACGAACTTTTGGCAAATTTAGATAAATAATTTAAAATCTTAATTTCGAGATGGTTGATTTCTTCTTTGAAAAGAATATATATAAATATATGTCTATTTAATTTTATGAGCATTAATTTCTTCATTAAAATTTGTATCATGCTCAAAATTTCTTATATTCTTTACACAGTCTAATATTCCAATCCAAGATTTCCTTTTATGTTTGGGAAGAATCTATAACAAAATTGGATAAGTATAAAAGATCTTATCATAATTGAGTTTTTATTTATAAAGAGGAAAATATATTTTTCATTGAATATTGAAATCACTATTTAAAAAAATATAATAAATTTGTTGATTTTAATAATTAAAATTAAACTTATCTTTTTTGTAAAATATCTTGTTCCAATGAAGGTTATATTAAATTATTCCTTTGGAGAATGCGTGTTCACTTTTACATTTAGCTTACACATGCATTCTCTAAATTAAATTTATTTCTTTTTTGAAATATTTATTATATCATCTCAGGAGAGTTTACATATTGATTGCCCAAACTTTAAAGGTAGCTAAAACCTTGTGAGAAGCAACGTCAATAAAGAAAATTAAAAGGTTTTTTTTTTAAATTAAGAGGATAAACCTTGAAATTATCATGAAATCATCTGTTTAAAGTGAAAATTTACGGATAGAGAATAAACCTTACAAGCTTGTTGTATAATAGTTATTGGCTTATGATTGAAGTTTTCACAATATTATTTGATCGTTATTTGTTTTTTTACCTTTTGTGTTATAAGTTATGAAAGGTTATTGTTACATGCATTTAAGTCTATATAAAAAAAAAAAACCTGCTGATTATGGGAACGACCTCATATTTTATCAAAGTTCTGATCTTACTGCAAAACCACGTCAACAACCTGCATTAAATAAAGATAAAACGTGGAGATTGTATACTGGTTAAAATTATTATGAAGACTCAGTCAAACTCCAAATTTGTTTCACACCAATTTTCATCTTTACCAAATTCATGCCACATAGAAGAGATTGACAACAATGCACCCAGCAGATTATTGCTGGTTTACCGTAATTCATTGAAGCGAAAATATGTTAGATCACTGCTACAAAAATATTAATATTGGAAATAAGAAACATCACAGATGTCTCCGATTTTGAAGGATTCTAACACATAAATTTTGTATTCCAGTTAGGTTTTCTTGCTTTGCTGGAAGAAGGTGCAGTAAAAGGGGAATGCCATCTTAGATATACGTGCCAGATGCTCTGAATTTTCTAAAAATGGTTGAATTCCGCCAAAATTCTGGGAGATTTTTAAGCCAACTAAAGCACAAGGAAATGCAGATTCGATGGACAGTTTGTTGAAGAATTTAATTACTATTCTTATGGAGTTGGTTATTGATTCCTTCTACCTACATAAACCACTGAAGATCGATGTTGTTAAAGAAAATATGCCAGCGTGGAGACTTAAGCACAGGTTGCAAGGATAAACAGATATATTCCAGGTTCTTTGAACACGTTTTTTTAGTGGCTGCCAACGAGGAAATCCAGTTCCATTTATGTTCGTTCAACTGTCTATTTAAATGTGAGTGAGATCCTATAGAAGAGAGGAGATGGGGGTGGCGCTCAAAAGAGCTGCATAGGTTTTCTTTTAGGTTCAGTAATTTTCCTATTTTTCTATGTTTTGAATACTAGAGAAGAGGAAACACTGCTGTCAAGTAGGGCAAGGGGGTTCTTTTTGCAATTCTATTTCTCTTTGTAACTTTGTTTCAAGAGGTTGGAGTTGGAAGGCGCTTTCATTCAACCTTGGATGTAATTTTTGGAATGGTGAAACTTGCTATACAATCAGTGACTTTTTCTTCATATTACTATGAGTCTGTATATGAAGGCTTTTTATATATATACTTATAGTTATTTTCTTTTGTATTGGTCATTGTAATTTTTGGGTTCAGATAAAAATATATTCTTATCTTTGAATAGATTCTTATCTGGATTATTATACTTCTGCTAGTAACTTGATTTTATTCAGCTACTAATAGTTATCTCATTATCATTCGTCATTCCATAATTATTGATTGATTTTGTGAGTTCGAGCATGTAGAAGGATAACTATGTAATACTAGAGTCAAGACAATCAATTGTGCTAAGAGTTTCTCTTTGTAGTTGTAGTAAGCACTCTTCAGAAAAATGGTATCATTTTAGAACCCATATTTTTCTTGATATCTATATACTCCTCATAGTTTTTCAATCATTATTACCATAGAATTTGTACCGTGTTATAATTCTATGTATGTTTATTGTATTACTAGTAACACAAAAGATATTTTAATATTTGATTTTGATATTATGTATATCGGCTTTATTTGACTGTTGTTAATAAAACCTGAATACAAAATATCCTATTATATTACTTATTTGATGCCTTGTGTTATTCACAGGTATTCAATTAGGTGATAAATTAATCTTAAACTTCAAATATTAAAATAATAGATTGTTAATGGTTCTATGAAATTTTACATTTTAAGATAATGAATAATTTGTATGTTTATTATTCTTAAATGTGGATGTTATTTTGGAATTGATGATAGTGAATATGTAGATTGTTCTCATGGTCATATTATCTATTTTTCCGTTAGCTATATTTTCATAGAACATTAGCATATTAATCATGCTCCTATGCAGGATAGCATATGAAAGAAATAGATTAGTTAATATTTAGTTTTAATTTATTTTTAGTTTTATTTTAGTAAATAGTATTAATATAAAATTGTGAGACTCTTTATTTTAGAGAGCAAACTTATAAGGCAGCAGGGCCTTTGTTCCTGCAATATTTAGTCATCCCAAACACACCGAGGCTTGTTTTAAGCGTTTTGTGTGGGCTATTTCTCCTTGTTGGCCCATGTCAGAAAATCCTGCCAACAAATCAATACTCAATCTATCGTTATCTCATGCATGTTTCTACATGACGTGGAGAGCTTCCTACTGCTGTGCATGCCCATTACCAAACTGTGTTTAACCCATAAGTTCGAATTTAGAGACAGGGCTGAATTTTCGAAGGAAAAATAGATGGTTGTAGGTGAGTATAGAGGTTGGGAAATCTAGGAACCCTTACCCATTGAGTTCCGCTACTTTTGGAATGATTAAGAAGCCATAATTTATGTTGTTGGAGGTTCTCCAATAACATACACATATTGGACTCTTACTTCCCACACTGGTAAGCACTATAAGGGTTGGATTCCCTAAGGGAATTGTGGATCAGTGAAGGGGAATTCCTTCCTCATGTTGTATGGGAAAGTTGGAAGGAGTACCATGGTTGTGATTGTTGAGTGAGATATCTATAGAGTTTTGTATGAGTTTTGGATAAGCGTAGAGAGAAAGACGGGTTGTCAGATGAGTGAGAGAGTCTTGTAGGTGTTTCCTTCTCCCTAGTGGTCTCATAGCCCATCTTGGGGGTGGCCTCTCTGCAAAAAGAGTATTTGTTGTACAGAGTCCCTATGGTTGGGTGGAAAATATCTCTTACACAATGAGTTACTTGGATACTCTTTGTTTACTAATAATTTTTCTTTTGTATCTTATGTGAAATGATTTCATTTATATGCCTATGATAATTATGCTTGAAATTGCATGCCATGTGTGTGTTGAATTCAATTATTTCTGCTATGTATTTTCATTATGTACATGCACAAATGTTTTAAGAGTTATGAATTCATAATTATGGTGACGGGGTGAAATTTAGAGGCCCAAATTTAGCGTAATGTAACTTTCTACTAGTCGGATTGAGGGATAGGAACGTTACACTTGGCATGTTTTCATGTTAAACAATGAAAAGAGTTAGATATGTTGATCATCCTGTCATGAATTCTACAACAATAAACAATCAGTCTTGATCTAAAGTTAGAACCATGGAAAAACTGGCCTCCAGAGAAAAAAATGAAAATAATGAAGTTTTTATTGGAAGGTTTATGTTTCATAAAAGTAAGCACAGTGACTACTTTTATATGTGATTAAGGTTAAAAGTGAAAAAGGGATTTCATTTTTACCATTTTACTTACATGGGTTTTCACATGGAAGAAAAATCCTTTCTTACCCAAATATTTAAGTTGAGATTGTGGGAGCATTAACCAACAGATCACTGTGTCATCTTATCCAAGAAATTGCTTGACCTTCTCTATTTCATTTTGATGTATTTTGGTTAAACATTTTAAATTTTTGATGGCGAATAAACCCTTGCAAAATTTTGGTAGCATTCTCGCACCTTCGGAGGCTATATTGGGATGCCATATAGCCTTATACATGCTAGTTTGCCTCAAAGGTGTGACTAGATATCCCTAGTCTCACCTTTTTTTTCCAGAAGGAAAAATCTAAGTTTTCTATTAATATTAAAAAATCGATGTGCAAAGATCCTTTAAAATGATATTACATATAACCGAATAGGCATCAATCACATTACTAAGGACTCTATCCTCCATATAAGAACATAGAGGTTGTTCACCATAACATATTTACAAAAAAAGATCCTGAATGAAGATAATATAAAGTCCTTTGTAAGACTGCATAAAAAGTCCACATTTACGTAACTCAAAAAAGACTAGTTGCACCTATTTTCCTCAAAGACACATTTGGTCATGATTTTCCTAAGAACAAGTATGACCAAGCATAACCTTTTGTGAGAATTTCAAATTGTTTTACCAAAAAGTTTATTTTTTCTTTCTTTACTATGATCTTATCCTTACATTATCTATAAAATTGTGTTTATGAGGTCCATGTGTTCTTTGTATTAAGTTACCTCACTATTTCACTAAGCAATGTTTGTATCTTGTGTCTTATGTCTTGAATACATTCTCTTGCAAAATCATTTCTATATTTGGATGCGTTCTAGTCCTTGGAATTTGCTCCACATAATCAAGCTCCACATGTTTCTTATAATCTTGTTCAACTTCCTTTGAGTCATAATTTATAAATTCACAAAGGTCATTGACATAAAGATAAGTGAAATATCCATATCCTCTAGTAAATCAATGTTAAATTATTTCTCAATTTGTCTTGATTCAACATGGTTATCTCTCAATCCATCTTGATTCAACAAGGTCCAATCCTTTTGACATTAAACTTGATATACTTCCCCTTGGGATAATAATATTTACTAAAATGAACCTTTACCCCTTCCTTGGAATCCTTTCTATATTATCCTCACATTCCCATGCCTTTTATATCTCGTGCCACATTACCTCAAATTCCCTTGAACTTGTGCATGCAAACTTCTCATATAATACAATAATATTTAACACCCTTGATGAAGACAAACAACTCTTGACTCAAGCCACATTTTGTGCAAGAAAGAACAAAGGTATGTTGAAATTTTTCTTCAAATTCAAGTATGGTCACTAATTTACTAGGTAAAGGGAAACCTGGGCTATTTGGTCTCCCCTTTTGGGATATTAAGTGTGACCAACCCTCATTTGGGAAACTTAGGATGTAAGGTTTGTGTAAGAAAAACATTGAGTTAGTTTTTTTTATGAAGGACATGTGTAATGTAACACTCCAAAAACAATTGTAAAAATTTAAATTTTTTCCATGTGACAATAAATGTTAAAACCACACCTAAGAAATTTCAACTAACCACTACAATTAACATTCTTAAATATTTGAAACTAGATACCACATGAATTCATTTACTAATATAAATATATACAATGCATTTATTACTAACAGTATATACAAGAAAACATTGCAATGTCAGTCTAACTGAGTCCCAGATGGAGTGTGTCGAATTTAACTACTTAAATTTGTTGTAAAAGTAAGATTTTAAAATATTGTTCTTCTTGTCTTACTGAAGGGGCTCTTGGTTGTGCCCGTGGCTTACTTATATTATTGAAGCTAATGCAGTCAACTGGTGTTCTTTTTACAGGTTCTTTTATAGGTAAGACTTATATTTCCAGTTCAACATCCAGATTACTTATCTAGATCAGCAGAAGTAAATGCTAGAGAACTCGTTTAATTTAAAGCTTTTGATCATTGAAGGTATCAAAAACTTATTTACCTTCCATAAACTTTATGTCTATGAAAACAAGCTTGCTTGGGTTCTGATCTTTTAAAATCTAAATTTGTCAAGTAAAACAACCTTATGAAACTATACCTAACTCAATTTGTCTAGGCTTATAGTTATATCTGTTGCAAAGTTTTATTATTATATATTTGTATATAAATATTTGAAGTAAAAATCAAACATATAGGATTAACCCTATTTCATATAAGATTCCAAAGTATTTATGTTTAGCCTAAAATAACATGCATTAGACTTTTATATATATATATATATATATATATATATATTTAAAAAAAAAAGAAAAAAGTATACAAAAATAAATAATGCTATTACATAGATTAACCAAGCTTTTAAGCTATGAATAAATATTAACCAATGTTTAATTTTGTAGGGCCTTAACCCACCGCTTGGACTTTAACGAAACCCATAAAATTGTTTGTATGGTGGAATCCACGTGTAAAAAGCTTATGGAGGGAGTTCAATACTAAAAACCCTAACCATATAAATTCACTAAACCCTAAAATTTCACTTGGTAGTCATTTCTATTCGACACTTGAGGGTAGAGCCGACAGGCTCTCGGCCTCTTGCCCTCTGAGGAAAGGCTTGAATTTTTCTGGTGGTGACAGGAATTCGCCAGTCCTAGATGTGTTCTCTGCCTTCGAAGTAGGAGGTAGTTTAGCTGGTTGTCGAACTGGGTTCATGTTAATAGTGGTTACTTGAATTCTAAAGGGGCATTTGCAATTTTTACAAACCAACATTCTCGTCGTAGTCTCAGACTATATGTTTCTCTTTCTAGGTCATTCGTTTTGAGGTCTCCTTTGCAAGGATTTAAGCGTAGCTTTGAGTAGGGTTCTCTAAAATCTATTGAGAGGTTGTAGCATAAATACTGTTAGGTAAAACTTCATTTTATCCCTTCTGTAAATTCGATTATTTTAACGTTAAAGATTTTGAGAAAAATAACAAAAGAAATTTGTGTTTGTTTGAGCAGGTGGAAACTTGCCGAGACATTGCTAGAGATGGGAGAAATCACAGGATTCAACTCTTAGAACTACACCTATGCATCCGGCTAAGCTTCGGTTCATACCCTAAGGTTCCCTTCGGCAAGATGTGCCAGGCTTAAAAGGTGAAGTAGCATGAGAGTAACTCTGCGTGGATGTAGGGTTTAATGGCCGTAGTAGATGTTGGTTGCTTCTTTGGATATTTTAATAATCCATATGGTGTAATACCTGTTGTAATTTAAGATTGTTAATGGATAACAGATTAGGGTTTTAAAACTTGTACTGTTTTTAATTCATCTTTTAAATTTGACAGTGATAAGTAAAATTTGGTGCTGAGCTTTGTTGAAGAAAATCTTAGAAAGAATTGGACTTTGGTTCTTATACGATACCATTTTTTGAGATAGGAAAACTATATTGTAATTTTAAAGGTCCTTTTTGCTATTTTTACCTGTACCTGGTGTGTTAAATATTTTTATAAAAGACACTCTGTCGTAAGAAATCCATGAGTTTGATTTTGGTTTTAAATTGTATTTATTATATTAAAACTATATGTGCAGGAAGGTTTAGGGTTTTTACTATCAACTATGTGTTTAGGAATTAACAAAAAGGAAAAGACTCCTTGGTCAAAAGGTTAGACTTTGTGACCCAAACAAGACTGTTTAAAAAGGTTTATGAAATGTTTTGCTTTAACTCTTGTTACTCTGTCTTAGTTTATATAATAAACTATGTTTATGTGTAAATTTATTTTAAATAAGGAAGCTGTGAAATATGAAGTAAAATTAATTAAAGTAAGGGTTTGGGTAAGAAGATAATATTCTTACCTTGAAGGAAAATTATGATGAAATCTTAAGTTACAGTTTTTAGGTTTTTGACCTAAAACATAATACTTGCTTTTTATTTATTACTCTGTATTACTTGTTGTTTTTACTTTTGAGTAATTATAATGTTTAAAGTTTCCAGTATTACTGTAATTAACATACTAGTTTATTAGTAATATTTAATTTACTACTATAATTTCAGTTTACTGTTTATATAACCTAAATTTAGTTGTTTGCATTCTTTTGCATGTTCTGTAGTAATTTAATAAATATGTTTTTATAGTATTACGTATAAACCTTATAGAAAATTATTTATACTATGTTAAGATGAACACAGTTACAAAAAAAGGACTATGTAGTAAGATTTAATAAAACATTCCTTACAGTACTTATAAATAAAATTTAACAGTATTTAACTAGAAAGAAAAAATGGAGTTAAGGAGATTTCTTTTATCTCATTCCTAGAAATAAACTAACAGTAAAAGACCAATGATCAACTCTCATACAAATCTAAATTTGATTTACTCATTATTATAAATCATCTACTGTATTAGAGTACTTCGCCATAAGGCGAGTGGAAAAATACAGTAAGGTAAAATCATACACTAACAAATTAATTCTAACTCTAGAATCTTTTATTTAATCAGTAACTTTTTGAAATAAAAACTGGTTTACTATCTACATTTCAGAAAACAAACTTATCAAACATAACACTAATTCCACCTTAATTCCACCTTAACTACATTCATTTCATTACTTATAATTGCATAAGATAAATAAAATAACATTTAGAACCTGTGAACTTGTAGAGGAGACAACAGCCTAAGAAGCACATTCCACCCAACCAATTCCTGAAGATAGCTTAACTGCTAGGCTTAGGACCCCCGAGCCTGTCAACTGGTCCACCTGGTTGAAATCACTGGGTGAGAGAATGGGTTATGAAACCCCTACAACTCCACAGATTATTCAACAATAATACTTCTGCCTTCTACAGTAAGAACTCAGCAAAACATCTGCACTAGTTCCGTAAAACAACTTTCACACTCCAAACACTTCTGCCTTTCCCCTCCATCGAATATTTTGTGCACAAATTTCACAAGTAAAAATTGAACAGCTCTTTCTGAATTTGATGGGTAGTTTATAAGAATGCCTAGGTCTTTTGGGTCATTGTTTCACTTAATGAGCCACCTGCTCTTGTTCCACTTTCTTGGGGAACATGACCAGAAAAATAGGGAAGTTGCCTCCTGCAACAACTAGAAGTAGTTTGAGGATGCTGCCAATTGTCAATCTGTTCTCACCCCAGTCTATTCCACTTAGTGGCCAGTAGACACTCATTTAACAGCCTCCTTAAGCTGTTGTCTCATATTTTATTTATTTATTAATAAAATATTTAGCATAATTAATTTCAATCATCTTTGACCCCACTTGGTCAATAATTACAAACTTTACAATAAAATTAAAGTATAATGTCTTATTAAACATAAAATGTTTTTGCAATTTGGGGTATGTGACATGTAAGGTATGCTTGACAACACATTTTGAGCTCATCACCCTCTCTAGTTCTATAAGAGCAAAGATGAGGTGAATAGCATGGAAGAGAAAAATCCAAGTCAAATCATCATTATGTTGAAGTAATATTGGTTAAGTAGAGTAAAATGTAGAGTTCGATTGATAAAAGGGATAAAGTGTTAGTGGATAAGGAGGAGACTCAAAATTTGGAGAAGGGAGTGTAGTAGTGATATTAAGGTATATTATTGTATTTACTTTATATTGTTCAATAGAAATTTACTCTCTTTTCCCCAACTATATTTTACATTCTTTTTATGTTTTTGTCTTTTTCAGTTTTTTAAAGATAAAAAGGAATAAAGAATGTTAGTGTGCAGTGGAGAAACAAGTGTCTCAAGGGCGTGCAGCTACATTCGGTCCAATGCAAAACAACTACAAAAATTTATCGGGCTATTGTGTGCACTTGTAAAGATATTTCCTACATGGATAAATGTTAATGAACAAAAGAAAAGGTATATAAATGGAAAGCAATGAAAAGTGTCTTCAATGATAAAGTTGTGAAATAAGAAACAATCAATAAGATAATAAGCACATGTTCGCAAGTGAGTTTTTGAACAAATGCTGATATAAATTGAAAAACGTTCGGGATCTCTTAAGAAAATGGTGAATATGATATGAAATGATAAATATTATGTTTCGATTTGAAGTCATGGAAGGGATAAAAAGGGATCCTCGTCTTACATAAAAACTCAACATGGGTGCCAAATGGAAAGTGAGGAGCTAACTAGAGAAACCAATGAAGGGTAGGCATTGCCAAACAAATTGCAACTATTGTAATGGTTGGACGAGAAATGAAACTAGATGGGATCAACCCTAAGGAATAATGCTTGGCATGTTTTCATGTTAAACAATACAAAACACAAGGTGAACCTATCATTGTATGCTAGTTTTGAAATCATTTATCTGAAGGAGGAAGATACGTTGAACATGCTATCATTAATTCTACAACAAAAAACAATCAATCTTGATCTAAAGTTAAAACCATGGAAAAAATTGCCTCTAGAGAAAATATGGAATATAATGGGTTATTTTTGGAAGGTTTATGTCTCATAAAAGTAAGCATTTGTCACATCCCCTCCCATCAATTCAGCCACAGAGGGAACATGAACAATATAGGGGGTGCTAGACCTCATCCCCATGGTCAAATTATGAAATTCACAACTATTTAAATGCATGCAATGCATAATTAAAATACACATTGGAATTAAATATAATAATGCACACACAACATGCAATTACCAACATGTTCATCATAGGCATACCAACATAGTAATGCATATATCCTTTCCATGCCATTCAAATGCATATAACTGAAAATTTCAAGTTGGTCATTTCATTCAAATTGACATGAATAAATAAACATTCATAACACATGAGTTAGAGGGTTGCATATCTTAACGACTGAGATCTACTCAAAATTAGATCTATGGCGGAGAAAAGTTCTGCCAAATCAACATGCACGGATTCATGAACAATTGAAATCCGCGGAATGTGGTAGACTGTTAAAATTTGAACGACCAAGATTAAAGGAGAATTTTTATCAAAGGCTGGAAATAATTCCGTGAGATGAACTAGCATGGAGAAAGTCATAATGGAAACTCACGGAGTTGGATATAGGTTTCATCTTTCAACGACTGAGATGAGGGTTTGATCTAGATCAACGATTGAGGTTTATTTCACAGATTGAAAGTGCACGTAGAAATGAATTCTTGGATTGATCGAAATACAGTAGAGCCTACACTCATCAACAATTCAGATGAAGATATAGTTAGATCAATAGCTGTGAGCCATTTCACTGGGTGAACTAGCGTGATCAAAGAATCTTGACGGGCGCAATACTTTATGAAATACTCCCTATGACAATTGAAGTCCATCGTCGATTCATATTTGACGGTCCTTCAGCCATTTCTCCATTGAACTAGTAAGGGAGATAACTATGGGTGATCGGAGCGAAATCCCTTATGAAATTGGGTTGATCGTAGATTTGAAATCTGCTCTTCACTGAGCGTTGGAGGGACCTCTGGCCATGTGTTTTTCTGGATGGGAAAGGCCCATATAATTTTTTATTTGTTTGTTTTATGAAACCATTTGGATTCTTCCAGGTGGGAGAATAAGAATCTTGGGAATCTTTAGGTTGATGGATAGAAATAGTATAAATAAGGGTGCAGAGCACCATAGAAGGAGTTTTGGGTGGTGAAGAGAATACTGGACTATTTTGTAAAAGAGATAACTCTTTGTTAATAAGAATGATAATTTTGATGGAACAAAGGCTTGCATAGAGATTTAATCGGAATGTGTGGAATGCATACTGTAGAACTATTTCTTCTTGATTATGTACATCATACAGTGAGATTGTTCTAACCTCCTAGAACTATTTCCTTGGTCATGAATGTCTGTTGTCTGTATAAATGTCTATGTAATGAAAGGGTAATAAATGGTTTAGTTATATGAGATCTATATTGGTATTCTTTCTGCTGTGAATGTGATTATTGTGTTGGTACAACTATCTATTAGACTTATATGAACATTTTCAACATATTACTCTGAACTCTAAATTAGCTCCGTGCAGGGATAGAATAGTTTAATTTTAGATTTAGATTAGACCTGCATTTATCTTAGGCATATGCATTTCCCCATTTAAAACAATAAAATTATATAAATGGTGGACTGGGCCGTAACCAATAAAATATTTAAAGAAATTAATGTACGGTAGCTAAAACCGTAAACTAGACAGATTCCCCACACCAAACGGTAGATGATCTAACTGGGATTTTTTATTGGGGAAAATCCCAACTATTTGGTACCTGGGATGTTTCCAGGAATCAACAGATTTGGCGCTAGAAGGAGGGTAGCCAATGCATGGTTGGTAGAGGAAATCGATTTTCAAAGAATATTATACTGGAACAAAATCTGAAAAGACTTTCCCTGAAGATTTCATTCCTGAATTTAAAGAACAAGAAAAGATAGGTTCTAGGGAAGAAGAATCAGAACGTTTGTATGGTGTCCCATTCGAGGAAGTAGATCAGTCTAGGAGACAATTTTAGGAGACATACAAGATCCTACATCAAGAAACTTGGGGGGTTGAGATTTATCCCTGTTTTACCTAGAAGTAAAGATTCCAATAAATTACCCTCATACACTAAGGATTTAATTCTTGTGGAAAATTTGAAAGAACTGGTAGATCTATCCATCCAAGAAATTGTTCATCCTCTTGATCAATTAGGTCCAGAATCCCCTCCAACTTCTATGTTCAGTCAATATCCACCACAGTCTCCACCTCAAATCATGGTTGTCGTTAATCAACTCGCATGGAGAGCAAGAACGCCACTCAACCTGGCTGCTCCATTGCATGATTTACCTAAACACCCAGAAAAAGGTTTACCAAAATTTGATCTCGGAAAGGGTGTTTTTGTTGAATATCACTTAAAAAGTTTTTATCTGGATTTCATTCTTTTAAATGTTGAATATGAAGATGTTGTTTGTAGAATTTTTCAATATACTTTTGAACCTAAATCATCTTCATGGTACTTTAGTTTGCAAGCTAATTCAATAGTAAATTGGGATGGTTTTGAAAATGCATTCTTAGGTAAATTTGACAACTAGAAAATTATAGCCACTCTCATGAAAGAATTGTTGTTTATGAGGATGGAAAAGAAAGAAAAGGTCCAAGACTTTAATCAGATACTCACCACTTTATTGAATAGATTTAGTGCTGCAACAAAACCAGTCGAGGAGTCTCTAGTAGAATATTATAGCACAACACTTTATCTACATATAACAATGTTTGTAAAAAGGGATGTAAATGAAGAAGCCAAGAAAGTAGAGCCAGATATGGATAGTATCGCAAGGAATACTCTAGAACCAGAGTTGAAACATACCACAATCAAAATTCCTTTGATGTTAACTAAGCCCAAATAAGAACACTCTATTGAGCTAGAAAATGTGGTGAAAATGGTGCATAAATTGTCAAATAAAATAGTAGACTTGGAAAAGGATAAGGGAGCTAGTTCTTATAGAAATTCATTGAACCCTTATTAAAAAAAAAGGGAAGAGAGTGAAAAACCCCAACCACCTGTACATAATTCTGTGGTTTTAAATTTTAATGAAGTAGGCATGGATCATTTTTGTACTTTCCACCAAGAACATCATTCTAAAAAAAATTGTCCACAGTGGATAAACTCAATGAATCTGGTTATGAATCAATTGTTGGATACCCAGCTAGCAGTTCCTGAAGAAGAAGCCCAAAATAATGAGCCAGAACAAACAATTGATGAAACCACTATGGTATTATGGGATTGGGCAACTGCTTTGGGCCTAAGTGAAGATGAACCTATTGAGTAAATTCAAGTGTCGTCAGTTAATGTTACGATTATAAGTAAAGGGACGGTAGTGGATGAAAGTTTAGTACTACCTAAAATAAAGAAGATGAAAGAAAACATGAAGAAAATTATCAGTACTACTCAACAAACACCTAAATCTAATCTGGTAAACATTAAAGAGACAATCGTAGTAGTCAATAAATATGTGAAGACAATGATAAATAAATCAGAGGGTACTAGAAAAGGTTTGGTAGAACATGATATGGGGTATGATATTGTAGAGGATATTAAGAAAACAAAAGCAAATATTTCTCTATTTGAACTATGTAATTTTCCTCAGGAAAGAAGGAAACTTCTAGAAGCCTTTGATCCACAGCCCAACAATATCCCATAAGCCATTGAATCTAATGATGAAGTAAATGAAGAAATCATTGGAGGAAAATCTAAATCTAAGACTTTGCCTTTTCTGCTATCAATGGAATTTGTTAATCATAATGTGCATAATTGTTTGGTAGATTATGGGGCTTCATCAAATGTCATGCCACTTTCAATATGTAAAAATATTAATGGAAAACCCACACCATCTCCCTCTCAGATAATTCAACTAGGCAGATATGTTGTTAAGCTCATAGGAGAAATGAAATATGTGTTGATTCGATTATGTGTAGACCCTAGAGTTTGTCAATTCATAGATATCATGGTGGTGGATATACCAGAAGCATATGGATTAATTATAAGTAGGGATTGGTTAACGAAACTAAATGGTTACTTTGCAACTGACTGGTCTCACATGTGGCTGCCATACAATAATAGTCAAAACCAAATTAAAGTACAGAGGGAACCACATATGAAATATAATGTAACTCCGCTAGAAGGGAAGAATGAACATGTGAACTTCTCGTCTTCAGTTTTGGGAAATCACTTTTTGGAGCTTGAACCAAGAAATTATCAAACCAAACCATTTAGTCATGAATCAGACACATAGTCCAATCTCCTTCAATTCTCATGGGCTGATGATATTGGTTGTAATATGGTAGACTTAGTTACTAAGGTAGAATATGCTGCTAACCAAATAGATTTAGATGATATGTTTTGGATTTTATTTTTGATGTAAATGCATGAATAACATTGCTGAGTGTGGGATAACATGTAGCTAGGTAATGAGCAGTCCAAGGGGAGCGACGCTTCTATAGAGCTAGGGTTTAGATTTGCTGAGGGCTCCGGCCTCCTGCCGCCCCTCCAGCTACTCTCGCGGCCTCCAGATCACCCTCGCGGCCCTTCTCAGCGCAGAGACAACCATGGCGGCCGAGGTAGCCTGCGGTTCTGGCACCTCTACTGCGTGGGGTTCTCCAGATCACCCCCCGCCTGTTGTTGTAGCTGCCATGAACTCCGTGGCCGTCTCGATCAACGTCGGCCCTCCTCCTCCAGATCCGGTTTCCTCCCTGGGAAATATTTCTCTCAAGGACGTGGCCTCTCAATGGAGGGACTACCATTATTTCAAAGAAGTGGCCTCTCGACGGGGGGATTCCTCTGTTCAGCCCGCTGCGATTCCGGAAGCCCCAGTGATCTCCATCCAGATGCCAAAAGAAGCCCTGGAGTTTGCTTCTGAGTTAAGAAAGACTTCCTTGGTTTGCAGATTCAATGGCTTCTGGCCTAGCCTGGCAGACCTCCAATCCTGGATCTCTTCTGCTTGGTCCCCTCTGATTGATGGTGAGGTTGTTGCTTACCCTTATGCCAAGGGTTTCTTCGTGGCTATTTTTGATTCCGATGAAGATAGATTCAAGGTTTCTAGCTCCGAGCCATGGTTCTGGGGCAGAGTAGGGCTGTCCATGAAGCCATGGACCCCTGACTTTGACCCATCCACGGCCTCCATCTCCTCCGCTCCGGTCTGGGTGAGACTCCCTTCTCTTCCCCTGCACTTCTAGGAGGGAAAATCTCTTGAGTCTATTGGAAACGGTCTCGGGAAATTTCTTTGTAATAGTCCAGATGAGAGTATAGAACGAACCACGTTTGCAAGGATCTGTGTAGAAATGGACTTCAAAAATGGATTTCCAGCAGAAATCAATCTCCTTGGCAAGGGCTACTCTTGGACCCAGAAGATCAACTACAAGAATCTCTGCTTCAGATGCAGGGTCTGCTTTGAAACAAGGCATATAGCCCGTAACTGTGAGAAATCATCAGGAAAAAGAAGATCGCCCCGAAGCCAAAGGCCCACTTGGTGGAAAGAAGCACCTCCGGAGAAGCAAGCTGAAGGGAAGACCCTGGCATCAGTCCCAGAAGAGGAAGCCGATTCCGCCCCCAAAGAACTTGCTCAGAGGACAGACCCAGCAGAAATACCTCCGCCCACGTCGCCAAAGCCAACCCAACGAGTCTCAAGCTGGGCCGATATTGCCGATGCCGAAGAAACACAAGGTCAGACGGAAAACCATGATCAAGGCCAAAGCAGCGAATGGTAGACCGTATCAAAAAAAAAAAAACCTATCCAACATCGGACAGATGTAATGACACGAAGCCGAACAGGTTCACTGAAATAGCTACCTTCAAGTAGCAATTAAGTTTGTTGCAAGTTTGCACAGTTATTGAATTACTGAGTGACAGAAGCTCTCTCTTTTGATGTAATGAACCCAGTGGCTTGCCACTATTTTTAATACAAAATCTTCCAATTGTTATGGTCTAAAAAAAACATTGCTGAGTGTGAATCTCTAGGTATGAAAAAGGTTGTTGAGTTAAATAGAAAAGATCTAAATGTTTTTGGTAATTTAGGAGAAAATCATTTTCAACAACAACTCAGAGAAACACACCCTAAACTGGAGCCTTTGATCCAAAAGGAGCCTAGGAAGATTGGTTCTCTTCTCAAGTAGTACTTTACCTAGGATCTAGAAACCCTCCTACAAAAATAAACTTGCTTTTATTGATTTTGTTTTCTAGTTTGTTTATTTTCCTATTTGTTTCACCTTATTTTATAACCTTAGTTTGTTTTCTTTTAATAAACTAGATCAAATTTTGGTACTTGGAAGTATAGGCATCTGATTAAACTCAAAATCTTTGGATGTCGGGAATTTCTTATGGGAAAGAGAAAATGGTAAAGTTCGATCATAACGAGATTCTTTAACCATTGACAGATGATGGAAAGGGAATATAATATTTAATCCCACATTTGAGTCATTAGAACCCCTGTGAAATAACCAAGACTCATGAGTTCTGGAGTACTATCTTGGGTTTTCATCCTTTCTCACATTAATACATGTCTCAGGAAGCATATCATGATGGATCCATGGAAAGGAAGTAGGTCTGATGGATGTATGGTATTCAAAATGATCCCATTGCTACAAATAAAAAATGCAAAAAGGCTTATATTGGAAATTCAATTTTATGACATATTCAGTCTTCAATTAAAGAAATGATGCTGAAGAAATAAATCAGTAGACCAAAAGGGCTGTCAAAACAACAAATATCAGCAATTTTCTTCTCCATCTGTGAGCATGATGAGAAAACAATTTTTTCACTCACACAAAAGGCCATTGTGGATGGAAGAAACTGCACCAAATTCTCAAAGCAAAAGAAGAAATCAAGGAAGACTCAGAAGACTTTTTCAGTCATAAAGAAAGCATCAAAAGAATGCTTATAGAATGGGAATGAGGAACAAACGAATACATTTGTCTTACTCTGTTACGATCTTGTGGAGGCTTATCAAGTGGAAACTTAAAGACAAGGGGGTAAAATGAACTTCATACTCCAGCCCCATGAGAGTTATCAAGACACTGAACTCTTGGTTACCCTACTCCCAAAGAAATGGTATCAAATGTGATGCTTGAAAGTTGAATCCCTGAATAAATCGGTTTAAAGAAGTCCCGGGAAATACATTTAAGTAATCATTAAACAATCTTAGTACAGTACCATATGGAAATCTTGTTGTCAAAAGAAGTTTTTTTTAGATATCTATGTTCTCATTCTAAAAAAAATTGTCCACAGTGGATAAACTCAATGAATCTGGTTATGAATCAATTGTTGGATACCCAGCTAGCAGTTCCTGAAGAAGAAGCCCAAAATAATGAACCAGAACAAACAATTGATGAAACCACTATGGTATTATGGGATTGGGAAACTACTTTGGGCCTAAGTGAAGATGAACCTACTGAGGAAATTCAAGTGTCGTCAGTTAATGTTACGACTATAAGTAAAGGGACGGTAGTGGATGACAGTTTAGTACTACCTAAAATAAAGAAGATGAAAGAAAACATGAAGAAAATTCTCAGTACTACTCAACAAACACCTAAATCTAATCTGGTAAACATTAAAGAGACAATCGTAGTAGTCAATAAATATGTGAAGACAATGATAAATAAATCAGAGGGTACTAGAAAAGGTTTGGTAGAACATGATATGGGGTATGATATTGTAGAGGATATTAAGAAAACAAAAGCAAATATTTATCTATTTGAACTATGTAATTTTCCTCAGGAAAGAAGGAAACTTCTAGAAGCCTTTGATCCACAGCCCAACATATCCCATAAGCCATTGAATCTAATGATGAAGTAAATGAAGAAATCATTGGAGGAAAATCTAAATCTAAGACTTTGCCTTTTCTGCTGTCAATGGAATTTGTTAATCATAATGTGCATAATTGTTTGGTAGATTATGGGGCTTCATCAAATGTCATGCCACTTTCAATATGTAAAAATATTAATGGAAAACCCACACCATCTCCCTCTTAGATAATTCAACTAGACAGATATGTTGTTAAACTCATAGGAGAAATGAAATATGTGTTGATTCGATTATGTGTAGACCCTAGAGTTTGTCAATTCATAGATATCATGGTGGTGGATATACCAGAAGCATATGGATTAATTATAAGTAGGGATTGGTTAACGAAACTAAATGGTTACTTTGCAACTGACTGGTCTCACATGTGGCTGCCATACAATAATAGTCAAAACCAAATTAAAGTACAGAGGGAACCACATATGAAATATAATGTAACTCCGCTAGAAGGGAAGAATGAACATGTGAACTTCTCGTCTTCAGTTTTGGGAAATCACTTTTTGGAGCTTGAACCAAGAAATTATCAAACCAAACCATTTAGTCATGAATCAGACACATAGTCCAATCTCCTTCAATTCTCATGGGCTGATGATATTGGTTGTAATATAGTAGACTTAGTTACTAAGGTAGAATATGCTGCTAACCAAATAGATTTAGATGATATGTTTTGGATTTTATTTTTGATGTAAATGCACGAATAACATTGCTGAGTGTGAATCTCTAGGTATGAAAAAGGTTGTTGAGTTAAATAGAAAAGATCTAAATTTTTTTGGTAATTTAGGAGAAAATCATTTTCAACAACAAATCAGAGAAACACACCCTAAACTGGAGCCTTTGATCCAAAAGGAGCCTAGGAAGATTGGTTCTCTTCTCAAGTAGTACTTTACCTAGGATCTAGAAACCCTCCTACAAAAATAAACTTGCTTTTATTGATTTTGTTTTCCTGTTTGTTTATTTTCCTGTTTGTTTCACCTTATTTTATAACCTTAGTTTTTTTTCTTTTAATAAACTAGATCAAATTTTGGTACGTGGAAGTATAGGCATCTGATTAAACTCAAAATCTTTGGATGTCGGGAATTTATTATGGGAAAGAGAAAATGGTAAAGTTCGATCATAACGAGATTCTTTAACCATTGACAGATGATGGAAAGGGAATATAATCTTTAATCCCACATTTGAGTCATTAGAACCCCTGTGAAATAACCAAGACTCATGAGTTCTGGAGTACTATCTTGGGTTTTCATCCTTTCTCACATTAATACATGTCTCAGGAAGCATATCATGATGGATCCATGGAAAGGAAGTAGGTCTGATGGATGTATGGTATTCAAAATGATCCCATTGCTACAAATAAAAAATGCAAAAAGGCTTATATTGGAAATTCAATTTTATGACATATTCAGTCTTCAATTAAAGAAATGATGCTGAAGAAATAAATCAGCAGACCAAAAGGGCTGTCAAAACAACAAATATCAGCAATTTTCTTCTCCATCTGTGAGCATGATGAGAAAACAATTTTTTCACTCACACAAAAGGCCATTGTGGATGGCAGAAACTGCACCAAATTCTCAAAGCAAAAGAAGAAATCAAGGAAGACTCAGAAGACTTTTTCAGTCATAAAGAAAGCATCAAAAGAATGCTTATAGAATGGGAATGAGGAACAAATAAATACATTTGTCTTACTCTGTTACGATCTTGTGGAGGCTTATCAGGTGGAAACTTAAAGACAAGGGGGTAAAATGAACTTCATACTCCACCCCCATGAGAGTTATCAAGACACTGAACTCTTGGTTACCCTACTCCCAAAGAAATGGTATCAAATGTGATGCTTGAAAGTTGAATCCCTGAATAAATCGGTTTAAAGAAGTCCCGGGAAATACATTTAAGTAATCATTGAACAATATTAGTACAGTACCATATGGAAATATTGTTGTCAAAAGAAGTTTTTTTTAAATATCTATGTTCACCATCTAGTCACCAATTGCTGCTGCTGCAACTGCTTCCCCAATTTTTTTTTACATTTTAGGGCCCCTCCTTCCATTTTTATTTTTACACTTGTTTCCCAACGTAGATAAGCCCTCCCTGCATATCTAGTCCTTCCTAGAAGCTTGAGCTAAAGGTTTTTCCTAAGCTCGAAGTGTCATTTATGTTAACAAAATCCTTAGGCGCGACCTTGGAAACATGCCTTACATAAAAGGTCCTCTTTTGATTGTAGATCAAGAGCTGAGAATCGCTCCGACATAGATCAACGGTCTAGAAAGAAGCAGGAGCAGAAAAGCGGAAGCAAAAAGATCAAGGTTTGGTCATGAAAAAGTTAGAATCCCGACTTCCTCTTTTCGTAGTTCGATATCCGATAGTCACGGAGGATTTCGCACAAATCAACAGTCAAGAATTAGCGGAAGAGGAAAAGTAGAAGCGGAAAAATCAAAGTTTAACTTCAAAAATTTGGAATGCCACATTTCGTTTTCCATAAGATCGATGATTAGGGATAAATCCAAAAATATCAATCTCCTGGAAGGAAAAGGAAAAGGTTGAAGTGAAAATACAAAAATATGGTTGCGAAAAGTTAGAGTTCCTGCTTTTCACTTTCCATAGAATTCAAATCAATGGCTCAAAAATATTCCACACATATCAACGGTATAGAAAGATCCTGCAGTAAAAGGTAGAATCGGAAGGGTGGAAGCGGAAAGGCGGAGGCAGAAATATAGAAGTTTAACTTGAAAAAATTTAGCGAAGCTGATTTCTGCTTTTCAAAAAAGTGGAAGAGGAAAGGAGTTGTCAGGGCCGCATGATCTAATGGATCAAATCAAACCTGATCCATCCTTTGAGATGATCTAAGCCATTCAATCTATGTTTTTCTTTAACTGTGAACCATTGGGGAAACTCAAAAATATTCCTCTCAAAGCTTAAATTAAGTAGAATTGATTTCCTAATAGGGCGCTAGTCATTATTTTTGTTCTGTTTAATAATCAACACATATAATTAAAATTACAATTGAAAATACGGTGATTAGTTGTAGTATCATTGGCAAATTATTGTTTTCTCCAAATCAGATATATCTCTCATGATGTTTCTTTATATACCATAGGTATTATTGTTCACCAAGTTAGGATGGGCGATTGCGAAATCATATTGGCAGAATGTGGTAGGACCTGCACTTTTCAATGGTTAAGATTGAAGGTGGAATCAGATCGACGGTGGAGGTGAATTCCGCTGATTCAACATGCTCGTGGAAAATAAATTTTGAAATCTGCAAAATTTGTTAAAGGGATGCATCTTTCAATGGCTGAGATATACTCGGAATTAGATCCACGACGGAGAAAAATTTCGTTGATTCAACATGCATGGATTAATGAATAATTGAAATCCACAAAATGTGGTAGACCCTTAAAATTTGAACGACCGAGATTAAAGAAGAATTTTGATCAAAGGAGGGAAAGAATTCCACGAGATGAACTAGCATGGACAAATTTAGAATGGAAATTCATGGAGTTGGATATAGGCTGCATCTTTAAATGACTGAGATGAGGGTTTGATCTAGATCAACGGTTGAGGTTGATTTCACAAATTGAAAGTGCATGGAGAAATGAATTCCCATATTTATCAGAATACAATAGAGCCTACACTAATCAACGGTTAAGATGAAGATATATTTAGATCAATTGCTGTGAGCCATTTCTCTAGGAGAAGTAGCACGTTCGAAGAAAATCTTAACGGACGTCATACTTTATGAAATCTGCCCTATGACAATTGAAGTCCACCGTCGATCTAGATATGACATTCCTTCAACCATTTCGCCATTGAACTAGCAAGGGAGATAATTTTGGGAGACGAGAGAAAAATCCCTTATGAAATTGGGTTGATCGTAGATTTGAAATATGCTCTTCATTGAGCGCTGGAGGGACCTTTGGCCACGTGTTTTTTTGTCCGGGAAAGGACCATATAATTTTTTATTTGTTTATTTATGAAACCTTTTGGATTATGCCAAGAGGGAGAATAAGAAGCTTGAGAATCTCTAGGGTCCTGGATATAAATAGTATAAATAGGGGTGCAAAGAACCATATAAGGACTTTTGGGTGGTGAAGAGAATACTGGACTATTTTGTAAAAGAGCTAACTCTTTGCTAATAAGAAGGATCAATTTGCTGGAACAAAGTCTCGCATAAATATTTAATCAGAATGTGTGGAATGCATACTCTATAACTATTTCTTCTTGCTTCTGTGCATCATACAATGAGATTGTTCTAGCCTCCTGGAACTATTTAATTGGTAATGAATGTCTGTTGTCTGTATAAATTTCTGTGTAAAGACATGGTAATAAATGGTTGAATTATATCAGGGCTATCTTTGGTATTCTTTCTACATTGAATGTGATTATTGTGTTGGTACAACTATCTGTTAGACTTATATGAAAATTTTCAACATATTACTATGAACTCTAAATTTTCTCCCTACAAGGATAAAATAGTTTAGTTTTAGATTTAGATTAGACCTGTATTCAACTTGCATCTGCATTTCATCATTTAAAACAAGAAAATTATATAAACAGTGGATTGGGACATAACCAGTAAAATATTTAAACAAATTAATCTACGATAGCTAGAACCGTAAACTAGACGGATTCCCCACACCAAATATTGGACGATCTAATTGGGATATTTTACCAGGGAGAATCCCTACTGTATGGTACCTAGGATTTTTCCAGGCATCAATAGTTGGTTTCTATAAATTTTGATACGAATATCCTGGGTAGAGAACAACCCAAAGAGATTGCTTATTTTTTTCTTCCTCCTCATCAGTTTCTGTTAGTTTGGACTCCAATAACTGATTCATTGCCAATGTCATAGAATTTATCCATTGGGAGCAATTATTCTCAGAATGAGGTTACTGATGAAAGGTGAAAAAATTATCCATACCTACCTCAGTTAAATTCATTGATGCAGGACTGTGTGGAGGAGGTTTAGGTTGATTGTTGTCCTCCCTCCTTTTATAGTAAGGCTTATAAGATTTTCGAGCTTCCTTTTCTTTTTCCAAATCTATTACTCTGTTGGATAGCTCCCTTCAAAATCCTGTGACCGCTCATCCTTAGGCTTAGTCAGTAATAAAGGTTTCTTACCAAAAGTTTTTTCTTCCGACTACACAGGATAATCTTCTATTCTCTCCTTCTCAACCTCTACCCTCTCATCTTCTTCATAAGTTTCTGATAATGTAGGTTTCACTGACATCTTGACAAACATGGCCAAGTCAGGCCCTAGAGCTGAAGTATAGTATTCAATCAGAACTTTATCAAATGGTTTATCAGCTACAGAATTTTTTTTTCAGATAAGCAACAAATCTTTGAGTGAAATTATGCACTTTTTCCTTTCTTTATTTCTTTAAAGCGCATAACCCTTTCATTAAAGCTGCATGAGTTTTTTTGACTGCATATTTACTTCTAAATATTCTCTCAAATGTGTCCCAGTCTGTGATTGAATTTGCGGGAAGAGAAAAATACCATGAGGTTGCTGCTCCTTTCAGGGTATGTGGAAACAATCTACAGACCACATATTCATGCTCCCCAACCCATAGTCCTTCTGTAGCCAAGTAAAAACTTTGCAAATGATCATCTACCAGAATTTTTTCACTTGGGTCAAAATTAGGCAACATTTTCTCAAAATCTTAAGGCAAATCATGCAAGGGAGGTGTCAGGTTTAATGGTGACCTATCCCTCCAAGTAGGTTGTGGATTTGGTGGGTTTGGTGGTTGATTTACGTTTACATTAGCCATGATTTTGAGTGGAGAATGAGGTGGTTACTGAATAGGGGTATGAATAGGTGAACAGTAAGGTGTATCTAGGTCTAATTGATTCAGAGGTTGGACAACTTCCTATAAGGTTGCTTCTAATAGTTCTTCAAAATCTTCTACCAACACCGCGTCTTTTAATTTAGGGCGATCCATTTTCTGATATTCCCTTCTGGGTAAGACAAAAATAATCGGTAATCCTATGAGCTTCTTTGCATATTCCCTAGTAATTCTTCTCAAATCATCAACTACTTCATTATCGACAGAATACAAATGCTCTTTATGCTTCTCTTCAGAAGTTGGATTGGGAAACAAACTGCTTTCAGAATTGTCACCGGTGGAGTAATTTCAAGAAAATGGGTTTCCTCGGCCAACCATGCACTAGCGGCCCTCCTTCTACCACCAAAAACTATTGAGGCCTAGAAAATCGCACGTAACAATAGTTAGGGATTATCCCCAGTAAACTTTCCCAACTAACCCGCTATTGTTTGGTATGGGGAATCCATCCAGTTTATGGTCTGGCTACCATAGGTCAAGTAACAAAATAAAATGTTTTACCGGTTACGGCTTGGTCCACTATGTATATTTTTATTTTTTTGAATTTAAGTATGATGTGCAAGTGCCTATCTAAAGATGCAGATTGATAGACATAACGAGGAGAGTCACAATGTGATGCGCAGGTTCTTACCTCTCGTCTTAACTCTCTCGCATCTAAATCACACACAGGAAGAAAATAAAACTAACTATCTAAACTATCCCTAGGGAGAAAAATTATCAGTTATCAATGAGTAATGTATTTCTGTGCATGCATTAAGAAAAATCACAGATATGTGTTACTTATTTCAGAACACATGAACATTAATAGATATATGAACAACAAGATAGCTTATTGTTTATGAGAACCTTCATTACTCACAGTGGAAATTTCATAGAATAGACTAGAGTGCATTTATAACATGAACATAATTTCAAAGAGTTAAAACGATCTCACAGTTAATGGACATAAGCTGAAAACGAAATAGTTCACATTCAACTGATCCATAGCAAAGCATTTGAAACATTCCACCAAGCTTTCTCTAGTAGGAAACTTGTAATTATTTATTGCAAAAGGAAATAGTTCTTCTTACAACATCACCTCACAAATATATCTGGGAAAAAGTCCTTTCTCTATCTAAGCTCTCCTATATTTATACAAAAAAGCAAAACCTTTGGGCTGCTCCCAAATGACTTTTGGGATTCCCTATCATTTCAATCCCAAAATTTTGTCTTGTAGTGAGTGCTCATAATTTTATACAATATATTACATTTAAAGCAAAAAAATAATAGAACATGTCATGAAGAGGGGCTCGCTTGGTCATTAACGAACTTTTCCCACATCTGGGCCTCTGCCGCTATCGATTCTGCTCAATAATCCGTTGGTCTTTTTTAGATCTTGTTGATCTTAGACTCTCACTTTCTTTTTCTCTTTTCTTCATCTCTGCTTCTTCCTTTTTCTTTCTCCTGTTCCATTCTTCAGCCAACTCTCTTCTACTTTGTCTTTTAGATATGTCTTCTTTGTAGCAGCAATCACCCTATCCTAAACATAACAAAAAACTGTATCAGTCTATTTACCTCCTCCATATGCATTCTGTAAAATAAAGTATACACAATATTAATGCATGAAAGGAAAACATGATAAGGCAAATAAAAGCCTGCAAGTTGGGTCTGAAAATCCTCTAAGTCCGTTTGTAGTTAAAAGCACAACCCTAATAGAAAAACTTATCATTAATCCAGACTGCATTCAAGATCATCTAACTTTTCAATAAAACATGAACCACACTATCAATAAGACTAATCATCAAATGTGAGACCCTGTACTGTGTTCTCATCGTGAAATCCCCAAATTGATAAAAAATCAAAAACCTCCGTTGCCCATGAAATAGGGTAAAAGCACACCAAATCGGCAGGAAAACCCTATCGACAGGGAAAACACTATCAGCAGATGGAATCAATAGACGTCGGGCAGATAGTGCACTATACAGCGGCAATGGCGGGCCACAAACAGACTAAGGATCCTGCAACAAAATAAAACATCGGTGAAATAAAGCACTATATGCTGCCGTAGTCATGTATCGGAGATCAGAACCACTACCCACTAAACACATCGGAATCGGCAAGAGGAAGGACTATATTTCAGATGGTTAGTTCACTAAGCAGCTGCGACGACGAAATACATATAGACTAAGGGTTCCATGGTTAAATAAAAACTGTTGGCGTCATAAACTCTGAGCACTATACGTCGGCGATTTAAAATTCAACACTTCCGCAGTGTCAGCACTCCTGAACACTAAAAACTGTCGATAGTTAAGCATTGGAGATCGGAACCACTAATGTATCGGCAGGATAGTTCACTAGAAAGACGCAACGACAGGTAGCTGAAAGACTACGGGTTCCACGATAAAAAAAACTTCCGTGATCGGAGGCTCTAAGGCTACGGTTGGACAGTTCCATTGGCAGCGGCAACGGTGGGCCACAAACCAACCGCGGACCCCGTGATAACATAACCATCGACGATTGGAGACTCTAAGCTCTATAGATTGATGAATTTAAAACTAAGAATCTTCGCAGTGTCAGCGATATAAAGCACTAAAAACCGCCGTATTGAAAATTGGAACCACTATTCAATACTGCGTCGGAACTTGAAAACACTAATCATCGGTGAGATTTTCTTATTGATAGCCACAATGGTGGAGAACAAACTAAATGCGAGTTCCACGAATCACAAAACCGTTGGTGATCAGGAGCTTTAACAACTATGTATCGGTAGCTCAAGACACAAAATACTCCGCAGTATCGGCGAGACAAACGACAAGGCCTCCGAAACGGCAACGTTGTAGAAGACTAAAACTCCGACTGCTAGTCAAAAAATATTCCGATAATGAAAATAAAAACACAGTCATCGAAAAATAAAAAAAGTTTTGAACAATAAAGGCCATGGAATTGGTGAGGATAAAAAATGTCCATCGGTAGCATAGAGGACTAATGGCCCGATTCCTTCATCGATTTAGCTCCGACAGTGATAAAAAAACCAAGTCATTGAAAAATTAAAACGTTAAGTGCTCAAAAGACTTTCGGTTGGGCGGTGGTAAAATTAGTTCGTTTAACTTCCGAAACAGTGGCGACATAGAGAACTAAAGCCCCGACTCAATCTTCAATAAAATTTCGATTGTGATAAAACAAAATCATTGGGAGAGCAAATGTTAAGCTCTGAAAATAAACAAACTCCACAGTCTTCAAAAAATCAAAGTTTATAGTAGAGGAATGACAAATTTCAGGAAACCAAACAATCCCAGGCAAGATAAAATTAAAAAAGGAGGGTCCCAAATTTTAAAATTTGGGAAAAATGTTGCAGCTACAACAAAAGGCTCAAAAACAAATCTTCTATATGCTATATTGATGTTAGTGAACTTGAAGGTTTCGAATGGTTTATCAAACACCTGTCTCACACAGATACTAAGGTATGTGATTTGTTAATTACTTATGTCTGCATGTTCACATGTACATAAAGGGTTGACTTTTTTTCTATATTGCTATTGTTATCTAATTTGTAAAGTATGGATGTGATATTGATGATTAATATTGTTTACATTGACTTATTCTTTTGAATTTTGTAGATTGTTTGGTGAATTTCTAATACCAACGTCAAATATTTTACCACACACATATTGAGAGATATATGTGATTATGAAAGAATTTGGAATGGAGTATCACGCTATTGATGCATGTACTAATGATCATATCATATACTATGGACAATATGCATTAGAAAATGAATTCCCACAATGTCAAACAAGTAGGTATTTGTTGTGCCCCTACCCGACAGCCTTTAAAAAACATTATTTCATCAAATAAAATTGTATTTTATTTTTGATGAAATGTTTGAATTTCATATGGCAAAACTAAAAAATTAACAGCTATTGAAA